>CM057820.1:53851385-53976385 GCA_030067965.1 Latrodectus elegans
TATATATATATATATATATATATAATTCATTTTTATAATAACAAATTTTCGGAACATAAATAAAAGCAAACAAAATGTATAAATTAGTTTATACAATTTTAAACTTTCCAACATTTTTCAAATATTAATAACTGGAAAAAAATTTGGAATATTTAAGATATCAACTTCATAAATTTATATAAAAAGTTTAAGAGAAATAAACAAAAATTCTCATCATCACAGTTTTGTTTCTAATATTTTTTCATATTTTATATAAAATCTGCTGAAAGAACTTATGCATATGTGGCCCAATCCAAACTAAACGAGAATAAGATATTTTCCATTTAAACTTTTTTCTTTGTATATAAAACAAAATTTCATTTCATATTCAAATTTGCTTCCATTGCAAATATTGGATAAATAAATATAAGAAAAGAGCACATAAAAAATAAAATCTTTGATTTTTTGCCGTTATGAATAATTCATACCTGCTTTACGTTTTTGTAAATGTCTCTTTCAAAGTGATTTTAAATAGTATATATTAATGAAGGAATCATATAATGTATATTCAGATGCATTTTCCGCAAAAATTTAAACCTTCTAAAAATATCAAAGCAGCATTGGAAACATAAAATTTTAACTCCTTTACAAGGATATATTTTTTTGTTTGGTTTTTAAATATAATATTAAGCAACGACCTATTATCTCAGATACATTTTTGAAATAATATATCAGTTCTAAAATATAGAACCTTTTTCGTATGCACACCAAGGTTCATAAATTTCTTCATTTATATGGCACCATCAATCAAGCGTTCCACAATTTTTAATTAGGTAACTTAAGACATTTTCCCGTATTTCATAGCTTTTCTAAACTTTCTTTTATAAGTCGGGCAACAAATATGAGCATTGAGTAGTATTTATTTATTGCACTTGTTATCATTTTAGAACTTCCCCTATCTTCTTTTCAGTTATGAAAATATGATTTACCATTAAGAAAGCATATGAAATATAGTTAGACAAAAAAATTGCTCATGTTAGTCTATGGATCTTAAAACTTTAAGGTCTTTTGAATTTCAAGATTTTTATTAAAACTGTATCTGTAACAAACTATTTCTTTCAATATCTCTAATGGCAATATAGTTTGTCTTATATAAGTTTTACTGAACACTTCTTCCTCTATTTGTCTCGAAGTTAAGTAAGAGTAATTTTTATTATTTTAACTTGATCATAATGTGGCACAGTGTGTAATGTATACAGTCTTATATATATTATATATAGAATAATGACATATACCATACCTTTATATATATATATATTCTTATTTTTACTGTGACCATCATGTACTTTGACGACGGCATCAATTATTACCAATTACACGAGAGAGATGGCAATATAATGGAGTTGAGCATATATAAAGGATGTGTGACGGCTTTGGAAAAAATTGCAATCGTTGACATAACGCAGAAACACAATGATTTTTCTGACCTTCTAAAAGCATGATCGTTGCTTTTTGGCCTAGGGGTGGAATTATTTTCGAAACGCCTAAGTATGTGAACTTTTCCCGTGCCACCGTAGTAAAAGAATACCGTGCTTAGCTTAATGTTACTGTCCAAAATCAGCGACGTGGAAAATGTGGTGCACTACTGTCCATGGATGACACAGGTGAATGATGGCTGCGGAGATGCATTCGGGCAAACAGACATGCTACATTTGAGAAACTAACCACCCATGTGATCCAACAGACTGCAAAAATGGTCTCTCAAAATACTTTTCAGTTAAGCCTATTGCGCCTGGCCTAGTTCATATATCTATATAGATTACTGTTCACAGACATAAAAGTCAAAAATTAGCACTAGTGTACCGCAAGCAATCATCCACTGTGTGGCGATATGTAGCGTTTACTGATAAATCACATATTTTGCTCCACAGGACAGATTGACGTAGTCTTATACGATGCGAAACCTCTAAAAGTAAAAATACTGCTTCCATTACCTGAGCGGTTCACGCTTAAGGTGCGAACATTATGATCTGGAGAAATATTTCCTTATATTTGCAGGGTTTACTCATTATAAGTCATGATGGATCAATACATGTATGCATCTGTCCTTGGAGATGATGTCTAACTCTATAAGCGCATTGTTTTTCGTAAAAATGGTAGCATCTACTTGCAGGACAATGGGAGGAATCAAGAATGTGTGGGACCATCTCGAGTGGGTTGTTCTTGGAATGGGTCTTCACAAGAGTCATCTGATGCAGGTGGCCAAGACACTGGAGTCAGAATGACAAAAACATCTCAGTGAATACCTTTAAGAACTTAATTGGTTCTCCTCTTTTACGTCTTCCATCATTCCGTTCTACGGAAAATAGTTACTTTGTCTTTTGACAGTTTTTTTCCTTTAAACATAACTGAACTGTTGATATAAGAATATTAATAAAAATACTACCAAAATCAGAATAATTTCAAAATATTGCTGAATGATTTCTAAATAACATATCTAACGAAATTTATTATTTATTACAATGTTCTTTTAATTTCCTAGGTTTACTAAATTGCTTACAGACCGATTTTAGCATTTGGTTTTCAATTAAAAGAAAATTTATCTTAATTTTTTTTAATATTTTAAATTTGATCAATAATAATAACTCCCATTGTGCAACAGAGCTACATTTCACAATGATAATTAAAATTATGAAAAATATTCTACTGATTTTTAATTTTGAAATAGAGTTAGAATTTTTTTTAATAATATTTAAGAGTGCTCTATTATTATTTTTTTATTGTGAGAAATTCTGAGGTCTTCAAGATTTGACAAAATATTCTTACTTTGTTAAAAGTTGCATCGAGAATACTATTATAGTGCTTGAATGATGATGCATTGATATTTTTTTTATTTTTGTTGTAATATCATAGGATTTTTATTTTGAGAAATCGATAAAAAAAAAAAAACAAGCACTTTCGGTTCTTCTAATATGCTTTGATTAAATTTTATCTAAAAATCATAAATAACCAATTCTTAAACATAAAATATATAATTATTTATTTAATTTATCTATAATCTCTATGTGAAACAACAATTGTTTTTAGTACTGGGGTGAAGTTTTTTTGAAAAGAACAAAAAATCACTTATCAATTCAATATACGATGAATAACGAAATTAAAAATGGATGAATAAGGATATATCCAAAGCAGATTTTTTCAATTATTTAACTATTCCATTCGAATTCTGTATTTATTACTTCCCCTATAATGTAGTTTTCTTATGAGTTTCTTATGCTTAATTTTACTGAGAAGTAAATGCAGTTTTAATTAGTGTAAGCAAATATTTGAATGAAAATAAATTCAGAGAAAAATTATTTGCTTCATTCTCTAAATTAACTCATATTGAAATCAACCAAGTTAATTTATGAAATGCTGCATTGAAACTTAATTTTAAGAATGTCGAAGTTCATAATGTATAAACTTTCATGCATTTAAACATCTCACATGAAAAATTAACTGGAAAAAAACATGTTATTTTAACTTTTTTTAAACTGTATTGCAATTATTTTGATTACACTTCATTATACCAGAAATTTAATTTATTTCATTTATGTGTGTGTTATGGGTAAGTAATTCATCATTTCAATACTTCTCTACACTTTCAAATATATTAAAATTAAGTGTTTCGTGGAAAATTAGCTTCAGTTTCTTTCTTTAGTTGCAAATAAAAAGTTAAGCTAGCGATTTTCATTATTTGCTCCCGTTTTAATAGAAGACGTAAAATTTCTCTCATTTCTTTTATGCTCTTTTAGATTTCCCTTTCAGGTTGCTCATTTTAGCTCAGAGGTATATTACAAATAAATTTCTGTTTCAGTGTTAGAGGGAAAAAACAATTAATTCAAAGACAGGAAAGCGTGGAAAGAAAATAAGGTTATAATAAAAAGAATTTGTTTCATTCACTATAATAGCCTCTTTACTTTAACAAGATTAAAAGTGAATAATTACATTTTTCAAAATTTTATTACCACCTAAACTTAAGCTTTTAAATTAAACGCTCTTAGTTTACTAGTTTAAGAATTACTTTTAGCATTTTAAATAAAGTTCTTGATAATAATAATAAACCGTATTTGTTTAATATTAATTGTTGTAAAATGTTCTTTATCAAATAAATTACATTACAGGATTAATAAACATATTTGATAAAAATGCTTAATTTTTGATCGTTAATTATATAATTTTTTGCAATCTATATTTCTAAAATAGAGATTAAATGTGTAATTTTACTATGAAATTTTGATGCCATTTTTGTAAAAAAAGATTGTTTTACATTTCTCATTTGTTTATTTTCAGGGAACAACATAAGGTGATCTACATACATGGTGATTTAATGTTAAAGAATGTTTCAAATATATTGATTTTTCTTCAGTCGAAGTTTCTTCATACACATTTTATGAATATGTATTAAATGAATATATTTGTCAAAATTCATGTATTGAAATATGTACATACATATTTGTTCATCGATGTTTATATTGTATCGTGAATAAATATTTTAAACTTATATTTACATGTTTTATTTTAATCAAAATACAAATGCTCAAGCTAAAAGTTTGAATCAATATCATACATTCCAAAGTAATAGCGTTATGGTAGGATAAAATTTTAATAAGATATTGCTTTAAGGGATGTTCTTAAAATGGCTCTGTAGTGTTTATAAATGAGATTCTTTAGTGGATTTTGAGATTTGAATGCAGAAATATCAACTGATGCAATATATCTCGAGTTATTCATTTCGAGAGGAAAAAGTCCTTATTGCCAAACCATAGAAGGTGTATATGCCAGTTATGAAAGGCCAGCATTTTCAATCTAACTTAATAATACTGATAACTCCAAATAATATTATGTATTCTGTTTTCAGTTAATTATTCCTAAGACATCAAACTTTGTAATATATTACCGTCAAAAAATCATTTTTGATATTATATGTTAAAGTCTGTGCAACATTCAAATTTTAGGAAATAAAATATTTGTAAATTAGGATGTAATCTTAGTTGAAAAAATCGTATTTCTATTCAAGTAAACTGACATTGGCTCCCTAATGAGATAATTATCTATTAATGGATGATTTTTTTAATGTTTGAATGCATATCAAACATTTAAATTTAGCATAATGTATTCCTTTCAAACATTAATGAAATATTTAATGTAAAAAATAATTTTTGTTAAAAAAAACTGTATTTTTACGATGTTTATTCATTACGTTATCAGAATTAATATTTTAAATTTTTAAATAAGAAGTTCATTGAAAGAAACTGATTTTATTGTTAATCAAACGATTACAATGGCTGAGCAAAATAGCGTTACAAAGTTAAAAATACACAATGTTTTGAAGTTCTTGCAAATTTCCTAACAAAATATATCTAAGCTGAATCTGGGTCAAGTTAAATCACTTAAAATGGTGTTGCCTCCCTTTAATTTTTAGGAATTACACTAGAAAAATAATTTTATTTCAGAAGCGAAATATCATTATAGAACTGTGTTATGAAATTAATTTTCAGTTCAATCGAGTGTAAAAGCATACATGACCGTTTTGAAAAAAGCTGAATAAGTGACTTTCACGTATGCATTTCAAATTTTGCACACTTAACTGAGTCAGTTTAGGATTAAATGCAACATTAGGAAATACTTCTTTCACAAAATCCTATTCCATTTTCACAGTTCTATAATTTCTAAATAATTTAAGTTTTCTAATTATAACTTTAAATGATGTTTTATATAGACTTTAGTGCATGGAAAACTACTCTAACATCGAAATATTTAGTGAAATATCAGAATTGTAACTCATTGTCTCTAAAAAGAATTAAATAATATAATAAAAAAAATTTTATAGTTATTTTTAGTTATTACGACATTTTAGATGGTAAATTGAGGGATTAAATTTCAAATAAATACCAATTGTTCCTACAATGCAAAGAAAAGGAAAAAAGTATTTGTCCTTGAATACCCTAATAATCTGCAAAATGTATAATTTTTGATAATATTCAATAACAGATTGAATATGCTTTGAGTTTTAAGATTTTTATAAGTTTCATATTAAATTTTAATACATTTATAAAAATCAAACATATCTAAAATAAATCATATATATACATATAGGAATAAGACTTGTTCTTATTCCTTTATGTATGAATTTTTAAAATACAGAGAAAAAAATGTGTGGAACTAGGACATATAGTCCATTATAGTTTCTGAAATCCAATAACTGCATACACTTATCAATGTTTACTATAGCCATAGATTTCAGATTCATTACTATCTTTGATTTATATTGCTATAGATAGCTGCAATTTATTGATAATCTAAAATGTTAAACGCTAAGTGATCAGACATAAGTCTCAGAACAACTGTTTATTACCCTAGATTTGTATCCATAAACATGAAATTTAGGAATAGTGAACATAAAATAATCAATCAGCATATAAAATTGATTATCCTGCTTCAATGTTTCATATCGCACATACCAACTCATAAATACTTATATTCATGATCTAAAAATCAAATAACTTCCAAATTTTGAAAACAAATTATGCATGAATCATATGCTCGATTTATGTTGCACTTTCATGTAAAATTTGTCTCAGAATTGTTTATAACGACCATCTCTTTTCCCTATTTCTGCACAAAAAATATGATTATCAATTACTTAATTGATTGGTAATTCTTTCCGCTTCTAATTACATTGTCAAAGAATTGCCTTTCAGAGTCACTTTGAAATGTTAACATTTTCTCCCGTGTGCAAATCATTCAGAATCGAAATTTCAGAAACATATTTTCACTTTTTTATGTATGTGATTATTTCATATAATGCAAGATGGTATCATATTATCGGTTAGTATGACATATGATAATATACACAAATGATCATCTGGAATATAAATAAGAAAACTGAATTTAAATCAAATTAAATCAAATGGTAGAAATGTGAAGCAGTATTGTAAACAAAATCTATTCTTATCTGTGTATGTCACACAAATCCCACAACGTTTTACTTCCAGCAGAAGTACATGGAAGTTACAGACATTGATTAGTTTGTAATAGTACACACAGAACACACAAAAAATAGAATGTAAAGAAATGAATAACACAGGAAAGAAATACAAGATATATCAAAAGTCAAATAATCTAGATAACCTAAAGAGAGAGTTTACTTCTACAGTTTGGCATTGCCTAACTAATTTACCATATACAGCATTGCAATCATATAAGTGAGATAAATGCATGACAGAGTCTTACTCGTATAAAACACTGTTGAGGGGTGGAAGCATTGATTTTGTTCTATTTATCATTCCTTTTTTATTATTACATTTGATTAAGTCATTCTTTGCTGATTTAAAAATTATTTTTAATAATTATTTCATAAATTGATAAAATTAATCGCAGTAAATGATACTTGTAATTATTAACGTAAGAAGTTAGATTTAATGTGAATATTCATACATTAATATAGCTTATATCTGTTTTAAAAAGCGTCCTATATATTACTTTTTTATTAATATTAATTGGTATTTTATTGTTATAAGTGCAGTAAAAATGAATTTCTTGAATCGAACTTAAGCATAGACTAGTAAATGGATATTTTCTATATGTTATTAAAAATCTAAATTTACAAATTTACATTTCAATAAATTATAATTTTTTCAAATCAATAATCCTTATTTTTAATTTATAAGTTGTAAATGTAAATTATAAATTGTAACTTATAAATTATAAAATATTTATTCGAGATAAAGTTGAAGTACATCAGAGGCATGTTTTAGTTAAGCAACCATAGATGTTTTATTACTACTTTATCGAATTTTTTAATTATAAGAACGTTAATATAAACGTACTCCATTTTATTGCGATTTAAATTTATCACAATAAGAAACTTCAAGCAAAAGAATGTAAGAATTCTCATTAAGAAGCATGTTTAAAGTTTTCTTGATAAACGAGCATTTTCCTTGAGAAAAGAGTATTGTGAGAGCATTTTATAAACGTGTTTCATTTATATTTTAGACTGTGAGTGGATTTTTTTTAACTTTTTTAGAACAATACTTACTTGAAAATAAATTCGGATTCCAAAAAAGTTTGCAGTAAAAGAAAAATCATTAATCTGAAGAATTTCAAAAAATTTGTGAGATTAATGACTTTCTTAAAAGCAAAAAATTCCAATCTTTTTTGGTAATCTATTGAATTAGATAGAAAAAATAAATTAAAAATACATTCCTTACCTAACTCTTCTTAAAGACATATTCAATCTTGACGAATAAAATTTAACTGATAAACAAACATCAACATTTAAACAATGATATTCTGGTGGGAAAAGTATATTTCTTATGAAGGGTAGTGCCAAATCAATATCTAATTCAATCAATCAATGACATGATGTGCAAACTTATGCAGAGTTCTAACTGAAATATTTTAGTCTCTATACATTGTTTGTTTACACAATAAAAATGATTTATTAGTGGGATAATATGACTACTTATCATATATATTGAAATGGGTTATTTTAAAAGATTATTGAATACAAAGTAAAATTGTCAAGTTAAAATTTAAGATCAACTATTTCATTATACAAAGTTTGCATGCATTGCAAATATATAAATATTTTAAGGGAATTTATATCTAAGAAAAACAACATTTAAATTTGATATGAATTAACTTTTAATGAGTGCCAAATAAGTTTTATAAGATGCAAATATTTATACCAAAGAAGATCTTGGATTTGTAATATGCTACATAGGTTTAAGATCTATCATCTTAATATTTATCAAATGCTTGCGAAAATGTTAATTTGAATAGCTGTGTAAAGAAGTCAGAATTATTGCATACGTAAGTAATTAAGCATTAATTCATGGAATGTCTTCTTAAAAATGTAACTGCCAAAATTAAGAAATGCATAAAAACTTTTTAAGGGTAATACTAAGTGTAATATATATATATATATATATATATATATATATATATATATATATATATATATATATATATATATATATATTTTGTTTTGTGTATTTTATTTTTGAAAAATGTTTCATTTCCTCATGCGAAAAATGAAAACAGTGCTTGATTGATATCCTCTTCATTTTTGATATTTTTACTCTGCAAAGACTTCTGTAAGGACAAAAACAGTTCACAGTATCTGGATGATAAATCTGGAGAATATGGTGTATGGCATACACTTTCTTAGTTCTGTTTTGCAATTTTTTGATGAGCTCTTTTCTTGGCTTGGTTGTCGGAACATTGCTGGTCTCTTTTCATGGACTGCTCCCTCTAAATTTTGCGGTTGCTGACAATAGTTTTTTGAATTGAGCTTTTCGTTCAATTTTTAATGGTTATAATGTATTGTTCCCCAAACGCTTCTACATATGCATAAGAAATTCTTATTCAAATTCAAATTTATTTTAGAATATTAAAGTCTAGATTTTCTGTACAATATTATCTTCTTCTTATAAGGTTTTTGTAAGCAATCGACTTTTCCTCCCCAGTTATCATCCGGTTCAAGAAAGACTTGATTTTGTTCCGAACAAGCTTAGGTAGGCATATGATGATTCGAGCACCAAAATGTTTCTGACCTAATTCATGTGGCACCCATTTTTCAATGTTTCCATACCAATCATATTTTTCAAATATGATAGTTGCCTGAATAATGTATATGTATATATATTTTATATATAAAATATTTCCAATTTTATACATTGGTTTTACACACCTTAGATTACTCATAAAATGACAATGTCAAGGCGATGCTTAAAATAAATTTCCTCACTTTCATTCAAAGGACATAAGTATTCCAAAAAAGACAATATTTAAAAGAAAAAAAAAAACAATCACAAAATATTAAATTGCAGGCTTCACTATAATGTTCTTAAGCTGTTAAATGAAAAACATTTTGAATTTGTATACAATTACTTGTTATCGATTGAATTACTAATGACCTGCATTTATGAATATGATAGTTAAATAATTTCTGCATATAAAGTATATTTCTTTAAAACTTTTTTAACTTTGTCTTCAAAAAATATGATTTAATAGATAATATTATGCTTTGAAATATATAAACACTTTGTAACTTTGCTGAAATATCAAGTTTCCATTAAAATATTCACTCAACAAAAACTGTATACAAGATATCTATTTAATTATAAATGGAAAATTTAGCGTTCGTATATAAATGGTTTGCAATCTATATTATTATTGATATTTCTCTATTGGTAAGAAATTGATTATATGTAATAAGAAAACATTAATGGTTCATTAATGTTCCCATTTTTCTTGAAACTAAATGTTTTCATTCTGTTATTTCTAAGTATAATAGTTTGTGTTTCTCTTTCCATCAACGTCGAGTCACGGAAAAATTGCATGGATACTGATTGTACATATAGATTTAGTAAAACTACTTGTATACTTGTAGTCTTTCATTACAATTAGTCACGGGTAAATCACATGCAACTGTAATTTTAACAGACAAGTGATATTCACTTTCAGTTACATTAACTGTGATTGAAGATACGGAAGAAAATTAATGCAGGTGTCTTATAAAAATGAATAAAATTTCCAGTTATCAGTATTGTTGCATTGTAAGTTTTTATAGTAAATATCCTTACTTTCTGAGACCATGCTATTATAGAGATACCAATAGTTAATATATACATGATTATAAATAGTTACTGTTTACTATATTTTGTTAAGACAAACATTCACTATATATACTGCATATTTTTATATAATACAATTTTATGATAGCTTAATTTTTATTAGTGATTAATAGTTTTTTAACGTGGGATAACCAAATTTCGATGTTATACGTTACAAAGTATTTGTTATTCCAAAATATAGTGATTAACTGTTCAAAGCTGTAAAAATGCTCCTATAATGCTTCCTGGGCCCACTTTTCCTCCGGAACACTTTAACACCAGTATAAAATAATTTAGAAGATGAATCACGTAAACTCTGAACAATATATTCTGATTGAATTTGCTCGTTGTAAGTAGAATCATTAATGTATGAAAGTGAAGTTGAATGTGAGATATATTTTCACAATTTTTCTGCCTATTCTTTACGCAAATGATTGAATTTAAAATATATCTTTCGATGGAAAGTGGACATTTAAGAGACTTACAACAGCGTGCACTTCATTATATTGCCCATTACTTGGTGATAAAACTTGACTTATAAAATATTTTTAACAAGATTTAGAATTCCAATTAATGAAATTTAGAACCATGTAATATTTGCACAGTTGATTCGCGTAGAATAAGTGTATGATACTTATTATATTATTTTTATCGAAAATAATTGTGTGTTATCAAATAGTAGATAAATTTATTTGTTGTTAATCTATCCGGTAACATAGGATGTTTTCTGCAAAAACTTTATATTTCTCTTCGGACTTCCGATGCATTAATTTACAGAAAATGTAGAAAATATACAATGACTCACAAATCTTTCTTTCTATTCATAAAGACTAAAGATTTCATAAACTTTTCATTTTAAACTGCAGAAATGCAGACATTTTCTTAACATATTGAAAGTCATTGTCAATATAGACCATGACTTCCGCTACAGCTAAATAGGACGCTTTTGAGCCCGAATGCAATATTGTTTTTAGTGCCAAGTTCCTTACAAATAAAATTACGCCTATGTTATCAGGATGAAGAGAAACGGGGCATGTCTGAGAAAAATATTGTTTAATTCATTCACATGTTATGTTGCCTACTCTCTATTGGTGCAACGCTGACTTGCCTTTAACGGAGCATACACAATTTGTAGGTCAGTATACAGTTCTAAAACGCGAAATTGATTTTGAATAATTTGTGTCAAAAATGTGGAACCTGTATCTGAGTGAAGGTTTTGTTGAAAAAGAGTGCCATTTATATTTCCGGTGACTCCAAACAATAAAGGCTTAAGAACACTCTACATTGGGATTTGATTCGCAAGTATAACGTATCACTGATTTTCAGCCTCCATTTTCTGCCCCCAAAAATATAGTTGAAAATCCTGCAAATCATACTTTTTGAAGCTTCAAGAGCTTCTGTTGATTCTGATTGAATGTGACGCCCTTCTAATAGGTCAACAATTGTTCTTGCTTCAAATTTCGTTCAATAAGTTAGTTGAGATACCGTGGTCATAATTGTTAAAGAAAAGCGACATATTTTGGAGTGTTCGATTCGTAAACGTTGAATAACAGTCTTCATGAGGCTTTCTTTATACGATCTTACCTTGATCTTAGTTTACCACCTTACTTTGATCTTAGTTAACGACCTTACCTTGATCTAGAACTGCATTTTCAGACTCTAATAAATGGTTTTAGATCTTTAAAACATCACTTTATAAAACTTAAGTGGCTTTTGTTGCCTCGGATTATGTTTATCCCTCTTTAACTTCCCAGCAAATCTTCAAGATTCTGCTTCGGTTAAATTATATTTTTAACTAATCATACTCATAAAAACAACAGGCCTACCCATTATTTCTCTCATTTTTTAAAATAAGTTGAAAACTAAATCTCATTTCCTGTTGTCAAGTCTTCAGCTTCAAACTCAAAGCTTGCATATTGTGAATTTTGAGAATAAGAAAGAAATGAAGTTTATTCTTTTCCTTTCAATTATATATATATATATATATATATATATATATATATATATATATATATATATATATATATATATATATATATATATATATATATATATATATATATATATATATATATATAAAACTTTTATAGTTACTTTATAAGACATGCAACGTCTCTTCATTATTTTGAGTATATTTACAATATCGAAGAAAAATATTTAAATTAAAAAAAAATCCACTACTTTATACGAAAGAACAATATACATAATTTCTTTGTTGATTAAATTGAATTTCGTCAACACAAAAATGGAAAGTGTTAAAACTTATTATTTATAAAAATTAATTTAAAACACATACGTTTGATCACTTGATAAATTTAATTTCTTGAACTTCTTGAGTTTTTAAATTAAATTTTTCTGTGAAAATTCATATACAGCAGACTTATTGTGGTTTTTATAGTCCACATTTTTATGATTTATATGATGAGTACAGAATGTATATTTGTGAGTATATTTTTGTCGGGTAGAAAAATAAAATATTTGCAACAATCAGCAAAATTCCTTAGAAATATTTCCGACCCAATTTTAGACACAATTGTAAATACTGCAATACCCATAAATACCCCAATTTTCCCATGAGATTTGATTCCAGACATAATGGTTGAAGAAATTCTAATGCAACATCTTTAACGTGTAAACCGCTAATCTTATATGTGAGAAATCAATTCGGCAATATAAAGGAGAATATTTATTTTTAGCATTCTTAGATAAAGCTTTGAATCTTGTTTTATATAGGGTTCATCTCACACACTTACTAATAACCTAAGTTGCAGTTTTAGAGATAATCGCGCTCACAAAATGTTTCCTTATAATATTTTACATACAAAATAATTCTTTTATTATTTATATATTGCTATAAATAAGTAGAATGAAATAATATTTCTATATAACGTTTACTTATATTTATAATTTAAACTTTAAATACTGAACATATTATAATTTTCCAGACAATCGGAATTGATTTTATATATATATATATATATATATATATATATATATATATATATATATATATATATATATATATATATATATAATAGGCAAATTAAAAATCAGTTCCGATTGTCTGGAAAATTTATTAATATATCATTAAAGAATATCCACTTTAAATAGAATTTTCTCATTATCTTGTACATAAAAAATTCCTAAACTTTTAATAAGCAAATATTTACTGTTTTATATGAATTATTTCTGAGTAAGTATTAAAACAATAACAGTTATTGAAAAAATGATTTTCGTGAAAATTAAGAACATTTTAAAAATTATAAAATATTTGCAAATTCTATAAAACCAATTATTTGTAAAAATTGTGAAAATTAGAAATCTAACTTTTATTGAAAATAATTAAAAGAAACAAAATTTTTTATTGGTATTTAACATTTTGATTTGAAAAAAAATATTAAGAAATTGTACTATAAAATTATTTCTTCTTCAGGAATATATAAAATTATTATTGATTCTGGTTCAAGTGATAAAAACTGGTTCTGTGGTTATTATTATCAGTGTGACAAGATTTTTTTGTAGCATACTTGATTGTAGTTCATCAAATTAAATATTTTATCCATGTTTTTACTTATTATTTCTAACATTTTCAAAATTTTCTCGTAAATAATCACAAGCAGTTAAGAAATAATACATTCATTCGTATTGTATATATATATATATATATATATATATATATATATATATATATATATATATATATATATATATATATATATATATATATATATATATATATATATATATACATACAATATTAGTTTTGCTAAAAATTTAAAAACAAGTAGATTTTGAAACTGATGTACTGCTTCTTCAAAGTACTTGCATAAAGATAAAAAATATATAGATAGATTTCTCCACTATTAATGAAACTTCCATTTTCGTGATCTACCTCATTTTGAGAATTTAGTTTCCAAATAGAAGCAAACAGCAAGTTAAATTGTTTCCAAGAAAATTGTACATTTGTCTTGGAGTTTCCCTAAATAAATATTGTGATCCATTTCTCCTGATGTTAAACTATTAATATAAAACGCAAGATCTCGTGAGATAGACAATAATGAATTGCAATCTTTAAATCATCAGTAAGCATCTAACTACATTTGTTAGATACGAAAGCAAAATCAAATTATTTCATAAAATTCAATATACCGTGTATAATATCACTCACAGCTATATATCTAAGTACATCAAATAACACCCTTCATATGGAAATTAAAAAATAATGTATACATATATACTATGGTTACTGCAAGAAACCATCTCATTTTTGGATTTCCTTTTGAATTTAATTTCATATTAATAATTTACCTCAATACTATATGATGATGTATTTTATAAGCCTTTTTTTCCTTTCCTTGTAACTCATTTTGCAAAACTTATTGAATTACTTAAAGCATTTTTTTATTTTCCGCTTTCTACAAAATTCTTAATAATGCCAAAAACTCTCTATTAGCAGAATGTAGAATCAAAGATAAGAAACTAAACTTAAGATAATAGTAAAAATACAAATGTATTTAAAATCTGAAAAGCAAACCTGGTACTTTTTATTTCTTAGAATTATTATTTTACAATTTTTAATTTTTCAAAAAAATATCATGTTCTTTTATGTTTATAACATCTTTAAAAATTGATTTTATCAATTCAGACATGCTTATTGTTAAATTTATTAAGTGAGTTAGAAAATTCACAATACATAACTTTCCTTTTGGATTATACGTTCGTTTCCTGTCTTTATAAATCAACGATATAAGCAATATTTTGCATAAAATGAAAGATATGAGTCACACATACAAAATTTCCTTATTTTCAAACTTTCCAATATATACATTTTTAAATTGACGTTGAAGATGATGCTGTATTTTTACCGAAAGATATTTGGCTTCTAACGTAAGATAAGACAAAAAAAAATTAAATTCAGGAAAAGCGTTGTTTTTATGTGTAAGATTTATTAAAAATATCATTTGACCGAATCAGAAGCTTGGAGCTAACGACTCGAAGACTCCAAATTATGAATGTCACTTTTCTTTAAAACTTTCTCTCAGCTGCTGGTAACACATTTTCAACACAAACTGTCAAAAAAACTGTCGTAATACTTTAAGGTTATTTGCTTACCAACTAGTGACATACTTCATGTTTTCAGCGAGACAATCCTGTACTCTCAGTGAGATATAAGAGGAGAAGAATTGAATATTTTTGAAGAGGAGGAGAATTAATATTTTAATTGAATATTTTTTCCTTTAACGAATTCTCCGTTTTCCTTTTCATCATGATAATACGTGAACTTACATCGTTTTTGTATTTACATGTGGTGAGAACGTAACACTTGAAAAGATCCTATATGGCACGATAATATTAAATAAGGAGGTGGGGAAGATATAGTCTATACTGAGAGATATCTTCACTGATGGGAGCACTAATATTCATATTCCTCAAAATGGAGTGTTGATCGTTCACCGGTCTAGGGCCTATTACAATTACTTAAACTGTAGTAATTAGAGATTACTTCAAGTTAATGGATTATAATTGCAAGTAACATCATGCTAACGGGTTTAATGGTTTTTTCGGAGATAGGAATGTTATGAATAGAATGTCCTGTGTGTTTTGGAATTCTGAAAAAAGTAGATCATGCTTGGGGCATTCTAGGTAGACCAGTTACTTTATACATACCACCTTCGCAAAACTGAAGAAAAACTCAAAGAACTGGAAGGAACTCTTTTCTAGGAGTCGTACAGAATACCACAGCCTTTCATTAACAACCTCGATGCTTGTATGTACATCCCGTATGACTGTCCGGGAATGTCCGGGAAAATCCTACACTCTTCTAAAAAAGTTTTCTTTTAAGGAAACACCTTATTTTTTTTTATTTGTTTTTTCCTCACATGTATAAAATATGTATTTTTTCTATTTTTATCTAAATGCTCATTATATAACGAATTGTTTCGGTTAAACAAAGTTATTTTTATCTCATATTACTTACTATGTGTGCCAATAATGAATCTATCCATCAAACAATTCTACCGGTGCAAGGTCAAAAAAATAACCTCAAAATGTTTTAGTGTTTTGAGAAGAGTATGTATTTGGATGTACAATTTATTCTATCAAACTGCTAAATGTGTGTGTGTGTATGCAACTCTACATAGGGTAGTGAAGTGGAAAAGGATATCCCCCTTCCAAATTCTCTGCTGTGACAGTTTTCGGGTGGGTAAGAAATTTTCTCATTGAGAGCAAAAAAATAACCTGTGATTTTTCACCAGTTCAAGGGAAGTAAGTAATGAACGGAAAAGTACAACATCTTGTTTTGAGGAGGGAACACTTTTCGCAGATTCATAAAATATTGTGAGATGCTGAGTCAATTAAAATGACAGCATTAAATTGATATAGATTGCATACATTATTTCAGTTAAAATTATATAAAGGATTTTTATTAATTATTTTGTACACAAACATAAATTTTTTATTCATTTTTTTCTTCTAAAATTATTTTAATATATTTTTTACGCCTCATTTTAATAATCCCTACAAAATAGTATTTTTAATGGAAAATAAAATGCTCCATAAATTGTGTAAAGTAGGAAATATGTTATAATCATCTATTGTGTGCCCTGTTCGTTCAAATTATTTTCGTTAAATTAAGTAACACACACAAATGTGTTATTATCTCATTTGAGGAATTACAAAATTTATAGAATTTTCTTATTAATGAGTCTTAAATTTTCTTCCATTAAGGACATGCTGTGCAAAAAGCTTCTGTATTGTGTAAAAATATCAAGATATACACTTTTTTTTAGTTTTATCCCACAAGTGGCAAAAGAAATCTCTAAAACTATTAATAGCGAACGAAATTCAAACATTTGAATGTCAAAAGTAATTTAAAATTTGTCGGAAAAAACCTTTAATGTAATCAAGAGGAAAAAGAAATAACAGCTCCGTTCTACATGGAGAAGTGATATTCTTGAAGAAAATGTCGGTGGAATATATTGATTCCATATAGATCACTCTAAAAATATACCTTAATGTTCAATTATATTTGAGATCTTTTAACTTTGACGGTCAAGATGGATGCTTAATTTCATGTTCGCGTTCATCAAACCATATTTGAGCAAAATCGACTTCATGGATAGCTGCATTATCATCTTGGGAAATACCATGTAATATAAGGAAGGAAATTTACAGCGGATGATCCTGGTAAGTAAGCTTTTTCTATATTCCTTCCCTGTAATTCGTTCTTTCAGTTTTGCGATTACTCTATCAGAAACCGACGAAATATGGCGACAAATCAACTTGTATCGTTAACAGTCGCTAGCAGGCAATACGTTTGTGCATCATATAGGTGTAAAATGGGAGCACGAACAGAAGAAACCTGTCCTTTATACGTGCCTCATTCTGAATTAAGAAAAAATCTGAAATGCGACACATAGGACCATATTAATTTCTCCATTAAATTAATCGAGCAAGTTTTGCAAGTGTGACTTTTCTGCAGAAGACGTTGGGTATTAACATATGTCACAAGGGTATTGGAAATTGAAGTTTTTTAGTAAATGTTCTGTTTATGAAGATACCTTCGAACTGTAATCATTGGCTCTGGTTAATCCAAATCCTGATATAAGTCTGAGATAATTTTACTGCAGTTATTAATATTTTAGGAATTTGTATCCGCTTCAATGTCCATCGGTTTCTTTCACTATTTTTTTCTGTTCTTCCATTTTTTTTCTTTGCTCCTCTAATCTTGTTATACCGTGTGATATATATATATATATATATATATATATATATCTGTGTGTGTGTGTGTGTAATCTCGAAGTAGTAAAATTCTTACATAATAGAAAGTGATGCAGGTACAACATGTACAAATTCGAACTGAATACATATCTCAAATATATTTCTAAAGCTATCTCATTTAACTAAAGAACCTGCCTGATTAAAGTTTCAGAATCCTAGAAATTCTTGAAAGTTCATCGTTCGAGAACTTTCGGGGATGTCAATCCTAATTTAGAACATGAATAATCTCTGGTAGTTTTGTTATCATGTATAATGAATTTTAAAAAAAAATGGAAAGGTATTTCGTTTGTGGTTCTTAATAAAAGGAGTGACAAGTCACAGAATGTAAACTCTCTTTCTCTCTCTCTTTCTCTCTGTATAGTTAAAACATTAACTGGTTTGAATAATTGAAAAACATATTTCACAGCTTCGTTAAAATGAGGAAGTAGAATTCTCGTATTGCTTAGTTTTAATTCGAATCCTTATAATAAAATGGATTTAAACGGAAGAAAAATAAAATGAATCACAAACTTAATCAGCATTTGAATTAAATAAATTTTCTTCATTGTCTATAATATAAATAATAACATTAGCACTCTGAATATACATCCAATCCACACACACATGGAAAGGTATATGGTCAGAGAAAAAGATAAATATTTAAATTGACATACATATTTTTTTCGAATCTATATTTCTCAGTGCTACTTATATAAATTGTAGTATTCTCAGTACCACTCAGTTCCTATTTCAACACATACTATTAATGATTTTTAAAGTAAAATTATAAATTGAAATCAGTCTGTATGCATGAATAAATATGACCACAAGAAATGATTATGACGATTATGAGATTTATAGAAAAGTAGAGGGAGATATATTCAATGATTTTAATGGCTAATTGTTATAACTAATTTAATCTATAATGCTTTTACTTATAATAATTAAATAGAATTAATATTTAAACGTAATTAAATGTGGATTATAGAATATAATTCTTAATTTTCAGTGTCTTTGAGACAATGAAAAAGATCCATGCTTTATACCCAATAAAAATACACCAGTTTATTATAAATTCTAACTATTTCCTTAAAGTGTTATCAGAAAGGTAATGGAATAAAAATGTTCAAAATGATATATTTATATTTATTTTTCATATTAAACACTAATGCTGTAACGTGATTAGAATGTATTTTTTTTACAAACTAATGCAGCTTAGACACAATTCTAAGTCATAACAAATTATATGTATAAAGCAAATTATAATTTTAGACGTAAAAATAATCTTGAATACATAAAGAATTAGTGAAGTATGTAACTAATATAATTTGTACCCATCAAATTATAGCATATTTATTTTCTTTCGGGGCATATAATAAGCATTTTTGTCTTCATTTTTTCCATTAAAATGGATTGGAAGTTTTTTTTTTAGTACTTTTAATAAGAAATTTTATTTTAGTTACTTTACATGAACGCACATCAATAATATATGTTGTTCAAAAATGCACTGCCACTGTAATGTAAAATGCTCTGTTTGTTGAAATATGTCTGATTAATTGATCAGTAAATGTTATTGTCAAAATAACAATTAACAAAACCTTAAATAAAAACTTATACTTAAGTGAAACTACACTACTGGCCATTAAAATTGCTACACCAGGAAAAAATGCAGATAACAAAATGTTATTTATTGGACAAATATACTATACTAGAAATAAAAAGTGATTAAATTTTCAAAAAATTTAGCTGCATAGATCCTGAGAAATCAGCACCCAGAAAAACCACCTCTGGCAGTAATAACAGCATTTATACGCCTAGGCATTGAGTCAAATAGAGATTGGATTGCATGTACAGGTACCGATGCCCATGCAGCTTCAACACGATGCCACAGTTCATCAACTGTAGTGACTGGCGTTTGGTGACGAGCCAGTCGCTCGGCAACCATTGACCAGACGTTTTCTATTGGTGAAAGATCTGGAGAACGTGCAGGCCAGGGCAACAGCCGAACATGTTCCGTATCAAGGAAGGCCCGTACAATACCGGCCACATGCCGTCGGGAACTATCCTGATGAAACGTAGGGTTTCGCAGGGCTCGAATAAATGGTAGAGCCACGGGTCGTAACACACCAGAAATGTAACGTGCACTGTTCAACGCACCGTCAATGCGAACAAGAGGTGACCGATACGTGTATCCAATGGCACCCGATACCATCATGCCAGGTGAAGGGCCAGTATGACGATGACGAATGCACACTGCCAGTGTGCGTTCACCATGATGCCGCCAAACACGGATTAGACCATCATGATGATGTGCACAGAACCTTGATACATCTGAACAGATGACGTATCGCCATTCGAGCGCCCAGGTTCATCGTTGATCACACCATTGAAGGCGCTATTGTCTATGAGCCAGCGTCAAGGGAAGCCGCAGCCATGGTCTCCGAGCTGTGAGTCCATGCTGCTGCAAACGATGTCGAACTGTTCGTGAAGACAATAGTTTTCTTCCAAATGACCCCGTTTCTGGACTCATGGCTCGTGACGTGGTTGCACGATCCATTATGGCCATGCGGATAATTATCCGCATGGCCGTTATATATAAGATGCCTGTCGTTATATATAATATTATAATATGCCTGTTTTCTCGACTGCTAGTGATAGCTGGCCGTTGGGATCCCGCATGGCGTTCCGTATTATCGTCCTGAATTCATCGATTCCATATTCTGTTAACAGTCATAGGATCTGGACCGACGCGAGCAGCAATACTGCGATAAGATAAACCGCAATCGCGGTACGCTACAATTCGACCTTTATCAAAGTCAGAAACGTGCTGGTACGCATTTCTCCTTCTTACACGAGGCATCACAACAAATTTTCACCAGGCAACAACGTTCAAATGCAATTTGTGCATGAGGAACCGGCTGAGCAATTTCATCATTTAAACACAATGTAGAAGTCGCTACTGGCGTCTGCTTAGTCTGAATGTGCTGAAAAGCTAATCATTTGCATATCACAGCACCTTCTTTCTTTTGTATAAATTTCACGTCTGTAGCACGTCGCCTTCTTGGTGTAGCAATTTTAATGGCCAGTAGTGTAATTAGGATATTTTTAAGATGCTTATCAGCTTCGACATTTTCCAAAGTTTTAAGTTATCAGTGCACTTATAAATTTAATTTTTTATTAAAAATAAATAAAATAAAATAAATTTGAAGACAGTAAACTATTCGTGTAAATGAAAAATATCTGCCTATAAACGCGGATCGAAGTTCATTGCTAATATCTACGTACAATGCACTTTTTCTATGAAAGAATTTATATATTTCAAATAACGCTTAAAAAATGCATCCATAGTTGAATCTATAAAATTTTAATATTTCAATCATGAATATAAACAAGTGAATACTCATACAATGATTATATAAATTATTACATTAGTTCTTAAATGTTTTGTGTGTGCTTATGAACAAAGGCTGTGTTTAAATTATCATTCCATATTTGAAAGCCTACAGAATAAGGCAATCTATGTTTAACATCACATTATGTAATTTAAATTTTTGCTTCGGATATTAAATTTTCCTTATGAAGCTAGTGAATAGAGTGCTCCTGTAATTTTATACATATGCAGGTTGCTCACAAATAAATTATTTATTAAAAATGTTAGTACCATTATACAATTTTTTCTATAATGCTGAAAATATTCCTAAATAAAAATAAAATCATTGTTCAGTGTTTAACTAATGGCTTATATACTCAAGTTTTAACTTTAATGACAAACCACAATCTTTTTAAAAAGGCATCTGCAGCTGCAAGGACTATAGAAAATGGAATGTCATTCCATGTTTTTAGTAGTAAGCCCTTCAATTTAATTGTGGACATTGGTTCTAGGCTTTGCAATTTATTTTCACTCTATACACGCATGCAATTATTAAGTGGAATGAGGTACGGTCTGAATAGGTACAGGGAAGCATACTGATGCAACAAACACATTTTTCTGTGAATTTAACAAACGGCGTATACTATTTACAACCTGTTGACCTATATTTGCTTTATTGGTGGTACCAAGTCTTATTAAAATGAGAATTTATATTTTTCTAATATATTAGCAGTTTAACTTTTCAGTAGTTCTGTATTTTCTCAGTTTTTCTACTTTATTTTTTTCAGTTAACTCATGGAATGTAACTTTCTTTTAAATCATGGTTAATAATGATTCTAGTAATTGTTTTTGATAAATTTTACTCTTGTAAAATTTTTTCAGGAAATTGTGCAGGATTTTTCAGTGTCTTTTATGGACGCATTTTATTATTTATTATATTAATATGCTGCGTTTCACTACACTATTATACTTATTTATACACTTCCTGTTTCTGTAAGCAGTTTCAATGTTCTTTAAAATATTTTGACGCATTTAAATGCTTCAAATATTTAAAAATTCAAAAATGATAAATTCAAATAATGAGCTTCATTTCACTCATTTGAGTAAATTGACGTTTTAAATTGTAATTAAATTTATTTATCATTGAATTTGTAAATGAACACTTAAAGAAGCAAGGAAACAATTCATATTTTATTAAATTTATGTAATTCTTCTTTTTTTATCTTAGAATTTGTCTTCAAAATACAGCTAGAATATAACGGAAGAAAATCTGCCACTTGAAATATTTCTGTCAAAAAGATATATCTAACTATGTCTAAACATGCTCGAATAAATTTTTCTAGCGATGATATCCAAAAACTTTATATATCATCATGGTTTCAATTCCATACACATATCTGTGTGTTACTGAAAAACACAATAAAATACATATAAGTATAGTTTCCCGTTTCTTTCTTCCTAGAGTCTCAATCAATAAATAGACGTATCATCAGAATCGTCTTGAAGTTTTCGTGTCACACTTTTCTCGCTTCTCCTTTCATATATGTCATTATTATATCAATATATATGAAATACTTCCCATTCTTTGTGGTGTTTGCCTCGATTTAGCTTTCAATTTGGTTTCTTTAAAGGGTTATTTTGCTAAATAATATGCAAATGAAACGACATTTTTTTATTATTTAACAATTTTATATGTACATTCTGTTTTTATTTAGAAACAAAATAATAAAATATTGTACTTAATAAATGTACGATTATTTTTGAAGAAATAATTTAATATTTTACTTAATTCTAATAAAAAATATGTAATCTGTTTGAGGATGAAATATTATTTACATTACTTGCTGTTATTTTTGTTATTAAACATTACCACTTACATCGAATGCATTCTAATTAAACATAGCTCTTATTCTATTTTTCTGTAAAGATTAAATATTTTTCCAATAATTCTGCAGTTCAAAGATAATCATATTGCCGCTCAAAATCTGAACTAAAGTATTGAATATATCTGAGGCATCAGTATCAGTAAAAATATTTTGTTTGATGAACAACGCATGGACTAATGGTAAAGTTTTGATGAAGGAATTTATGTTCTGCGGAACAGTTTGTGAAGGATTTTGCAAGATTAAAACGAAAAAAGGCTTCATAGAAAAATATTGGCCAATGAGGTAAATGGTGCACGTAAATATTGCTAAAATTTTTATTTGTCATTTAAAATCTTTTTTCCTACTTTAGTAATTCATATACTATATTAAAGTGACGGAAATATAATAGTTGAATTCATGTACTTGTCATTTATGATATTCGTTATGGTTTATCAGTAATCATTTAATCATAGCACATAAATTATCTTCTAAAACACTCTACAAACTCGCCAAAGGTAGGATTCCTAGAATGCCGGCGATTCTGGGGGTGGGATGAGCATTTCGGTATCTCGATTGAATATTTCCAAAATCAGAAAAGATAATTATTAAGAAAACACCCCCAACATGCAAAAAACAATAAGCCAAAACAGGCTTTATGACTACAGTTGGTGCGAAAATTTTATGTTTTTATGAGATTGGAGTTTGTAAGCTATTAATTTTTATGCAAAAATAATTATAATTTAAAAATTGTTTTTGCTACTTAAGATGCAAAGGAAATTACAATATTAGTTAATCAAGTTTAGAAAACCAAATCAAAGATTTGAAAAGTCGATGTAAATTATAAGAGGAATTAAATTACACACACACACACACACACACACACACACACACACACACACACACACACACACACACACACACACACACACACACACACACACACACACACACACACACACATTCAGTACCAATAAGTGGCAATTTAATATATACATATCAATACACATTTATTTAAACTAGAAATTAGACTTAATTTTCCATAAAATATGATAAAATGCTAACACAAGTTCCAATGAGAAATGTATAAAATGAATTTGATATTATAAATTGTATATTCTTTGAAAAATGCATTTGAAAACCTCATTAAAGCAAATTCAACATTTATAAATTTTATTATTTTATTTAAGAGAAAATAATGGATTTTGAATAATGAAACCAATTAAAATAAATTTTAATTCAAAATATAAATTAACGTTCAAAAGTAATGTTTCTGTTTTTAAATGTTTATTATTTCAACTTCTGAACAGCATTTTAAATTTTAATAAGTAAAAAATTATTTATTTATTGATGTAAGTCAGCAAAAAGGATATTTGCCTTTATACCAAACATTCACTTTGGTTATATATTTAATCAGTAATATTTTGTTGTATATGTAATATCATTTTCATCACAATTGGAAAATGGCACCTGAAATTTTCTAACTTTGTGTTTTGTATGTTCCTATTATAAAATTAATCTAAGAAATTAACAATTTAGAATCAAGTATCAGCATATGGTCAATGAAAAAAAATGCTGTGTCTGTTTTTAAATGTTTATTATTTCAACTTCTGAACAGCATTTTAAATTTTAATAAGTAAAAAATTATTTATTTACCGATGTAAGTCAACAAAAAGGATATTTGCCTTTATTCCAAACATTCACTTTGGTTATATATTTAATCAGTAATATTTTGTTGTATATGTATTATCATTTTCATCACAATTGGAAAATGGCACCTGAAATTTTCTAACTTTGTGTTTTGTATGTTCCTATTATAAAATTAATCTAAGAAATTAACAATTTAGAATCAAGTATCAGCATATGGTCAATGAAAAAAAAACTACATATTTTAAAATGTTTCTTCAAATCATTTAATTTTAAAAATTATATATATATATATATAAAAAATATATTAAAAATTATATATATATATATATATATATATATATATATATACTGAGGTTTATGCATGTTATGAATCATATGTATTTTTGTGTAATATGTTATGACACATTCATGTTGAATTATTTAATTAAATGCATTTATATAAAACGCTTTTGTTTTCTGTAAGTCACCAATATATTTTCAAGTTGATAAAATTTGAACAGTTAAGTAACATCATCAAATATAAAAAACTTTCTTCATCATTTAATACATGGCAAAAACTTTAAAAAATACCAATTTTTTTTAATTTCCTAAGTGTGTAAGCTAAGAACTGCATTGCTTATATCAGACAGAGATGCTTGAGGTGGGAAACATATATTCTAATGACTGGTCAGCTTATATTTGTCAACAAAAAATCAAGTTTTATCAAATGTTTTTTAACAATGCCTTAATTATCAGTAATAATTTCAGAAACATAACGCACATTTTTTCAAAGTAATAATAATAAATTACATAAAAAGCAGTCGGAAAAAGTTTGCGTATTCATTTCAACTATACTCCCAATTTCTCAAAGAGTTTTACCTTTATTCCTTTGTCTTAAGATGATTTTCTTTTTGCCTTGAACAATCTTTTCTCCTTTAGAATCCATTTTAATTTTACTTATTTTGCAAGTTTAAATGCATCATATCAAGAAAGCAATGTTCTTTATTGTAATTGTTTTTTTGCCTCCTGAATAAAAATAAATAAAGAGTAAAAAATAAATGCAGAAAATATTTCATTTTATACGAGCTCATGCAGACTAAAAAAAAAATTAAATAATTTGCAAATATCTTTGTAAGTTGTACCTGTACAACTAAACGCAAAATTTTTCTCATAACATTTTGCATAATTTTTAATAAACATTATTACGTTTAAACAAGATTTGTATTTTTTCTGAAATCATTACTGATATTTAAGTAATTGTTATGGAAAAGCTTTATATAATAATAGAATTAATATTGCCACTATAATGATGTACATTTATTCCCTGCTGAATGTTTATCGTGTGTTTGTACATAGACCTTTTCTAGCACAAGTGTATGTATATATATATATATATATATATATATATATATATATATATATATATATATATATATATATATATATATATATATATATATATATATATATATATATATATATATATATATATATATATATATATATATATATATATATATATATATATATATATATATATAAATACAAAATTTAAGTTTTAATTAATAACATAGAGTAGATTTTTTCACAGTTGACAAATTAATTTATCTTCTGATTTTAAAGTATCTGTTAAAATACAGACATATCTTGAAGTGAATGCTATTAATTATGAAAATTTCGCTTAACAGATGCTTATACATGAAGTAGAATACTAAGGGTCCGTGGTAGCCTAGTGGTTAAAGTATCGGCCTTCCATCCGGAAGGTTGGGGTTCGATTCCCAATGCTGCCAAAGACGCACCTAGTACATGTGATATACGTACTCGTTAAATCTGTGGAATCGAAAGTCCTGTGGTCAATCATTGAGCAGTTACCATGGGTGCAATAGTCTGGAGAAATCTACACTCCCTTCAGATCAATGCCAAAATTAAGGAAGTAGATCCTCTTGTGCTGCCATCTATCCGAAAATTTGAAAAGCAAAAGTCATACTTTCACCTTCATTGTGCTCTGATTAAACGAAAAACGATCTCAATTTACTTGAATTCGCATAGCTAAGTCATAGCGAGCTTGGCTTGTCCGAGTGCCATTAGTAACAACAGAATACTACAGTCGTAATCAATATATTTTATTTAATTTTGTCTACTATCAAATATTTCGAGAAAACATTGATATATTTTTAATAAATATATATTATATGATAAAGTTTGTTAAAATTGTACGTGCTCGTGAGGCCTTGGAACTGTTATCACCTCTCACATTTTTGTAAATATTTTAAGGGGGAAAAGCAGGATAAAGACCACATGGATTGTTCCTCACAAACACTAATGGTATTAGTATTCTTGTCTGGGAGGCTCACGTCCTTAAAAAACATCAAAGAACTTCACCCATCCACTTTTAAAGAGGTCACCTCAAATCATTAAAATTGTTTGAAGACCCCGAAATTTGCAACACCTGTTCCAATTGTTTTGCTGAATAAGTTACTCCAGAACACACCCTTTTGTGCCTGGAGCTATCCAAACAAGATTTATATAACGATCCTTTGATGGTACTACATTTCTTTTGAGTGTTCGGCATTATGGACCTGGTAGCCACTGTTAGCCAAAGGGGGCATGCAACAACAACAACAAAGAAATTGCATTGTTTGTGTATGGAACAGATTTATTCTCAATTGTAATTAATGTAAAGGAAACCATTTAATATTTATTCCCAGCAAATCCATTTCTACATTATGAGAACAATAGTGTGTGTGTGATAAATATGTTTTTTTAGCAAATTATTATTCTTAAAAAAACTCCTAAAATCTATTATTCAGGAAATTTAATTACTATAACAATTTTTTTAAATTTTCTAACAATTATTTTCAGTTAACATTTCATGAAATTTATTATAATATTTAATAAAAAAATTGATTTACTTTTTTATTTATTTAATAGAAAAAATACAATTTATATCAATTAAAATATTACTGAATATAAGAAATACAAATAAGAATTCGTAGTTATCATTTTACTGAGCTATTACTTCGATTGTGACAAAATTTATGATTCTGAATATATAATGTATAGCAAAAATTAATCACATTTTTCTCTTAATTTGAAAATAAATCGAGTATAATTTTAAGAATTACGAAACAATTTAAAAACTTTCCATTCTTAAAAAATGCATTTTTGTTCTCTATAATATCAGTTTGAAGTGAGAGGTAAAATAGAGCAAAAATTAATTGCTTGGATTTTCTAAAATGTTTATTAATTCTTTCTTTTTGAAAGATGCGCGCATTTCAAAATATTTGAAATGAAATGAGAAATTGTAACTCTAATGTAATAACATTCCACATAATAACAAGTTCTTTTGCTTATCTCTGAAGCTGATGTTTCAACTGTTTCAGGTTTCAAAACATTAGTTGAAATTACTTCTTCAATATAATTAATTATTATTCTACAATAAAAGTTATAAAAGAATTTTATTTTAATTCATGTACTATTATAAAAAAAAATTATTTTGCCTAAATAATGGACAGCAGATTCATTTATTGAAAATTAAAGGATTTTACTTGTAAGTTTTTATTTTTCATGCTGAGTGAAAAAATGCTTACGTCATGCGTAGAATGAGCATTAAAACAATATGTTAACACTTGCTGTTTTATTTTATTTATTTTTTTGTTAACATGAAATATAAATTTAAAAACTTTTAAGCATGTTTTGTAAATACCATTAAAAAGAAAGATAAAATTCTTTTCTTCAAACCTGCAAACATTAGTTAATTTTATGTGTGTTACATTTATACGATTTTCTTGCCGAAGAATTTGAAATAATAAAATTGTTATATTTAAAAAATTAAAATATTTGTATTAATAAAACGAATGATTTTTGCCAAACGTGCATTTTCAAAGTAACAATAGAAGCATTTTGATTTTTTACAGCATGACTAAATGAGGACAGGATTATACTATACCCATATTTATTCATGCATACAAATTCTTATTCACATTAACAATTAATTTTTTTTATTCAAATTAAAATAAGGTTTTAAAAGTTCTGCATAAAAGCTGTGAACAATTATATTTACAAAATGACTTTATATTTCATGTATTACATTCAATTCAGTTTTCTTAACAATAAACTTCTTTAGTTATTTTTAACACTAATTAAAAGAATTTGTGAGAAAATACATAAGTTATAACAATAAGGTTTAAGCAATAAAATTTAAACAAAGAATGCATTTGTTTTTAAACTATTGCAACTTATTTAAATTGATAATTTTTACAAGGCACTACATGACGCATAGCATTAATAAATATTTAGTTTTCTTCAATGAATTTACTCTAAATTCATCATCTATTTTGAGCAACAACAAATTATCTCTTCAGGTAAAGAATACAATTTCACGTTAATTTCATTGCATTTTATATAATTAATTAAAAAACTTGGAAAGTTTATCAGAAAGTATTAAATTTCAATTGAGATATAATAAATGCATAATTAATTTGATTTTGTTTCATTACGTTTTCAGGAATTATTGATTTAAAATATTCTGTGTCTTTTCTTCATTACTATGTATAATGAATATAAAAATAAATTGGATTATTAATTATAAAAATAAATAATTGAAATTGTGTATCATTGAAATGCTTATCTCACAGAAATAACAGCAAATATAACTTGGTACTGGAATCATAATGTGTATCAAATGTATTTCATTTATCTTCCTTGGAGTTATACTTGTCGAAAAGTTATAAATGTTGAACAACTATGTTTCTTATCTTAATAAGACATTTCTTACACTATTCGTAAGAAAACAAGAAAAGAAACAGGGAAAACTAAGCTTTAGTTAACACAGTTCATCTCTACTAACAAAACTGAAGGAAGGCCATAATGGCACTAATGGATCGGTCACGATTTCTTTGTCTTTGTTTAATTTGTCTTCATTTAAGGTAGGAAGATTAGGCAGTAAATGAGAAAATAAGTATTTAATAAGACTTTTATATTGATACAGAAAATATCAAAACTAGTTTTGAAATAGTTACATTAATTAAAAATTCAACTATGAACAAACTTTATGCATTTTGTTATTGTTTTTGTAAAAGCATAAAATGAAATTTTAATTGCCGATTTATATTTAAAAAATTATTAATTATATTTTTGCAATAAATAATACTGTAAGTTTTAAAATGTTATAAATAAATTTCTTTATTCCATATTTAGTGACGTTTCCGAATACATATAGATACTAATTTCGTTTTATCTTTCACCAACAAAATTTTTTTAATTTAACTTCATTTTGGTTAAATAATGCAATTACCAAATAAAATTATTTTCTAAAAATTGGCTACAGTTAACGAGAAAGAAAGTTAATAGTTTAAATTATATACAAATTCATAGTAAAATATTGGCACAGTTGCCGTATAATCCATGGTGTCAAATTCTGAATTTTTTTGGCAATGAAGAAGTGTTGCCAAGATGACGTATTGTGACGAGCGCGATGACGTACTAGGGTTACCTAAATATAATTTTCCGCATAATTCTTATAGGTATTTAGATGTATAACGTAATAAAAATAAGGTTGCCAGGTACATATTATAATCCGCCAAAAAATCGCCACTCTCAGAATTCGAAACCATGAATTATACTGCATCTGTGCCAAAATATATGAAAAATAAAACGTTTTCCTAATGAAATATGAAATAGAAACTGATAATAGTGTTTTTTCTACGTTAAATAATTCACTTTGATTACACATTCTAAAGAAATCAAATGCTTTGAATTTCCAGACTTTAATAGTGACTGTAATAACACGGGAGAGGATGATTATTGCAATTTAGTAGATGATACAAATACTATAAAATAGTATATTTTTTCTTTCTTTTTACATGCCCAAATTAAAGATGATTGAGATAGATAATGCTTTAAAAATTTTAAAAGTCAATGATTTGTCACTTATATGAAGTCCATATGGGAACAAATTTTCGAGTTGTGCACAGCGAATGCGCTTAATTAACCAAAAGCAATAACTCACTGATGACTCAGAACTCAGTTTATATCTATTTCAGACTGATTGACGACATTTTTCTTACTGTATGTAACAATGGATGGAATATGAATTGATAATATCTATCCAGACTAATCGGCAACCCTGTGCGTAAACAACAACCTTTTTAAGCTATACAAAGAATCTAAGAAAAACCAAAAATAATTTGAATTCGAAGCTGCCAAGATTTTACCCTCTAATTTTTAGAATATTTTATACAGTACTATTTTTACAGTATTTTACAATATGTTAGTTAATTTATTTACTAACTACTTTTATAAAAACGATTTATAGAAAATATTGTATATCATTACTAGTGGTTTTCAGGAAAAAATACAAAATAATGTTCCCAACTATAGAAAAAAAAAACAAACAAACTCCATGCTGTGCTTTATTTCATAAATTGACGTAAATAAAAATTTTACGAGTTACATTTCGAATTGCTGTTCCTTTCGTGATATTTTCTGAATCGTATTTCCGGTGAATATTACCAATTTACAGACCAAAAAAAGAATGGTGAAAATGATTTAACCTTTATGAATAAGAGATTGTTAAAAATGAAGTTTATTTTGAGACTAAAGATAAACCGTTTTCAAAAATTAAGTCAAAATGTTAGAAAAGTCCAAATGATTCTTAAAGGAGACAATGTTAATTACTAATTTCAAATTTGCCTAGAGGTAATTCATTATTATTCAGCATGAAAATTTGCAGCATTACGTGTCTGTGGTAGTCTAGTTGTTATTTTCTTAACTAATTGAGAGAATGAAAACATCTCCAAATTTATGGCTTGAAAGTAAAGAATCAGAAGAGACCGCTTGGATAATATAGAGAAAATGTCATTTTCATGTAAGGAATGCAAATATGATTTTAAATATTAGTTGCATAAGTAATTTTACGCTCTCAATTGCTTAGAAACCTTCTTGAGAGTATAAATTTGTTACTTTTCAATTCATTTTTTTGTTAAAAATAAACAAAAGGCTAATATTTATAGGACCTTTATATGACACTTTTGCATAACATAAAATGCACCATTAAATGTGGAAATCACTTTTAAATTCAAATATAATATTTGATAGTTACCATTAAGTGATTCTGTTATTAAAATTATTTCCACCATGTATTTTACAAACACACATTCTAGGAAAATATACTTTCAAAAAAAAAATGAAAAGTTTTCTGTCTAGATTATGATAAAGCCTTTTTGTCTCAATTCAAATGTTCTTTTCCTGTACTCCAAAAATAGAAGAGTAAAAAGTTTGAATTCGAAGAATCGCACTTCATATGCATTTATTTGTCATTGAAAAATTATTTTTCTTAGTGTGTAATAGTAATATAACAGTGTGGAAAAAATATGTCTAAAAATAAATTAAAATACAGTTTAAAATTTAGAAAAATTTAATTTTGATTAAACATTATTGTTTTACATAAATTAAAATTGAATGCAAAAATAACATTTGTTTTATTTAGAACGCTTTTTGATGTAAAGATTTTATACTTCCAGGTTAATTAAGGCTTAGACCTACATTTTCTGTGGTCAGCTTATGAAATCTAAAAAGCATAAATTTTGAGCTATTGCGCATAATAAAATGCCTTAACTGTTTCAATTTTAGTAAGTTCTAAGATATACGTGGGCTTATAAAATACTTTGCAGCTCAGCTCATTGTTACTTTAATTTGAATAATAAATTTTAGAAATTCATATAGAAGTAAAAATATTGAATACCCATTAATAGTTGAATCTATAGCTAATTTTTGAATCTGTAACTAATGCGTACTATTTATTTTGTTACTGAGATTCGAGAAATGATTCCATTTTGATAAGCATATAGAGTATAATGCCTATCATTTTTATTCAATTTAGTTCTTTATAACTATTTAAAATTACCAATCATACGAACATAGTAATGCAATCGATTTTGACATTTTATTGCATTTACATGTAGCAAATTTATTCACTTTCAAAATTAAGTTTTCCTTCTTCGGGTTGCAGAAACAAAAGGTAAAGTATATAAGACATATTTACGTCAATAATTTCCGTGTAATTCCATATTGTCACTAATAACTATGATTGCACAGTAAGTACCCAATCAATTGGTAAAAAAGAAAGAACTTCGTGCGTAGTTTTCCCCAACAAATCAAGCACCTTCATTTCACGAGAACTTTTAATCCAAAATAGAAAGTAACAGAAGATTTAAAAATAAAATCACACAATCAAAGAACTTTCATGCTTATACATAATTTCTTAACTTATAGTTTGCATAAAGATAAGTTAGAAATTATTGAATTTTTATAACATTCACATGGTTCATGTTACTTAAATTATAAGAAATAGTTATATGCATCGCAATGTATGTAGAAGTGACACTTCTCCATAGATAAACAATTTCTTATACTATTGCATTAATAATGGTTTGGTTAATTTATAATAAACTTGAATTTTTTAAAAAAAATTGTTTTATATTACATCAAATAATTTCAGCTTAGGTTAGATAATACCGAGTCCATATAGCAACTGTTGTGACACAAGTTTCATAAAATCACTATCACGATTCATACGACAAGTTTGTAGAATTTATTCTCCTATACATTAGAGAGAGAGAGAGAGAGAGTGAATATAATAGAATTTATTCTTCTATAGTGATAAACATTCAATTCACATCATTCGATTTAATCAGTTCCAAAAACAACTTCAATTTTGGGTAGACCTCAATTAAGTAACACAATACAATATTAATCATTATTGTTCTTAGTGAACGTCTAACACAGTATTAGAGACCACTGAATTGTTTGAAACTTCTATAATGTACTCTTAAAATATTTAATATTTGTTTGTGTGTGTGTACTGCATTCTTCTAACAACTTTAATAGAGTACCAAGGGTATTTACGCATATTGAAACTTGAAGAATTTTCAACTCCAATTGAAGTTATTTATATGAAAGAGAAGAAGACATACAATTTCTGGCACTAAATATTTAAACTTAACTAATACTAAATCCAAGACCAATTGTTGTAAAATAAGTTCTTTTAACAGTTAAAATAGGTCTTTTAATATAATTAACTTCATCAGCACATGTGATAGTTTCATTTAATCAAATTAATTTCAGTAAAAACAAAATTTATATTTTAAAAGTGGCATTTCTAGAAGCACAACTATATGCATAATATTATATATATATATAGATATTATATATATATATATATATATATATATATATATATATATATATATATTGGAAAATATATATGTTACTAGAAAATAGTAGCTTAAGAATGGTAATATAAACTTTAAATTAAATGTATTCAAAATCTCAAAATGTCTATCGATCAGTGTCTCACTTTGACAGTCAGAAATTCCGATCATATTTATAGATAACCCTTTTTATTTCTATCAGGATTTAAATATATAGTCAAAATCTGACTTGAAAAGATTTTCTAGCTTACTATTTTTAAGACTGCTGTGCATTTAAAAGAATATCTATTTCTCCACTACATATATATCTTCCCTCAAGGAAAATACGACTTAAAGTAAAAATAGATTAATATAAAGCTTAGTTTTCTAAAATTTAAAACACTTCTTAAACGCTAGGTTAATGTTATATAGATTTTCAGATAAACATTGTATTTTTTGTTTTACAAATAAAATAATTGCTTATGTTATTTCAGCAAAATAAATTAAATTGTAGGAAATCCAATGAAATCCAATGATATGCACATCTTAGTCACTTTTCAAACTTATTAACTTAGGCGTTTGTGAAAGGGTGTCACACTTTATGATCTTAGAATAAATTAGTTTGTTTTTCAGGAAATAGTAATATCATTGTCAAAATTACAGTAGTAAAATCGGGACAATTCTTCAAAGTTAGGATAATTTTGTTTCATATAGACATGTTCCCACATCTAAGAATCCGCGTGCTAATGCTCATTGGAGAAATTGACATATGTAATACGTTTGCTATTTTAAACCATACAATACGTTTATACTTTTACTTCATGTTTCGTAAGTTACGTTGATATAGTACTTTATAGCGTATGGCTCTTCCAGATATTTTCATTATAACTTTAATGAATTATATAAATAATATACAACCTAAAAACTGCATATCTTAATTTTAATGAAGCTCAATAAATCTGAATAAATATTATTTCTGTTACTATACAAATATAGCTAAGTTGAATATTACTGGATATTTTCTCAAAGGATTTTTTCTTATTTTAAATTTTCCGTTATAAATGAAGCACAATTGAATAAAATTAAGTACGTCGTAAATTTATATTAATATAATATTTAAAGTGATTTTACATTTACTTCACATAAAATGTGTTTTTTGTAAATAAATCATAATAGTATCATTTAAAATGTTGTATTTTATTTAATAAGAGTAACATATTATTTTTAATTTAAATACTTGACAAATAATTATATAAAATGTAAATTATCACACATTTTTAAGTGAAGCAATGATAAAATTTTAGCGTTACTTATTAGTGTTAGATATAAAATGTGAATTTAAATATTTATTATAAATATCATATAAAATTATCAGCAATACATTATTTCTTAATTACTGATAAATCTTTTGAAAATTAAATACCTTTTACTAGTAAGTTTGCTTAATAATGTTTTTGCGGATGCAATAAACTTATTTAATTTATTTCTCTTATATGTGTTTTCATTATGAAAAACAGAATCTTAAACACTAAATGATTTGATTATATTAAAGTCCGTTTGTATTTACATTTAAAAAATAAATATCTAAATAGAAAAATTAAGTATTTTACAGCGATGACTAAATGCACACATTTCTTTGTTATTTAAAATCTGGATTATTTTGCTAATTATTTTTATATTTTTAACAGTATTTTTAATAAAATATAAAATTAAAGAATCAAATTTGTCAGGATATTTCCTTAACCATGTATAAAAATATTTAAATTTAAAAATTAAGAATATATTTTACACATATTCATGAAGTTCAATTCAGCTTTTAATAATTAATCATTTGATTTTATAATTAATCCACTAATTACACATTTCTTTTAAAATTACTTAAAATGTTTGTTAATATTAAAACAAAAGTGTATGCAAGAAAAATTTACTTTATTTTCGTTATGTGTGAATATTCTTGCATAATTACGAAAAAATGTGAAGTCATTAGTGTTAAAATGCAACTGAAGCCAAGAAATGCATGATGTTTTGGTATGTCCAATGTACCCAAAGGGTTAATTAAAACCGCTTTTAAAAAATTAACAGTGTTATGGATATTAATGCATTTCTTAAAAAGGTGAACAATATTTACAAATCATTATTTCAGGACCATATGTTTCTTAAAATAAATTTATTATGGAACACTCTTAACATGAAAACATGAAAAAAACTCTAAAGCTTGTACTGTATAAACTACATATTCTGCTACATTTATTTTAAATATTAGTCAAAAGAAAGAAGACGATTTATGAATATTTAAACGAATTTTCTGGTAAAAGTTAACAATTCCATTATCTTCTTAAAATTCTTCCACTGTAAATTACATTTAGAAATAGCTAGTATCTTTAGCATAATTGTAAGTATAAACAAAATAAATTATCATTAAGTGGAAAGAATATGAGATCTTTAAAAACAGAGTCAAGCTATAATCATTTTGTCGTGAAAAAATAAGAGCTCTGCATTTAGGAAAGTATATCGATGCATTAATTATTTTATAAACTGTAATAATACACTATAATGTCATATGATATTCTTTAATTAAACACAAATTTTTGGGTACACTTGTTTTGTGATATTGTAAATATTGATATTATGTGTAAAGATATTTTGTGATATTTGTGATATTTTATTAAGAGACTATTTTAATTACAATTTATAATTTTTTTTAAAAAAAAAATGAAAGTAATTATTTTATTTAAAGTTTAACTAAATAATTGTAAAAAAGTTAGTGTAATAAATGGCATCGCTTCTTTTCGATAGAGCTCAGACAAGTTAAAAATAAATAGATAAACACACTTTAAACAGCCTTTAAATTATCACTTGGAAAATCATATAAATTTTATAAAAATAAATAAATGGAATTTCTGTAGATTAATTTGTATTGGTTTATAATTATAAAATGAAAAAATGGCGAACTCATGGCAATTAATTACATTTTTTAATGATCATGATAAAGTCTATCAAAATATAGGGTGGTTGCATAAAATCTTTAAATATCCACATAATAGTTTGATAGGAGTAATAGAAATTTATCAATTAGTCACCAGTGTTCATTTATAAAATTTAAGTTTTGTAGAAGAAGGAATTGTAAAAATTAAAATCTTCCGGAAGTGAAAATCACTAAATATCTTGAATTAACATTTACAACTCAACTATCATGGACTCAGCATACAAATAACGTTATTAAAAAAGCCAATCAAGCTTATAGAAGCCTATTCAACTTAATTGGAAAAAACTCAACTTTAACCTTAAAACTTAAGAGACTGCTCTACCTTACAATGTTAAGACCAATCATCACCTGTGCTTCAACTGCGTGGAATACTATTACGCCAAGAGACAATCACAAATTCAGAGTATCTCAGCATAAAATACTTAGAAAAAATACGAAGGCTCCCTACTATATTCGGAATAAGAACATTTCAAAATATCTGAAAATTATTGATATTCTAGAGCATATTACTAACCTAAATAAAAAAGATTCTATGATAAAGGAATTAATAGCATAGATGGTGCATTTAATCAAGTTTTTCGCCATGATTATCTCATTGAAGACTGAAAATATAGGCCAATCACCAGTAATTATTTAGAGGAATATATTTAATATAATTTTTGTATATAGTAATTATAGCCTTATTTAACATTATATTACTCTTCATTTATTCAGGATGATTTCTTACTTTTTCTATTTTCACTTTATGTAATAATTTTATTATTTCCTATATTATTCTCGTAGAATAAAATTTTTCAACTCATTGCTCAGCCCCTCAGCCCTCTGCTGATTGGTTCACATCTCCAAGACGCGGTTCCTCACTCTTCAAGTCTAGCGTTCCCTGTCAGTATCACAATGTCTATAAACAATTGAAAGACTTATCACAGATGAAGAAGTAAAGGCCTGCTCCCCAGGCCGACACTTCGTAAGCAAAAAGAGATCCAAGATCCAAAATTAATATCTATAAGTTTAAAATGTTCAAAATGTAAGTTTCTTATTGAACATTTGCTAGAAATCACATATTTGTAAATGTTATCACTATACAATGCTAAATCCTTATCACACAAATTGCATATTTATGTAATTGTGGTTAAAAGCATTTAGTTATTAAAATTGGATTCCTAATATAAATCCTCTTTTACCATTACTTACATTAAATGCTTAATAAAATCAATTTTCACAAATTTAAATTTTATAACTATATTTTTAACTTTCATGAGAGATCTAGAAAAAAAAACATTTTAAAATTAAATATAATATTTTACTACACTTTAAATATAGTTTAATTTTATATAAGATTAAATTAGTTGACAAATATTTGTTATGTTTTTGCTATTCTTAACAAATATTGTAATTAAAACTTTTCATTTTGTTCGAATTGAAGTTAAATTCTATATTTTTGAATTTAAAATTGGAAAATCAAGAATGCACGTCCATAAATTTTGAAAATATGCACAATTAATTTGAAAATAAGGAAATATAGAAAATTGAAGATAAATGAAAACAAAAACAATGCAAACTATAGTTTGTATAAAATCAACCTGTAATAATTGTGAATATATAATATTAAAAAATTAGTTTAAAAAACAAATTTCAATGCCTTCACACTATCCAATTAAGTTGTTTTAGAATAAATTAATAATGAATAATGTAAGCTTAGATGGCTTATTACTGCAATTATCTTTTGTTTGAATAGGTAAATTTTATTGTTACACTAGTTAAATAACAGAAGTGATTTAACTCAATAATGCAATATCAGTGATTTTTAAAGTTTTGAGTACACAATGTTAATAATTAAAATCATTCATCTATGGTACAAATATAAAATGAATAGTGTTTATTCAAAAGTATTTTGCATTTTTAATAAAATTGAAGTAAATGTACTCTTTTTCCCAGAGATTTACAATCTAACAATTGACTAGCAAATAAAAAGCGAGCAATAAACATTATCTACTACTAATAATATATATATCTGAATTAAAATAAGAAATATTCTTGTTCAAACAAGATTTTGAATTAAGATTTTAACTCAATACTGATTGATGTGTTCTACTTCTATGATCGCTTTGTTTATCAGGATTATTTAATCAAGCAGCTGTAATTGAATTGAAACAATATTGAAAAATGAATAGTCAAACTCCAACTGTATGAAATGAGCTGCCATAAAATTTTGTTTTCAAATTTAATGATTATTTATAATTCTGTAACAGCTCTTCTGAGGAACTCAGTTCTTGTGAATGTTTTAGTATATGAATTTCAAAACTGTCCGATACTGTTTCATTCCATGAAACATTTATATTTGTGTACACGTGGACATACTATTATATAAAATTTTGTTCCATCAACAATAATTTTGAATTTGCAAGTTTTATATCTGAGTAAATAGATTATGAAAAATACATTTGCAAATACATAATTCTTTAATGATACGATAAATTGTATGCAAAGCAACTGTTAAAAACATAAAATTTATTTTAATTTTATAAATTTGTTAATTTAAATGAGTTTAAATTCATGCATTAAAATAGTCAAGTAGACCGAGTACAATAATTATCGATTATACTTGTATACTTCTATTTCTTACTTTATTATTAAAATTTTATTTAATAAAGTTAAACAAAATGGAAGTGTCATTTTTTTATTCATTTCTTTGGAAAAAAGTTATTTTATTTATTATTTACGTTAAATTAACTTATGTCGAAAGAATCTTTTCCTTGTATAGCAAAGTAACAAGCATATATTTATTTGAAACTTTAAATGAGATTTTCTAGAAAGCATAATACAATTTCGTATATACATAAAATGTATACACGAATTTTTCGATATACTATATAGAGTTATTTTCTTTAGCACGTTAATTTTTATAGATATTTCTGCTTCCTTTAAGCGGTAGTATCGATACCAGTATTTAATTTAAACTTCTTTACTTTCTTCCACATATGAGTTGAATCTCACATTTTTGGTTAATTTGGCTCCTGTCTGTCCTAGGAACAATATATCTGGTCTGCTTTATCTTCTCCCTGAATGGTGGTCTTGCATTTTGTCTTCTTCGCTTTCTTTACTTTTTTATTTAGATATATTTAGACAACAACATCTGCAATTGTTGCTGTCTAAATATAACAGAATAGAATTATATTAAAAATGTCTCAATAATCTTGTCAGTTCATAAAAATTTTATTATTTTAAAAATATATAGAATAACATCACCAATGGTAAATTAAGAAAGCATATAATTTCTTAAAACGTCCATATAATTCCTTCAGTAGAAAAATATTCAAAGTGAACTTATAATGATAGGTTGAATTATATATATATATATATATATATATATATATATATATATATATATATATATATATATATATATATATATATATATATATATATATATATATATATATATATATATATATATATATATATATATATATATTTTATGTGTGTGTGTAATATAGTAAATAAAATTTCAAAGGCGAAACTGGCAACATATTACATTCTTAACTTGTTTATAAAAATTAGTGATCAAATCAAGTTTCCTTGATTATTTTATAAATTTGTTTTTTATTGAGGTTTCGTCTTAAAATTCTAATTCAAAAATTTATTATATTATGCAAAAATATAATCACAAATAATTTTTTTGTCTTAAATTTAGATTTCATTTTTTTTTACTATGACGCATTCTTATTATTTCTATAATAAGAAAGTTTTCCTATCATGTACAACATTATATTTATTTCTTATCATTAACAAACGTTTGACTGTTAATGCATTCGTAAAGTATTTTTAGCAGATAATTTTTCTAAAATTATTGCTCTTCATCTCATTAGGTATTTTATATGATTCTCAAAGTAAATGTAATCGTATTGAAAATGACAAAATGAAACTAATTAGCAATCCGTGTATGATAATTTAAATTTTTTTAACTTTTTTCATTAATGATGCTTAAGTTCTTGAAAATTTTTTTAGAGAATCATTTGAATTTATCTTTAAAATAACTTTACACATAATACTTCTAATAAGCTATTTTAAGGAAGATAAATCATTGATAATTAATTTGGTAACCATATAATTAATGAAAATAAATTAATTTATAAAATAGTATAGAAACCTAATATATATAATGAATTAGAACTAAAATATCAATGCTGTTTCTCTGCATTATTTAGGCATAATATGCAGGCTAACATTAATACGTAAATTATTATTTGAAACACGAATTCTAATACTAATTATTTGCTATTAAATAATAAATAATATATGTAATATAAAATGAAATGTATTTTACTGAAGAAATTATGTTATTTTTGCTAAAGTGATTTATCTCAAATAATTTTAATTAATATACAAGTTTCGTAAATTTCCAAAATTACTAAAATTATTTTTAACAACAAAATGCCAAAATATTAAATGTTTCAATCTAGGTAATTTAACTTGCCAATGCATCTGCATGCAAAATGTTAATAGCTAGAAATTAACAGAATATCATGTGCATTTTGTAAATGATAAAAACATAGAAGTTTTTATGCTATTATTATTAGAAGCAATTTGTAATACTAACTGATTTGAACAAATTTCATTGTATTAATTAGCATAAACCAAAATCAATAATGAAAATGATGTATGTAAAGATTGCATATTTTGAGAAAGTCTACCTATTCGTGAAGAAAATTATAACCATCTTTTAGATAAAATCATTTACAAAAAATCTCAATAGATAATTAATAAAAAACAATCCCTATAGTTGAAGCATAATTTTGTAAAAATAATGAAGTACATTTTTTATAAATTGAAAAGAAAACAAAAATGTGAAGTTTAGCAAAGTAAAATATGTTGGTGGAAAGCTTTGGTGTATGCCTGAGGAAAAAAGATGCAACAAATGGGTAATTAAAATTTGTCTTCAAGCACTCACATTAACATCAAGGTCAATTTGATATAATTTTTAAGAGAAAAAATTACATTTATTACTATTAAGAATTTTATAATCCTTATATCTTATAATCCTTTATTCCAAACAATTTCATGACAACTGGTTTTTTATTCTCTTTCTTTTTCTGCGTAAAGTTTTTATTATTTTTTAAATTGAGAAAAGAGAAAATATAACTCAATTAATTACCTTTACTGCATGAGTAATATATATATATATATATATATATATATATATATATATATATGTGTGTGTGTGTGTGTGTGTGTGTGTGTGTGTGTGTGTGTGTGTGTTTTGATAAAAGACCGAAATCTAGTGAATGTCGAATTTCTTCTGTGAATACAAAATTTACTTTAATGCTTGGTGTTTGTCCGCAATATTTGCTATATACTTTTATACCCTTATTTCTTACTTACATTTGCAAATGTCGATATACACCATCCACAAATGATTAATGTTGAGCATCTAGGATATTTATATTTTCTTCACTTTATTTCAATCTCGATAAAATGTCAAAAAGTGACCTAGATTTCTCACCTCTCTTTCTGAAAGGAGTGACTAAAAACATATAATAAAGTGCACATGCTTAATGAGAAAAGATAATAATAGTAATAAAACTTATTTTTAAGTGATTCACAAATCTTATTTATTGCAACAACCTAGACTACTTTGATTCTTTGTGTTACACAAGAGTCCTTTGCTTTTACAATGAAATTCCATTGTGGAATAATTGCTTATGCAGTGACAGCATATCTCTTCTGGAATTAATTTCAGGAATTATTGATTCGAAGACTTGATAGATTTCAGTTCTTCTTCAATAGATTTTTTTGAAATATGGTTTTCGGAATGGTGGTACAACATATTTTATCAGAAGTCTATACAAGTTTTTCAAGCTGTTCTTCTTCGTTTTGAGTTATAAGGACAATTCCTTGAAGTTATTCTTCGGTTTCAATGCTTGCGATTTGTAAGTTAGGAACAAAAAACGATTATTTGCCTCTTCTTGATTTAATGCATGATTTCAAAGGGTTTTTTGCTTATTTCTTTGAGGTGTTTAGTGTTCTTGGCAAATTGAACAAAGGGGGGGTGTAATTCTCTCTCTCTCAGCTGGGCATTTATTTGCAGCATTCATTTCTGCAGTTAGCATATTCTGTATATCCCAATGGATCCTTTCGGTTAAGCTTTGTGTTTAACAGAGACTAGGCTTTTGACGCACTATCTCAATACATTTGAACATAGTTGTTATTTTAAGTGTTACTTGATTACTAAATTTTTTAACATTATTTAATTACAAAATTTTTGGAGCACCAATTTATATATATTAGAAGAATGCAATATGCTTCAGCTCTTTTAATTTTCAAAGGTCGTAACAGGACAAACTTAGATAAATGATATTGATACAGTATTATAAACCCTTATTCGTCATCTCTTCTTGACCGCAGATCTATCAGATCAACTTGACATTTTAAATTTAACTCGGAATTGACCAAAGGTTTCACATCACTACCTTTTTTATTTGCACAGCATTTTATTTGACGCTGTTTGAATGAATTCAATACAAATTAACACTTCACATATAATATTGTTGTATTTAATTTGCAATTATTTAAGCATACATGTTCTCCCTGCTTGATCTATTCTTGTTTGACTTTTTTATAGTATACTGAATAATTACTAGTGGTAACATAATTTTGTATATTCGTTTCTCCTGGTTTTAATGGTATCATTAACTTTTCTTCATCATTAATTTTAAAACGTCAAAAGATTTTAATCAACCGTAATCCAAAAGTGTGTAGCACCTCCCTGTTAATTTTAGCAGAAACCACTTCAGAAAGTAATTTAAAGTACTATTCTTAAGAAAAATAAAGGCACTTGTCTTCTCGTTTACTCTAGTTAATCCCTTTTTCAAGAAATATGCAAGAGTCACTGCAATATCCATTCAGTATAAATTGGGTTACCAGGAAAAAATTAAGAAAACGTTGCCAGCATTATATAAGATTGACAAAGCTGATTGACCCCCACAAGAATTCTGAATTTGGTTGAAAACCGCCAGTCACATTTTTTGTTGAACTAGGCTCCTCGAAAGTGAATATTTTACTACAAAGTTACTGGAGTGATATTTCAGTTCATTCGTTGTTTTGAATTTTACTTTTTATGTGACTGTATCTTGCATGTGAAAATAACAACAATTCGCCGAAAATATATTACAGACAAAATAAATACTTGAATGGATTCACTTGTGTTTTTTAATTGGAGATTTTGCTTATGAAATGATATTTAATATATAATAAATGTATTAGTTTATTTTTATTAAAATGATTTATTTTCTTTTATTTTCTTTACATGCGCATTCATTTTTGGTATTTAAAAATCAAAATCGTGATTTGTCAGTGTTTAACACAGGGTTAAGAATAATAATCACGGACTACAAAATTAAATTTTTACTTCAGTAGTAAAGTATCAAAGAAAATAGTCTTCATTTTCATTCAGATACTTCCTCTTTTAACATCTCATACCACAATTTTCGATGGAAAATCTAATCTAGAAAAATTAAAATTTTCTGCTATTTACATGGTCGTGTTTTATTTCTTTTGCTTATAGGTACATCTAAAGTTTTCGTCAGTTTGCTAATATAACAAATTATGAACATTAAGTTGTTAATTCATGCTTCGACCAAAAAAACATTTCAACACAGTTTGATAAACAAGTATTAATTAATATACAAAAGTGAAATAAATAAAAATTAAAGAAACTCTTTTTGTAGCACTGAAAATTGTTGATTTAAATTTTCTTTATAATTTTTCTACGTCCTAGAAACGTTTGAAATAAAAAAAAAATACTAAAATTATTAAAATGTTAAATATTGTAGCACGTTTATTGTAAATATATGCATAATAAATAATTAATGATATACAATATTTCATTAACTGAATAATTTCAATCCATTTTTAATTTGATAACTATTGGTACTAAATGCTATTGAAAGTAAAAGTACTTTTTTGTATAAAAATGCATTAATATGTACAGTTAATCAAAAACAAACCAAATCATTATAACTTTTTTGATTAGCATTATTCAAATTACTTTACCACAACAAATTTAAATTAACTTTCACAGATACATTTGCAATCATATACCAAATACCAACTACATATTTTATCGAATTAATTTTTTATATTTCAAATGAAAAAAAAAATGCTTTACACTATAACACTATAAAACATAATATATTTTGAACATTTTGTAAGGTTATGATGGAAAACAATTTCATATTAAACTCCATGAGGAAGAATTAATGAAGAATGATAGTAATAATTTTAAAATAAAGAATTTTTAATAGGTAAGGAACACTTAGTTAAACATATATTAACTTTGAGGAACTTAATAAATGCAGCAAAATGCATAACATTGTAAAATAAATAAAAATCCTAATTTTTTTCATAAAATAGAAGCCTATCTCCGTAACATTTCAAGCTATTCAAGTGAAAAATAATTAATAAATATAAAATTTAATAAGTATTAAACCATGTTTAAATTACCCTAATTTTTAAATTTTATACTTTCACTTAATAGTATCTCCTTTACAGAATTGAAGCCCAATTAATTTGATTGAGGTAGTAGAAACAAAAATAATGAGGTATTTTCATAATATTTGCTAAGTATTTGGGAAGATATCTAAGAATTATTTTCTTTATGTCTTGAATACTGAAAACATCTTTGAAATAATAAGTCTCCAAGGATCATCCTTGGAAAGTAAAATTAAGAAAAAAGTATATGGGAAAGTGAGGAAATCACGTAAAAATATTTAAATTCTGAATTGTCTTTTTGTGCATATGAAGCTAAATAATCATGTATTGATCGTAGGTCACGATGTTGGAACTACTACCCTTGTAAGCCACAGTTAATTGACATGGTTGTCACTTTAGTTGACACTTAATAATTCAAAGTTTTACATTCCATCACATGCAGCAATAGAAAACTTTCTTAAATAAATTCATTTGTATTGAACACATCATAATAATATTACACATTGCTTAAGAAGAAGTTTTTCAAGAATTCATGACACTTTCATTGGAAAAATCAGAAACAACAAACAAAAAAAAAAAAAAAAAAAAAAAACACGTCTATGCTATTCAATGTTCTCTCAACTACCTCACAGTTTATTGGAATTGAAATTTTACTTTGAAGGTACAAATAAAAAGTTAAACCGAAGAAAGTAAACTGTAACTAACAATGAAAGGAGAGATTGAAAATGTCATATTTTGTTTCTATTGCTTGACTCTGATAATAACACAAAATATTGAAGGAATTTAATTATATTTCAAATTTAAAAATTGATTTCAAGAAAATATATTTTTCGAGTTGTGTTTCCAAACAAATTCCAATATATTATAATATTTTTCAAGAAATCCATTCTTACGTAATATTTTAATATATCTCACTTATCAGTTGAAATAATAAAATAATAAACATGTTGTTAGAAATGTGTTCAATATTCATATATATTGTTTTCTACTCTTTTTATACAATATTTATTGTTATTGTTACTCACATATTTTTAGATAAATAGGTATTTATTTTGCTATTTATGAAAATAAAATTAAATATGTAATTTCTATAGTTTTAAGAGAAAAATATAATCTCACATATTTGTTTCTAAAATCACCTAAAAAGTGATTAAGAAATCTTGGTTGAAATTTCATTGTAAGTTATTTGAAAAATTTTACGCTAAATATATTTATTTAAAATGCTACATCGTTTATCAATTTTTTACATTTATGCTCATTTATTTTGTCTACAGAACACGATCTATAATTTTACTCAAAATTTCGAATTCTTATATTAAATTTGATTTCTTCCGTTTTTAATTTTTCTAAAATGATAAAATTATTTCAATGAATTATTCTGATAACAAGGAAAATTATTGCGCTTGAAATTAGATTTTTATTTCTAATAAATGTAATAAAAAATATTTAAAATAAAAATATTCTTTTTATATTCTTAATTCTTTGTATTACAATCACACACAGAATAGTAAAAAAACTATAGTCTCAAAGAAAAGTACCCATTGTTTTGACATCTTTTATAATTTGTTGACTAAATTTATAAAAAAATATAAGAATTATAAAGATTGTGCAGTTATCTAATTTATGTAGGAGTTGAAAATTCGCAGAAACCATAATTTAAATCAAATGTACAGTTAAATTGTTTTGACAAGTCAATATAAGTATTTAATTGGCTTCATTAATACACAACATTCCTTATACAATATATAAATTACAGTATTATTATTAAGTCTTGACAAGTGTACAACAGCATCAAACAGGCAAATTAACTATGATAGAAATTAAATTTTTCCTTTCTAACTAGTAGTCAAGAAATGCTGTGGCATTTTCTGTCTCTCTCGCTCTCATGAAAACCAGGATTTCTCATTTTCCTACTCAAATATTGATTTATATATATCTTGTAAAATTAAAAATGAATCTCAATTCGCCTTAAAAGATTCTTGCTTGCAACCTTAATGCTCATGTTCTTTGGTTTATTATATACGAAAGCATACTTGAATTGGGATTTCTGGAAAAGATAGCGTAATAGTAGAAAGATATTCATTTTTATATTCACCCATAAGTTTCCCGTAATAGCGACGGTCATTCTAGACGACATTATTAATCCGGATGCAAATAATCCATATTTGGATGTGAATGTGAAATTAATTATAAACAATTGAAAATAGTCGCTCTAAGAAATACAAAAACTATAGAACATAGCGAATAAGAAGATCACTGAGCAAGAGAACTTTTTGTGGAAAAGAAACGACATGATGAAGCACACATCAAGTGTGTTTAAATTTATATTAGAACATTTCTTGTCATACCTTCCCTCCATTGAGCAACATATCCTCTGGACAATTTCATAACTTTAAGAGCATAAAAAGGTGACTATCACCAATTTCAATATCGAAATTTCTTCGTTTTATTCAAGATAAATAAAAAATGCTCGATTTCTCTCTGACACTTAGTTCTATTGAGTATAAATTCAACATACGTAAATTAAAAATATCGAAAAGTTATACACTACTGGCCATTAAAATTGCTACACCAAGAATGCGACATGCTACAGACATGAAATTTATACGAAAGGAAGAAGGTGCTGTGATATGCAAATGATTAGCTTTTCAGCGCATTCAGACAAAGCAGGCGCCAGTAGCGACACCTACAATGTGTTTAAATGAGGAAATTGTTCAGCCGGTTCCTCATGCACAAATTGCATTTGAACGTTGTTGCCTGGTGAAAAGTTGTTGTGATGCCCCGTGTAAGAAGGAGAAATGCGTACCAGCTTATTTCTGACGTTGATAAAGGTCGAATTGTAGCGTACCGGGATTGCAGTTTATCTTATCGCAGTATTGCTGTTCGCGTCGGTCGAGATCCAATGACTGCTAGCAGAATATGGAAACGATGGGTTCAGGACGGTAATACAGAACGCCATGCGGGATCTCAAAGGCCACCTATCACTAGCAGCCGAGAAGACAGGAATATTATCCGCATGGCTGTAATGAATCATGCAACCACGTCACGAGCTGTGAGTCAAGAAACGGGGCCGTTTGGAAGACAACAAATGTCTGCACGAACAGTTCGACGACGTTTGCAGCAGCATGGACTCTCAGCTCGGAGACCATGGCTGCGGCTTCCCTTGACGCTGCGTCATAGACAAGAGCGCCTTCAATGTTGTGATCAACGACGAACCTGGGCTCACGAATGGCGAGACGTCATCTTTTCAGATGAATCCGGGTTCTGTGTACACCATCATGATGGTCGCATCTGTGTTTGGAGGCATCGTGGTGAACGCACACTGGCAGCGTGCATTCGTCATCGTCATACTGACACATCACCTGGCGTGATGTTATGGGGTGTCATTGGATACACGTCTCGTCACCTCTTGTTCGCAGTGACGGTGCTTTGAACAGTGCACGTTACATTTCTGGTGTGTTACGACCCGTGGCTCTACCCTTTATTCGAGCCCTGCGAAACCCTACGTTTCAGCAGGATAATACCCGACCGCATGTTGCCGGTAATTTACGGACCTTTCTTGATACGGAACTTGTTCGGCTGTTGCTCTGGCCAGCACGTTCTCCAGACCTTTCACCAATAGAAAACGTCTAGTCAATGGTTGCCGAGCGACTGGCTCGTCACCAAACGCCAGTCACATTCACAAACGCCAGGTTGATGAACTGTGGCATCGTGTTGAAGCTGCATGGGCATCGGTACCTGTACATGCAATCCAATCTCTGTTTGACTCAATGCACAGGCGTATAACTGCTGTTATTACTGCCAGACACGGTTGTTCTGGGTACTGATTTCTCAGGATCTATCCAGCCAAATTTTTTGAAAATTTAATCACTTGTCATTTTTAGTAAATTGTATTTATCCAATAAATAACATTTATTTATCTGCATTTCTTCCTGGTGTAGCAATTTTAATGACCAGTGGTGTATAATATAATATAATATATACAAATTAAAAATATAAATTTACAACAAATTACAAACTTCAGGACTAAACCATTTCCTTTATCAATTAAAAATATGTGTACATCTCAAAGGTTTTCTTTATATTTTGGTTTACAGAGAGTTATTAAATATTCGTTTTTCGTGTGAAAAGTTTCAATAAAAATAAAATTTATCAATTTTTATAAACTTTAATTTATTTATGATTTATGTAAATAAACATTGTATTGAAAACTTATCCATAATAGTCATTTTATTTTATGTTACAAATCCAGTCATTCTATTGGAACAATGACCTGATTAATTAAAAAGTTTTTTATCAGAATACTTAAAATTTTATCAATATATGAAATCCAAACCAAGATATTAAACATTTATTCGCGTTCATTTTTTCAAAGAGCAACCCTATCCATAGCCTTAAGTTCACCGTCTTGCACACAATGGTCTCCCCACTGCACACGAATAATCTCAAAGCATCATTGATCTGTGGCATATCCAGCCTTTAAAAAGGAATTATGCTTATTCTTTGAAGTGTGAGATTTTTATCATGATCTATAAAAATTTCTAGAGATAATTAAACCAACTTATCAAGATCAATATATCAAACATTCAATTGTTCTCTGTATTGTACAAATGAACCCCCTATATTATCTACCATCTTTCAACTGTCTTGTAACAATTCGCCTCAGTATTGAGTAGGTGGAATTTCAAAATGCTATTGATTTAGGTCGTACCTGACATTCAAAAAGAAACTACGCTTCTTCATTTCGGCCTGAAAATACCAGCACGTTGACCAGTTAGAGATTAATGTTGAATCTGTTAATTTTGGAAGCTGTCACATTGTAAAATTCATTTATTGTCGTAGAATTGTGTCACAAATATATCTATCTAAACTGGACGTTCACCGATAAAATGTAATGTTCTCATTCTATATATATTTTGAATTTCTGCATTGTCTTTGATATCATTTTTATTTATAGCATTTATTATATCGGCTTGTCAAGTTTTGTGAGTAGCTAATTGATGCATTGATGTTATATTCTGTTAAGATGATATGCGAATTCAATTATACACGTATTTAATAACGGTAGATTATTGCAAATGTTAATTTTATCACCCATTTTTTTTAGAATGTCTGATATTTCTGCCATTGAAGAGAAAGAAAATGATATACCAAGTATGGATGTATCATGATCATTTATGCGTAATGGTATAATATAATTTTATATGCGTAATATAATTTTATATACGTAATATAATTTTATAATGGCAATACTGTTACATAACTATGTACAGTATTGCCAGCAAATATTATCAGAGAACAACAATATCATGAAATTTATATTATGTTCGAAGTTATATTATGATAAGAGTTTAACGTTTTTCTCTCCTGAGAATTTGCAAAAAAAAAAAAAAAAAAAAAAAAAAAATTATGACATGCTTGCGAAAGAACACGTGCGTTCGTATTCATTCTATTTGTTGATTTGTGTAGTTTCTTGAAAAAAAATTAAACCAAAATCCAACTTTCAATATATATGTTTTAAAAATATAATAACTAGCATCTCTATCAATAAATATCTTAGTTAATAACTATCACTTCAATGTGATAGAGTTGCTGATGGAAAAAATTTCCTATTTAAAATAATTTTGTTATTCCTAAAAATGTTTATTTTTTATCTTTTAAATTAAGATACAAAAACAGTACAATATCTTTCTACAATCCACATTAATTTAGCATTAAAGAGGTTTATCACAAACGTGCCGAATAAAACAATTTGTTATTTGCTTTACTTTGCACGTAGGAAAGAACATTAGAAATATAATTTCTGCTTAAAATGATTAATTTTTTATTCAACGAAAATTTCATGGAAAAATTATCTTAAATAATTGCAACTTTAAGATGCATTTCATATTTAACACTATCTGAGTTTCTAAAAAGCTTCATGTGTTTTAACTTATCTTGATGGTGTTTTCAAATTTTCATTTTGATTACATTATAGATTTTAATACCAAACGTTAAATGAACTTTTCTTATTTTTCAGCAGAAATACATTTTTTTATCCATTTGGATCAGATCAAAATATTGTATTAAAAAAATTCATTCATTAATGTTTAGTCATTATGGTTTCCACAAAAATGCTGTACCATTCCACTTAATAAAGAAAAAAATTTCGATTTATTTATTGTATTTAGATTTTTTAGAAAGTAGTGAGTACTTTAAGCGGTGGTTTTTTGCTGTCAATCAGCAACAAACAATCAATGAATATACATGAAAATTTCAACTACTGCATTATATCATTTTCTATCTTAATTACAGTCATAAAATATATCTTACAAATTCATGCAATAATAGAATTATTGTAACTGAAACTATCATTTTATGCTACTGATGAGTAATGACATATGAATTTCCTGATATGGGTAAGAGAATCGATTGGAGAAATTTCCAGTTCTCACTGTTCCCACCCATAAATAATGCTCTTGTCATGATATAAGCTTTCCAAGAATAAGTATAGCACCGGAATTCATCAGTTATATTACGGTGTCTAGAATGTTTTTAAATTTCAATGCATATATATATATATATATATATATATATATATATATATATATATATATATATATATATATATATATATATATATATATATATATATATATATATATATAAACATATATATGTTTTGCAGGAATGGAAAATATATAAATATATAAATCATGCCATTTTATATCCTTGTGTGTTTATCTAATTAGAATTTGAAAAAACGCTATAAATATACATTACAATATTTTAAGGCTTTTACAACATATGTAGAAGATATTCCTGCTGTAAGAATTTTATTCTGCAAATTTATAACTTGCTCATATATGTTAGGTATTCCTATAATGTTAGTAATAAGAAACTGTATAATCAACATTATTTTGAGATTATACTGAAATTTAATATCATTTTTGCAAAAGCCAAAGTATTTAGTATCAAAATATGCTTATTTCGTAATCAGTATAGTTATAACCTTTTATGTGTTATGAAATAAATAAAAACAATTTTTGAAATTCTAAACTGAATCACTAGATACTTCAATTGGCAATTTTTAATGAAAACTGAATGAAAAAATACTAAGATTCTCAAATTAGCAGTAGTCATTCAGGTATCAAGAATAGGTAAAGTATTTCTTCTCATGATTGATTATTTTTGAGAAGTATAGAAAGACATGAAAAAATCGTATTTTCAAAATTAAGCAAGACGTAATTTAGTTCAAAATTTAACATAAGATAAAGAAACCTCAGTGATACCCATTGAAATTCTTTGAAAATTTGATATGATATTTTCAAAGAGAAACCAAACTATGAAAATTTTCATTCATGTTAAGTGTAGTAAGCTTAATAATTTGAGCTAGTTTTATTAAAAAATTTAATCTAATATTATATGTATATACACACACACATACACATATATATATATATATATATATATATATATATACATATATATATATATATATATATATATATATATATATATATATATATATATATATATATATATATATATATATATATATATATATATATATATATATATATATATATATATATATATATATATATATATATATATATATATATATATATATATATATATATATATATATATATATACATATTACTTAACATTCAATTTTCTTTTGTTTGGACACCCCTAGTTTGGACTTGTGGAAAATTACACTTCTCGATATCAAAAAGATCTGAATCAGTTCGCATTTACTATTGAACAACAAAATAGACATTTACTTAAACGGATACGCTGCAGTTTTATTCATTTTAATGAATCTTATCTTTAATTTGAAATACATGTTCAAATCACTTGAAGCAAACTTTGGTTATTAGTCTTTCTGGAATGGCCAGTGAAATTGATCATATCTTATAAAAATTAATAAAATTAATATTGTCAAGAAATTTTTTATTCATAAATTCTGATTTTTTTACATTTTCTATTAAATGTGCACTTAATATAGTAACAAACACTTGTAAAAATATATAAACCTTTGAAAAATAATGCATTATCCAATAGCAACATAATAATGATAGGAAAATTCAAGCCATTTCATAAAATTAAAAATGCGCCATCGTATATATTAAAACTAAATCAAACATTTAAATTTATTAAATTATTCGTAAAGATATTTATTCTAACTTTCGTTTGTTCTTCATGGCCAGCTTCCAAAAAGATTTTTATTTGAACAGTATATAATATTTTCTGTGTATTTTTTAAGCATTAAGTTTATGTACTCTTTATTTTTAATGTGATATGTTTCCGAAAATTGGGATCAGAGCCAGTTTAAGACCTACCTAGTTTAGAGCAAGAAAGAAACATTTAAGAAAAAATATCTTAAAATTTTCTTCTGAAAAAATGTTTTAAATGTTGCAAGTTGTAATATATTTCAATTATAATTTCTTTGCTTATACAATTGTTAAAAAGTGACTTTCACCCAACATATTTTTTCCTTTCAAAATTTTTGTATGTATTTTGTATGTCTAACAATGCGTATAAGCATATTTAAGAAACTTTGATGTAAGAATATTACTAAAAACATTTAATAAATAGTGATTGAAATATTAAAGTAAATCACTCATTGACAATGACAAGTTTTTAAATTTCGAAAGCTTTATCTTAAAATGGTATTAAAAATTATATTAAATGAAAAGTAATGCATTATTTTATTAATTGCATTTTGTATAAAATACACATTATTTTTCCAGAATTTAATATTTTTTACACAGTTTGTTTAAAGTAAATTTTGCTTTTATAAGTTTGTATAAAAGTAAATTTTGCTTTTTTAAATAAAATAAAATTATACTGCAATTTATATAATTTTATTTTATATAAAAACATTTGTATTTTTATTTTAATTAATATTGTTTATGGTTTAGAGAAAACATGTCAAATTATTAGTTTATTTTTACTACTAATCAAAAATTATTATTGCAGTCGAGTGATTTAAAATAATTATTAATGTTTAAAATTCTTATTTTCTTTAATTAGAATTTGCTTTAAAACTTTTTGCTCATAATTGTAAGTGAATATTTTAGCTTTTTCACCAAAATAGGATTTTGAATATTTTTAGGTTTGGTTTGGATAATCATATTTTTTTTCCAATTTTGACGTATTGGTGATATTGTTATCTTGAATAGAAATTCATAATCACTTCTCATAGATTTTCTCAAACTAAAATAAAAAATGTTCGTAGTATAAGTATTCATTCTACATTTCATATTACTGAGTGTTTTCGTATCATTTTGGTATTTAGTGTAATTAACTGATGGGATATTTAAATAAGGAAATTAAATTTTGAAAAATGTTTAGATGCTTCATAATGACACCGTAATGTGTTAATTATGCCCACTAGCAAAAAACATTCCTTTATTATAACGTATTATATGTCCTAAGTATATGCTAACAAATTATGTGATTATATAAAATATTTAACGGATATTAATTTCTAATTCATATTATATCAACATGTTAACTAATTGAAACTTCATAATTATAACACGATTCAAACTCTCTTTCGGGGAAATGATGGCCCACCCATTGGATGATTTTGGATGACCTACTAAATACGAGATTAACAACATATTTCAAATTACCTGAATATATATATTTTACCATTTACCATATATATATATATATATATATATATATATATATATATATATATATGTGTGTGTGTGTGTGTGTGTGTGTGTGTGTGTGAGCAATATGAATATAGTAATATGATATGTTGAATATTTTATCAACACTTATCTCAATATTCTGTTAGCACTTTCACAAACATTTCTTTCTCTCATTCAAATATCTGTTGCTGCAAATCTATAAGAACATTGGTTAAAACCTTAATTTTAAATTCTTGAGGATAATAATCAAATACTTAGTTTCAAATTCTCACTGAATTAATAACTTTTTCGAACAAGGACTTAAGAGCTTTTCTACATTTATCCGTGATAACTTCTTCAGTTTTCTAAAGTTATATTGGTTATTATTCCTGTACTTAATAAGATAAATGACTCAATGAGTTTTTTTTTTTAATTATTTGTCTTTTCTAGAACAAAACTTCGATTATTCATTTTTGAAGTAAATTTTTAGTTTGATACCATACATTATATCAAAGAGTATTGTCTTCTATAAAATTTCCAAGTTGATGTCCCTAAAAGATAAAGAAAGGATTAGGACATTGATAAATAATTTCCTAATAGAAATTGGAGTTCATTTTCTTAGATACTTATCGCAGACTAAATTTTCCTTAACCTCAACAGAAATATATCATTTATTTGCTATTCTCAAAAGTTCTAGAACAATTATGTTTACTATTCATAAATCTTAATGTGTTAATTATGCCCACTAGCAAAATATAATAAAAATATCATATTTAACTTTGAAATATAAAATTATTATTCACAACAATTACATTAAGGGAAATAAATGGACTTTCGAAACTATTATTTATATTAAAAAATAGATTATAATCATTTTAAGACATAATATATAAAACAGTTCACACAATGGTCATTTATCATTGGTGTAATATATATATATATATATATATATATATATTTATATATATATATATATATATATATATATATATATATATATATATATATATATATATATATATATATATATATTTATATATTTAATAACAATAATTTAAAAAGCTGAAAAGATTCCTATACATTATTGAATGAAGGTTACTGGTATATTACTATTTGAAATCATATTTTAAAAAGTGTTTAATATGATGGTCTGCATTATAATTTATAAATAATTCATTTCCATTCTATTTACTCCATTCAACTACCATGCATCTTGAGTATTATATTGTAGTACAGATTTACACAGATATAGCAGACATTAAAGATGAAATAATTTTGCTTATGTGGAGAAAAAATGTATCCATCAATTCCAAAGATGCGAAGATACCATTCAATTAAAATAAATCTTCTTTACCTGAAAAAGTAAATCGACACTAAAATAATTTAAATTACAATATAAGTGCTTCCAGAGACAATTTTAATAAAACGTATTAAACCGTATAATGGTTACTGTAAAGAATTATAAATAATTAGTGTAAAGAACAATGCAAAAGTACGTCACAAAAATATAATAGAAGAATGTATCAAATAAACTGTAAAGTATATTATAAAAGCCAGATTTCAAAAGTTATTATAATATACAGCGTAGTTGAATTTATTTTGTGACGTAATGAAATTAAAAAGATATGATGACATTGATATACAATCATTTTTCTATATTAATCAAAAGTCATGTTGCGCATTTGAAGTGCAATTACTATATGAGAGCACACATGTCTGCCCTCCAATGAAAGAGCTTAAAGTCTTCAAATTCCAATGGTTGCACCATTTTTATATAAACTTAGGTTTAGTATCCCCATCATTCAAAAGCAAGTCTAAATCCAAGTCAGTTGACATACAGTAACAAATTTAAAGCATAAGAATGATTATCAGTAATTATAATTTATTACATTCATTGTTATTATTGAAATGGTGACAAAAAGAAATTTGCTATATATAAAACAGTTCTTGACTATAAAGTGATAATTTCATATTTTTATTTGGATAACTATTGATCTAAATACTTTTTGGAACCCAAATATTTCTTGGAAATATAAACATTTCAGTAATTGTTGGTGAATTCTTACTTTTAATGTGTATCGTAGTTCAGCAAATGCATGTCCCTCATTTACTAACTAAAACAACTCTAAATCAACAACTTTAGACTGCATTAGACTGACTCAACTGCTTTAGAGTTTGTAAATAACTCTAAAGCAATAAATTTGGGAACCAATTTGGCTTTTCAGAGACAAATTTGAGGAGAAGATTGATGAAATAAAGATTGGAAGATTGATAAAATTGCATCCGAGTTTTTACACTCTTACATACGTTATAAAGAAATATTACACACATATAAGAGAGAAAAAAAACTAATATCCAGCATTTGATAAGTGAAAACATTTTTAGAAAAAAAGTACTTTATGTATTTAAATTTTGAGTTCGATAAGATAAGTTTTGGTGATTTAAAACAAATTTTTGCATTTTGAAAATGATATCAAGCAGACACTATTTGATGAAAAAACATATTAAATTACTTTATCAATATTTATTATATTTTTCTTTAAAATATTTGAATAGTAAGCATAACACATGATAAGAATTTTAAATCGGTAGAATTTGCATAATTATTCTTTTTGTTGATAATTTGCATTATTTATACATATAAGAATGGATTAATATAATGGTGCATATTTTTCTTTATTTTTTTGGGTAAGTAAATTACTTATGTTCATCCTGTAGAAATATTTTTATTCAACAAAATATATTTTAAAATTTTTCATCGGATGGTTGTTATAAAGATTTTAACGCATACAAGATAATATATTATTGCATAAGCATTATGATAAACAAGGTTACATAATACGTTAAAAAAATTTTCACTGTGACACTAATATGAATTTTAAAAATATAAAAACAAAAGATAATTTAAAAATAAGTTTAGTCATATATGCAAATGGAATAAACTAATCAATTTATTCAATAAAAGAATTAAATTACGAATTACATTTACTTTAAATATATTGTGTGCTAGAAAATGAATCAAATTTATTTTTACTATAGATAAATTTATGATTTGTTTCAGTGGAATCGTGTTGGATTAAATTCAATAAATATTCGATGAAAATAATTTTGGAATTTATTTTATGAGATGTAACTATATTCTATTTCCTTATATTTTATTATATAGATTACTTTATGAATTTCTGTAAAATATAATGAACCAGAAAAGTATTTTATCATAAGAGAATATTTTATCTTTCCTATCGAATGTAAAATTTTGAACGAAATATTTCTAAAAAACATAAATGATTTAAAAAAAAATTCTTATTAATCCACTTTTAACAAAATGTTTATGGAATTTTAATTGTATTAAAATTTAAATTTAAGTTAATAAAATCATACTATAATTTAAATGTAATTAATTTCAAAATTATAAGAGAGAATTTATCTTCCTAAAAAATAATATAAAAATAACGATTTTGCTTTATTTACAAATAAAGTGCTAAATTTTTATTGCTAAATAAAAATCAGTGATTTTGATTGGTGATGTAAAAAAATTCGAATTAGAGCAATGCGTGATTAAACCCATTTCATAACATTTTTTGATTAAATTCTTAAAAACACATAAGGTGATTACATGAATTATATAAGCAATACTTTTCTGACGTGTACTTGTTTTAAATAAAATTCACATTGTTTGAAGAAGGATACCATATTTTTCACCAAGAATTATTTATTACATTAGAGGTAGATGAAAACTTTGATAATAAAGAGAAAATTCCTAAAAGTTATTATTAATAATGCAGCTATAAATTGTAATACAATTTTATTTTGTTAATATTTGAGTTATGGATAAAAGAATTATTATGAAACTAAAAATCAATCACTTCTGTGATAATATTAGAGAAAACATATACTATAAACGAAATAATATCGAAAAAAACCACTTGTTTTTTTTCACTAATTATATGAAGACTTTTTTAGATGCCAAAGAAGAGCCGATAATTTCAATTAATAATATTCAAAAGAAGTTATGAACTATCATGATGTTATATAATCCATTTCAGAATATTTCTTTATAAAATTAACTAAATTATAAGAAGAATGAATAAAATATTTAAATATTAATTTTTCAAAATGCACATATATTTCTATCAAAATTAACATCTTTTATCAGTGAATTTTAAATAGAATAATTCTAAATGGAAAATAATTTTATTCTTCTTTCAAATTAGATTTTAGGTAAAATTTATATATAAAATATTCAAACTCTGCTAAGAACAAATTTATTTTACTATTTATATATAGAATTAACTGTTGTGTATGGAATTCTTATTTCTGTTAAATATTTTCGAAAAATGAGAAAATACGCATATTTCAATTTTATTAACAGACTTTTTAACAGAATTTAAGTAACTTTTAAAACACATTTGTTCAACTTTAATATTTTTTTTAAAAAAAACATGTTTTTTATTTTTTTAATTTTCTTAAATGGTGATAATTGCTTGCATCATTAAATTTTTAATCTAAGCAATGCTATAGAACTTTAAATTTAAATATTTATTTACATTTATATTTATCACAAAAACAAAATAGCTGAAAATGCATCCAGAATTTAAAATACAAGTAATGATTGTTATAGAAAGTTTGGTAACAAAGAACTTCTATTTAAATAAAATATAAAAGTACAGAAATCTAACATATTCATGGATACTTTTTCTCCTTTTTAAAGGCTCTTTTTACTAAAAAAGCTTAGATCGCAATGCTTAGGTCCAAGGAACAACAATAGAAAGTGGAAAACTTTGCAACTACTTTGTATTTCTATGCAAATATATCATCTGTTTTATCGCTCCTTCTGTTTTCATAATTTTTGTTTCAAATGTATGGAATAGAATTTTCAGAATGAAGTAATTTTATTTCCTGCACGCAACAGACTCATATTCGATTCTCACCAGCAATATATATTTTCGATCAATATTGAATTTAATTTAACTTATATAATTGTTTCTAAAATGAAAATGAGAAAATTATTATTAAATAATAAGTATCTGTAATAATATATTTCAATTAATAATTGAGTTTAAATTTTTAGTTATATATATATATATATATATATATATATATATATATATATATATATATATATATACATGTTATATATATATATATATATATATATATATATATATATATATATATATATATATACATATATACAGGGAGAGAAAGATTACATTACCTTAATAAATATATTTATTTAAATTAATGCGTTGCTTAAGAATTATTACATTTAAATATTTTGCAAAATATTCCTTAAGATAACTCCTTTTTTATATATTTTTAGCCTTTAAATTTGTTCTTAAATACAATATTTTGATTAGACCTTATCAAATTATCTTTTTGTTTGAACATATTTTGAAAACTATCATCAGTGTAATTTGAAAATCATATGTTACAATGTTTTATACTAGCTGAACATAAAAATCAAAAACTGATTAAAAATTTGTTTTGATATTTTAGGCAACTTATAATACTCAAATTTTGAATGCGTTAGAGAATATGACGTAAGTAATGCATTGGTGCGCATATAATTATTGGAGAGCAGAAGCAGCTGTGATATTTCTATTTCCTATTCTATTTAATTTTTTATTGCTCTTTTATTATATTTTTTGTTTTATTGTGAGTTTTTATAACGAGAATAGAAATAGATAATAGCAATGTAACATATTACAATTCAAGAGTTTATTTGTTATAACTCAAAACTAAATTTACTTTGTAAGAAGATATAAATAAACTCACACTCTCTTTTATAATTAAAAATAGGTGGTCTTGATCTAAATATTTAGTAATTGGGCTATGGTTTTGATTAATTTACAGTTTAAACTTAGAAATTCTTTTTATAAAATATTATTTTAAGCAATTTTAATTTTCAGCACAAAATGTATTTTAAGATACTTTAATACAAAAATTATAATCCTATAAACAATAATTTGATAATGAAAATAACTCATTACTTATGAATATACATAATGATTAAGCAAACGTTTTAATTAAATTATTTTAGGAAATAGAGTATATTTTCTTATATATATATATATATATATATATATATATATATATATATATATATATATATATATATATATATATATATATATAACACACACATATATTGAGGTTATTATTTAGTATTTTGCTAAATTAAAATAAATAAAATAATAAAATCAATCTCACTTTAATACTTTTGAATTTTTTTAAGTGATACCACAGATAGAAGGAGATCGTAGCTCTACCATATCTATTGAAAAGAAACGCAAAGTGAAAACTCATTACTTTAATTTTTACACAGACAATATTTGGAAATTCTTATTGTTTTATGCAGAAATTATTTAGTTAAAGACTCCTAATCAATAATTGCGTTGGTTTGGTATGGAGTTAAAGCAAATCAATGATTGAAAGGATTTATTCGCAAATTGCCTATTAACATCCATTAATTTATGAATATATTTAATTCTTTATAATTCTATGAACTAAATTACACGTCTCAGAAAGAAGGATAGTATTATTTTAAATATACGATTGAAATTATAAAATAAGATGTGAAATACGCAGGTAAGGAATATATAAGGAAGCGTGACATTAGATTCAACGTCATTGATATTTTGAGAATTTTTTAGATATTTGTATTTTTTATTATAAAATATCTATACTTTCTTAAACTCATTAAATTCGGTTAAAAGTTTAAGGCTTCACGGAAATCAAGTTAATCATAGTAATTCATTCCTGATCTTATATCAAAACAAAAATTTTGCATATCTTTTTAACGACCACCCTTTATTGAGTGTATCCTCGTCACTTCAGTGCTTGCATTAAATTTTTTTATTAATGTTCATCCTTTGAATTGTTTCTAAAATGATATTATATGCAATGATTTAAACTAAACTGATATAAGACAAATCTTATTAAAATGTATATAAATTATGTATTGTTAATTTTTCAAACACCCTTGTAAAGACATCCTTGTAATTAGGGAAAATGACACATAAAATTTCAGAAATTTTCTTTTTGAAATAAAAAAAAAAGAAACTTATTTAAAAGTATAATAACATTCTTTGAGAAATAATAAGAAATTTATTTAATATGTGTTTTACTAAGAAATAAATTATGAAAATGCAATGTAATTTCAATATATTTTCACATTAATTGTAATCAATTATTTAAAATATAGATATTATCATATTTCATCATGAGTAACAAATTTATATTTTTCGTTATAAGAAGTTCTTATAAGTTTTGTGAATGTGCGTTAAATACGTTATATATATATATATATATATATATATATATATATATATATATATATATATATATATATATATATATATATATATATATATATATATATATATATATATTTATATATATATATATAAGTTTTATTCAATTCAAAATAAAAATACCCATTAACGATCTAGATTAATTGATTAATTACAACCTTCGAGTTTTGTTGTGCATTATGGCAAAAAATCTGGAACAGAAATTACAGCGCAACTGTCAATAAGAGATTGGTTACACATTCTAATAGCTGATGAAGTCATAGTAGCAATAAATTTGTCTAAACCAAAATGGCTGATAAACAGTGAATTTAACGTATGATTATGCATTGTTCTTTTGAAATATGCTTGTATGGAAGCAATAAATTTAAATACAATTTATGTCTTAAATTTATTTAAAAATTTATAAAATTAATTAAATTTTAATCAGATAAAATGTTAAGAGAAACGCGTATTTTTACTACATTTTTTATTTATATACTAATGTTCATTAACTAATGAAACTATGCAAATATTCTTAAAATATTTTACACAGTTAAATATCACACTTAGATTTAATAGTACATTAAATTATTTGTTTCTAACTCCATTTTCTATGAAACCCAGGTGTGTTTTAACTTTCCCATTTTTTTAAAGCTGCGACATTCTCCCGTAATGTCTTTTTATTTTTTTTTCTTTCAAATTCCCTTGTTTTGGAAATTTTTTAATTTGTATGGTTAAAACAAGAAGAATTGAAAAATGTTTTAGTCTAAAAAATTAAATACAGAGATCTCCTTAGAATATCTTGTTGGCAGAAATCATATGATGTTATTGCACAATAAGCATGATTTTATATTTATTTTCATTCATTTTTTTTTCGTTTCCAACTATAATAGTGCAAATTTAGTATAAATTTTCTGAAAGAGTTTAATAATTTTATCCATGAACACGAATTTTATTTTTAGTGCTTGAAATCATTATATTTGCATAAAATATAAAATTATGTTTGTTTTCTGGAAATTTATATTTTTGCAATATGTCCAAATATATTACATTTTGTATTACACAAAACAATTAGTAATGCGTAACTAGAAAATTAAAGAAAGTGAGTCAAAACATAATTTACATACATTTTTATTGGGCACAATGTGCTCTTGTAGAAGCACGTAGCAAAAACAAGTTATTAGCTAATGATAAATAATTTCTAAATCCGATGATGAGATTGATATATGAGAGTTTATATTTACATTGTACTTTAATTACTAGCACTAATATTCATTACATGTTTAGTATTATTTCCTTTTATAATACGATCTAATACGAATAGCCTTTTGCAAAGTCATATTAAAAGAGAAGAATTTATATGTAAATTTTAGTAATCAATTTTGAATCAATAACTAATTTCTTGAATTTTATTATAATATTTAAATTCTTGATATGTCTCTTTTAAAATTTACACAGAATTAAATATCTTTAAATATTAAATAACTGATTAACCTTAATTTATTTTGCAGTAATCATGATTTCTTAAATTAATGTCATAATATTAGGATTATTATAAATTATTATAAAATGTATGATAACTTTTTTTTAGATAGTATTCCTAAGTTAAACATTTATATAAAACAAGGAATACGAAATTAAACGGTATGCATTTCAAGTTTACTGTTAAATAAAATTTAATATGTATACTTTCCTATCATACATAAGATCAAATCTAACATTAATATGCAAGATAATTTTGTGAATTTGAATATTTTAATTTTATAAATAGAATAACAGGTACTATTATTAACTGTTATTCAATTTGTATTGTTTGTGTGTGGGATTAATGAATAATTTATTTATTTTATGGGATCATTAGACAAGATAATTATTTATATACAAATGTGTATATACTTTATACACTTTATACACTTTTGTATAGTATCTTTCACAATATAAGCTGAAGTTAATTTCTATGAGAAAGCTATGTAATATATCTATTAGATGAGACAACTGGAATAGAATAAAAGATATTGTATCTATAATACAATTATTCAATAATTTAATTTGTCATATCTTTGGACTATACATTAGCAAGAGTATAGAGAAAATGCAACGAGTAACAGAAGTGCATACGTGTACGGTTGTGTCAAATAGAAAATACTATCAACTTTATTCACAAAAAGATTAAAATCCTTGATTTCAGACCAAAAATTATTGACTTATTCGCAAATTTAGGTTCATTCGTATGCATTGCAAAAAGCTGATTCAATTTAACTCTTGTAATGTTTTCATGATTATATTTTTGAATATTATTTTTGTCAATTCTAATAATTAAAATTTTTCTTCTATATTTTTAAACACACACACACACACACACACACACACACACACACACACACACACACACACACACATATATATATATATATATATATATATATATATATATATATATATATATATATATATATATATATATATATATATAATATATATATAATTAAAGTTATAACTGGATTTATAACTGTTTATACAAAATATGTAACTTTTTCGATAAAACGATTAGTTTCAAACTTATTAGCATAATATCTAAAAAATGAAAATAAATGCATATATATATATTTTTTAAGTTTTAATAAATATTTTTATTTTGTAAATTCTAAAATATATTATTTTTCTTAAAATATTTATTTCTTTAAACTGAAACGTGTAAAAAGCAGGCAAGCAAATATTCATATAGATAAATGACGTATATAACTAAGTACAAAGCTGGAATTTTAAATAAGGTTTTATTTAGAATGACAATGGACTTGTTTCTGAAATAGAAAGAACAGAAGAAGATGGAAGTGGAGAAACTTCATCGAACTCTTTTCTTATCCCTTAAAAGTTTTCTTCAATGTAAAATGTAGATTTAAAAGCAGAGCGTAGAACTGCAACAATGGAGATGCATAAAACTCTGAAACTAGTTTCTATTTCAAACTAGTCTTCATTTGTGGCTACTCATTCTCAATTTCAACGTCTTTATTTTTTGACACAGATCTGTAAGCTTTTCGAAGTCAGAATTTTCAGAACTTTGAAATTCAATTTTTTGCTAAGCTTAATGTTATTACTGCATATATTTTGACGCTTTTTAAATAATATTTTTATGCATTTTTCAAATGAAATTTATTTATACATTCTTGACAGTAAATCATAATTGTAGAAAATCATAGAAAAATATGGATTTTATATTTTGATCAGAATTTTGATTCAGTTCTCTAATTATGTGTCTTTTTAAGCATTAAATGAAAAATAATACTAAGTTTTCATTTAACTTTATTTCCTAAATCATAAAAAAATTAATTATAGTCACATGAAACTAGTTTTTTTGAATGATTCATTTGTAACTAAGCGCATGACCTTTTCATGACAAAGTCTGCTTAAAAGAAGTTTTCTTTGAAGAATTAATTTAAGCCATTTAAAATGTATTTATGTCTTCAAATCAATGCCGGTAAATGCATCTAACCATTTAATTTTTTTTGAAGTAAGGTCTGATCCATCGATCGAGATTAATCAGAACATTAATCTCACCAATGTACAACAAATTGAGGTTGAGCTTCAATTTTTATCTGACTCATAATCTTCGAAGCCTTTAGCATGACGATATTGTAGAAAATGAAGTATCGCAAACTCCAAATATATCTTCTGTTCATTAAATAATGTCTCTTTCTACCAGATTACCGACACTTCTTTCCCTAGGGTGATAAATTAAAGTATAATTGTGTGCGTATTTAGAGCAGCTCAAAATGATTTGAAATACTTATTTGAAATTTGGAATTTATTCAGGAGTAGAATCATTTATGTTATCTTTTTTTTAACTAAATATAGCAAAAACTTGGAGTATAATATAATTTTAAGTGAATTAGCTTATATGTAAAAATAATGAATTTTTTCTTTTTTGTTATGTATTTAAAAATGAAAACTTGTGACATAATGAATGTGACAGAATGAATGTGAATGAATGTGACAGAATTAAAGACTATAGATAGATTGGAATTAATTATGGTTTTTAATTTATAAAATTTTGACATTGTTATTATAAAGATGATTTCTGGTTTTAATATTGAAGAAACTAGAGTATATAATTTGTTCAGTTTTAAAGAAATCGAACGAAATTGGGGAATACTTATACTTTTTTATTAATTCTTATATTAACTGCTTTATAAAAGCTTTCTTCTACAGGGAAAAGATACATGTTAAAAATGTTGTATTTGTTAAATCTACGCTTTTAGACGGATTCAGATGAATTTTTGAAATGTAATTTTTTTCCATCGCAAAGAGGTATCTGTGCTTATTTTGAAAATGATACATTTCAAAAGAGGTCTTAATGTATACCATTAACCCTTAAATGGATTAATTCTAAATATGGATAACACGTGTTTTACCTCATTAAAAGAATTAAAACAGCTTGAAGGCTTTAAAAAATTTATTTGCAAAAGTGCATTTGATTAGACTAAATTGTATGAATTTCAGCTTGGACTTGTAATCACTTGATGGCGTTTACCTCCTCATTGGAGAGAAATAATTGGTTTCTAAGAAATTTTGTTTTCCCTGAGGAAGGGAAATTGCTAAAGGTAAGTTAAAATATACCTCATAACCTATTAACGATTTCGAATGAAATTTTGTATACATATAACCTTAATGACAGAGAAAGCTCGTTAAAAGTATCTATTTATTACACAAACTAAAACATGTCAAAATGTACATCATGTCAAATAATAATGTCAATAAACATCATGTCAAAATGTATAAATAGTAAGTATATCAAAATGAAACCTAATTTATAATGAGACTAAAATGAGCATTTTAACAACACTCATAATTAAAAAATTTTAATTGAATATTCTCTATTTTTATTTAAAATCTTTCAAATTTACTAAAAAGTCAATCGAGAACATCTGTCTATGTACGATGATGTGAAAAAAATCATGCTTTAAAAAACTGCAATGTTTTGTAACCCTAAAATGTTTTTAAATAATAATATACAAATTATTTATGAAAGGGAAAATAACAGAACTAATTTGTAGAAAAAGGATTATTCGAAATAGGAATTCAGTGTAGAAGATGTGAGCTTCAGTAAGTGCTGCTATACTGCATGGCATAAAGTTTACTAAAGGTGTCTGCTTTAGAAAATGCATTCCAAAATGTTTCTTGGCCTTTCTACCCAGTAACTATCTTCCAAAAATGTAGGAAAAAGTATCATGAGTGAGATATTGGTTAAAATATTCCCTAGGTATTCTAGGTAACATATGTGTTGTATAAGCAAATCAAATATAATATACTTTTAAATTTTGAAATGGAATGTGTATTAAACATTCCTCACAGCATGCGAGTCGGCAATATCCTGTTGAAAATTAACCCTAAGAATACCTTGAAAAAAGAGACTGAATTCGAGGACCAAGCCTATTTTTAAGTACTTGCTACAGTTAATATTATCGGCAATTTGTAAAAATTAAGATTTTGCTTTCAAAATGATTCTGTATGAAAAAATTCATCTTTGCTATTTGAGGATAAAGAAATACAGCAGACTATGAAGAATGATCACGGCTGATCCGTAATTAGCAGTGAAATAACATTTTAGACGATGCGCATAAAACTTTTTTTTCTACACGTTAACAAGTCATAAAATTTAAAACATTAAAATATGGAAAAATTTTCCATTGATTTTAAAGCATCTAAAATTAAATTAAATTTTCATATGAATGATTTCTAGATACACAGATCAGATCTCTTTGCTTAGAAAAATACCACATTGCATTTATCTTTCTGAAATGCAAAGTGAAAATATTTTCTGACAAAAAAAAATATTTTTCTCTCTGAATTTTAGATAGACGAATTTTTTTCTGGAGTCACATTCTTTATAATTTTTAGATTTTCATTTGCATTATTATTACATTTTACTTACATAATAATACCAAAGATTTTCTGAACGTAATTACAATAAAATATTTTATTTAAACTATTATCACAAAGAAATTGATATTGCTTGGAATAAAACATTTCAAGCTTACTAAATGAATAGATTATACTTGATATTGTAAGTATTTTACAAAAATAATATATTACTGAAAACAAAAGATTAGAAATATCCATTTACAAATATAAATTTTGAATTTAAATTCCATGTGCACTTAAATGTATCTAAAATGGTACGTTATTGGTTATATGTCAAACACATGTTTGAAATAATATACGGTTTTTCTATAAAGCAGCTAAAAATCTGAAATATGTCTAATATTAATATCGGTGCCATACAGTTTTAATAAAATAAAAATTTTGCAGAACAATTGTTTAAATATATTAATGAAAATAATGATTTATGTTTTTATCAATTTCTTTAAAAAAGTTCTATTTAAAACAATCTGTTTGATACTAACGTATACTCCAATGTAAAACCATATGCTTATAAAAATTATTTTAAATTTCCTTAAATGAATATAGTTTTATCATAGAATTCATATGTTACTGTAAGATGAATATTGAATAATCGGTTTTCCAATGTATCTTGATATAATTGTTTTCGAAATCAAGCAGTAAAGAATAATTAGTTGAAACTTTTAAAATATAAACTTTAAATTTTTCAAATTGAAGCATATTATATAGTGATATAGAATATATTAATTGAAAACTTAATTGATATTGAGGAGAATGACTACGTTTGACCAAACACATAAAATTTTTAACAGAAACCATAAATTTCTCCTAATTTTTATGGGGCCCCTTACTGCTTACTACATTGACTTGTATTTAAAATAATTTAACAATATATTTGCCGGTATAACAGAATAAATTCAAAAATTAATTAATACTTTTATTTTTATTATAATAGTTTTATATTTCTATAAATTATTTAATGATTTTTAAATGATTAAATTCAGTTTTCAGAAATAACTTATTTAAAAAAATAAAAATACTAATTTTATCAATTTTTAGTATTTTATTTCATTTGTTTTAAATAATATAATCTTTTTGAAATATGTTGGGAAATAAATAAAAAATGCCATAAAATTAGTTAAAATGTTTAATTGAAAATTATTTTTTGTGAATCCTGACACCTTTTAGACTGGTTTTTAATGCAGTATATATTCAATTTTGAGATTTAAGAGAATGTTTAAGTTTAAAATGTTATTATTAAAGAGAAGTTTATATTTACAATTATTTTTTTGTAACTGAAATGAAATATACTAACATAGGAAACTTCAATAAATTTGATTATATGAAGAATTCAGAACTTAAATGTACTAAAATATTAAACTACTTGCTAAGTCTTTTATATTTCATAAAAAATAAATATTAAATTATTTACCAATTAAGTAGTGTTGTAATAACTAAAATATTAAAATTTATTGCGCTTTCACATATTTATATATGCATAATCTTAACTAAAATCCCTATAAATCTAAAATTTAAAAAAAAAAAAACACTTAGTTCTAAGGAGAAATATCGAATGATACAACATCTGTATGAATAAGTAAAAAATTACAGGTATTATAAATATTTTGTTTTTACAAGCTTATAATTAATTACAATATTTTACAAACGAACGATTTCTAGAGGACTTTTTTAAATTATTAAAAAAATGTCAGTTGAAAAATTAAATGAAAATACTTTTACTCTACAAATTCTTCATTAAGTATAGAGGAATTATTAATGTAGTTGGTTTTTATTTGCATAATGTACACAATCCATTATTAAAATATGTTTTCGAGAAGAAATAAGCTTTACAATGTATCTTCAGTTTAGTTTTAAAATGAAATAACAGGTTTAATTTTGTTTCTTATTCCTATTGTGTAATGGTATTGTAAAAACTGGTGAATAATTTATTTACGAAGGGAATAATATTGACTGGCTAAATGTTTGCAAACAATATACTGCATCGCCATGTGTAGGAACACATACTATGAAGTAGGGATTTGTTCTCCAGTTCAAGATACCATTCATCAATTGGAAACAGTTTTTCATGGTACTATCGCAATTACTTATGTTATTCTAGATATTTGAAGTTCCACTGATTTTTTTTTCCTTTTAAACAAGTGAAAATAATTCATTCTGAGTGAGAATATGAATCAGAATTAAAATATACCACAGATGGTTATAAAACCTTAATAGCTTAATAGATTTTGTAATTAATAGAAGCTTAATAGATTTTGTAAGGAATTCTGTCGTATTTTCTGTGTATGTGAAATCTATTTTTATATATATATATTTTGCAAATCATTACATAAAAATCCTGCATAGATAGTATTTTACAAAAAGCAATAAACGAAGAAAATTATGAAAGTTGTACTCGGTCCATATGACGCATTACGTTAGTTGTTCTTATTACTGTGACAAAGAACCTATGGTATTCTCTTACTCACTCATGAATAAATATTTAAGATAGTTCCTATTTTTCAGATAGTTTCCCCTTTCCTTTCCTCCAACATTTAATTATTTTGGATTTGTATATCTTAAACTGACAAGCATAAAAATTGTTAAAATGTGGGACTTGAATGATATTTTAATGCAACACAAACTTGTTCAATTAAAAAATTATATTAAATTTGTTTTCATTATCTATGAAAACTCTATTTTATATCTCTTGAAAATACAATTATTGCATTTATATTCAAACGATGTTTTTAACGAAAGACTATTTCTATGAATATAAATTTATCATCTGATTTCATGTTGCAAAAATAGCTAAACTAACAAGTTTATATATTGATGTCAGTTTTATTCATACTTAACAAAACTAGTGCCATCATTAAGCATTTAAATTTATTTTCCGAAGTGCTTATATTTTGGAGCATAAATTTGAATAATAATTTGAAATATACTATTCGAAGTGTTTTGATATAAAAACATTTACATAGTCAGTTTACTTAAAAGATTTCCATTTTCATAATTTTTCGTTAGATTAAGGAATTTATTTTAATACCCCCCCGAAGATATTTATAAATGCTGCACATGATTGCAAGCGAAATTATCTGAATCTTTGTTCATCTATAGAGATATTTGTGATGGTAATGAGAGGAGAGGAATGATGAACTGTATCGCTTTGTGTTTAATTTTGTAAGATTGATAATATAATTTGCAATAGGTAAAATTGTTTTGCTTTGAGCTGTAAACTTTTAATAATTATATTTAGCGTATGTTCAGCCTAAATTAGTTTATTTCTATCAGTGGTGTGAACAATTTAGTTTAAAATATCATTCATATCTGTTTTTCTTTACTTGTCCTTAATGTAAGGGAACACAATGAAAACACAATGAAATTCCATGTATTAGCCCATTCTTTATTATAGCCATAAATCCTAATCATAAATTATAATATGTTCTTGCTGATGCTTACTTTCACCACTAATACATCATACTAATAATTAAAGTTGCCATACTATTCAGATAATGTAAGTTAGGGAGAAGTTAAGGAAGTAAAATTAAGGAGAAGAAAAGAATTAAACAGTGGCTCCACTTACGTAAATATATTTAAAGAATAAAATTATACATTTTATTTTTACTTTGTACGCTATGTATGCATAATGTGTGCGTGTGCTTTTTAAATAACTACATGCCCACTAATTATTTTTGCATGTTATTAAACACTTCTAATATAAGACTACATATAGTGCTATCACAAATAAATTATTTTGCCTTAAAAATATTAAATTAACTCCTTAAAACCAATCTTAAAACGAACTTACTTTTCCGAAACTTTTCATTTATAAAAGTTATAATATACAAATGTGTGTGTTATAGGGGTTATATATAAATTAAATAAGTGCAATCATTTCTAATAAAATATATATCACCTTGCTCGAAATTAAAATATTTCGCAATCATTACAGAAAAATACCATCACAAGTAATTTTTTCTACTTCATAAAATGACTAAACATTTTTCTTCACTGATTTCACTTCTTATTATTTAAAACGTATTATTCTACGATGCTGGGAAATATTTATTCTGCATAAATTCTTTCTACGTAAGAACGACTATCTAACTAAGTTAATAAAGTGGTTTTCTGAGCAAATTACTCACAAATACTGAAACTTCCTCTTAAGACACAATATGTCGATTAGATTAGGAGATTCTATTCAGTGATTTCCGAAGCTATTTATAAGTACAGTGCATTGTTACAAGTCAGATTAACTTAATCTTTGTTCAGGTGTGGAGAGATTTGTGAAGCTACTTAGAGCAGAAATGATGAATTGGGCAGCTATGCGTGTAATTCGTAAGATTAAGATAATCTGATTTATACCATAAATTGAACTAGACTGACATTTATCCGCAACATTTTGCTTGTATACTTTGTTGTAATTGCTTATAATTTCACGCAGATAGACTTTAATATAATATTACGCTTCAGATTTTTGATTTCTTTAGATGTTAAATATAATGATAGAAAAATGTGTTAAAAATACTTATTCTCCTCACTTGACCTTATTTTTTCATAATGTCATTCATTTTATGTCTACAACATTATTATTTTTTACTTTTGTATATATATGTATATATATCCAGTTAAATAACCATTTATGATTTTCTTATTAAATACAATTGTGATGTAATTTTAAAATATTTTTAAAGATTTATAGAATTTATAATAAAACGTCTGATGAATATGAGGAAAAGCTTTGTATATAGTTCTTTTTTGGTCAGAATAAAATTATATTTCTTATATAATATAATCAAATATGATTAGGTGATTTTTAATATAAAGTATATTTGCTAACCTGTTTCATTAAAAAAAGATAAATCATAAATTTTATTGAATCAATTATCATATGGAATGTTATTGTCGTGTGCCAGCTAGGTAAGCATTATGGGGTGCGCCACTCCACTTTTCCACAAGAACCATATTTTGGCGTGGAGTCCAATTTCCTCAGTACCCGTTTATAGGGTAGGCCACCATTCACAACCCTTTGGTACAAGGAAAGAACAAAGACAGGATAGATAAAGAAAAAGTACATCCATTCCCGATCCGAACCCAGGACTTCCCTATCTGCAGTCAGGCATGCTGACCACTAGGCAAGTTGGGCGGCACATTACCAAAAACTTTTTTATTTTCTAAAAAGTTTTTTATAACATTTGTATATTGATGTCCTTTAATTTTATATTTGCAATATTTTTTAATTCAATAAATATTAATATATAATGTATAAATTATAATATACGTTATAAAACTGTATACCTTATTTTAGTTATAATTCATTAGTATAAGTGCATTTCATGCAAAAAAAAAATCCGGGAACGAATAAGTTCAAATCTAAGTAGTTTATTTTGTAACAATCAATGCTTTAAAATAAATAAAATAATTTTATAAAAATACATAAATAGTGAGGATAAAATATTAAATTTGTTTTAGGAGCTCAGCTTGTTAGTATATAAACACTTCACAACCATTTTACGCAAAAAATTTAAGATTATAATTAAGTTTGAATATTAAAATGTGCACAATTTTTACTAAACTGTGTGTAACTTATAAATATCAAAACTATTTCAGGAAATTGTTTTATACTTTTAAATGGAATATCTGTAAATCTGTAACTAAATCTTTTAAGCAATAAATGAAATATATAAAAATATAAATGAGCAAAACCAAAAACACTGAATTTCTATTATTAATACAATTATCTATTATAAATGATTTTTTTCGCATTTTTTTAATCTTAAAAGAGACACGAAGAAAAACAACTGCAACTTTAAAATATATATAGAATTTTGGTTTCAAAACACTGTATAATAGTTAACATTAACTAATATTAATGTTTTAATTCTAAGGAGATATTGTTATTTCTTATGTTTACATGAATACAAAAGTCAGAGTTTTATAAATTCATTTTCAATATTTAACTAGGCTAAACATTTCTTTAAGAAATAATATTTTATTTTATAAAATGAACTTACTAAACACATTGCAATAATTTTGGTGAGCATACAAACAAATTATTACGAAAGATTATGAGATTAAATGATACCCAAGAGTTGACTAAAAAAGTTGCATAATCTAAAAAGTATTATTCTATGCAAATTCTTAGAATATTTCTTGGTACGTCAAATACTAGAAATATCACATTTACTTTTAAAAATCGAACGATAAGAATAAAGTTATTTAAAAAGATGAAATGGAACAAATGCTACATCGTACGAAATAAACTCTTTCCTTGTCCAACCAAGGTGATTTCTGTAGCTACAATAGGAATTTGATCTTTAATGAGAAAAGTTTCCCCTTGTCTTTTCCTAGTTTGCTTGGTGCAGATTCATTTTAAGATCTAGAAGTCTCCTAACTCGGGATGAATATTCCACTTTATTTTCCCTTATCCATCCGATTTCGGAAGTTTTTGATGACAACTTATTTGCAATAAACTACATGCTTTAGAAAATACCGAATAAAGACAATATCAATCAATAATAACTTTATTTTCCCTTATTAATCCGATTTCGCAAGTGTTTGACTACAACTTATTTGCAATAAGCTACATGCTTAAGAAAATCCCAAATAAAGACAATATCAATCAAGGGATTCGGTTTTAGTAATCTAATGTTTCAAAAGGTTGGTCTGGTCATCTGAGAGAGAAATATCATGGTCACTATTAAGTTAAAAAACCTCGATTTTTATTGAATAGGATAAAATCATATGAGGAAGAAAGTTCACCATTAAGTTGAAAAATATTTTCCAATCATTGGAGGTAAATAATAATATTAAGTAATCCTGGAATATATATATATATATATAATGATAAAGGAAATTCAAACATATTGCTGTTGTCCAAGATTTCGAAATTGCACGTGTGCCTGTCAAACTATTACCAACAATTCCATATCACTCAAGCTGTATCTCATTTGAGTCAACAACTTACGCTTTGTAAAGAGGATTGTGTTGAACATCATATTGATAATTATGCAAATATAAAATTCATCTCTAATAAAATTGTCTCCACATTCCCACAGCATATTTCTCAAGAAATGATGTCGTTCAGTATTTCATGATCTGATACTTGAATTATCCTCCAATCACTCGAGTAAATTCTAAGCATGAGAGGAAGAGTTGCTATCCGGTTACTATTCATTCATTGTCTGCAAATGGAAATAATTATACAAATGCTTGATATGTAGCGTAAAATGTAAAATTGAAAGAGCAAGAATACTCCGTTGATTAATACTCTCCGAGATACTTATGTTCAACAAGAATTACTACTACAAAAATATAATGCATATCTGTATAAGCCGCATATGAAAATTTAGTATTTATAAAGTTCAAATTTAAATAATGAAAATTTATTGAATCGAATTTAAATTGGAAATAAAATTACGATTATTTAAAAATATATAAAACTTTGATATCATTTTGGCAGCCTAATAAGCAAATGCAATTAAGTAGAGACAACCTGACTAAATCTAGAACAATAGATAAATTTACAAAGATGAATTTCCTTACATAAATAATGAAATCAAGTCAAATTATGTGGTAATATCAAAAAAATTTAATTTTTTGGAAAATAATTACAAATATTAGATATGAAGTTGGTTATAAATTTTAATGAGATTGACTTTTTTTTACTTATTAATTGAATATCTGGAATATCAGGATAGTTCAGAATCAGTTTATAGCCAATTTACATTTATTCTAATAGAATATTGCGAATATTTCTTTTCTGATTTATATGTTTAATTCTATGATACACTGACAAAGCTTCCACAAACATCATATATACTTGCAAAATGTTTAACAAATATTTATTTAAAGGACAATGTTGTCAGTATACTGAAAATCAAATATTAAATTTCTCAATTAGCTTATCTATGAGATAACATTTTAAAATAATTTGGTGGAGTTTTAAAATATTTATTTCAAGTAAATGTTTATTCATGGAATTATTCTAAGCAAGCTTTAAATTCACACTTCGTCAAATTTAAGTCGTTAAACCTAGAATAAAAATTAAAATAATGTGGTCTTACAGGATTGCTTTTATTATTATTATTATTTTTTTTTTTTTTACTGTGCAAAATGTTTACAGCAAAAAACACAGAATTTTGATTTTTATAGTTGGCTCACTTTTTTTTCATAATACGGAAAAGGCTATTGATGTGTTTATAAAATAGGGTTAACATGTTTACTTGAGCTTTCCATAATATTTTCTATTCACTCATTTTTGTTTAGTTGATTGTGTTAAGTATATATACAAATAAAATATACATACATGTCTGTGTATGTGCATGAATGTTAAATAGAGAAATAAATGTAAGCAAAACAAGTGTAGTTACAGCAAATATGAAAAGTAGTAAGATATACACTATTGTAAACGCGTTAACAATAATTTCAAATCTTCAAAATAAAATTCTCAAATCAAATTTCAGTATTTTTAACGAACGAACAAAAACATTTTTCTTAAGAATACGATTATATATAAGAAATATAAAATTTTGATTAATGATTTTCTGATTAATTTAAAAAACTTTAACTTTTAGTTGAACTCCTTGTGAAGTTTCTAATTCCACTATATAATTAATTTAATATCTGTAATATCCTGCTTCATTTCTCATTTTGCTTAAAACAGAAAAATGTAATTTTTCTTTTAAAATGATCCTCTTCGTTTGATTTCTGAAAGTAAATAAAGAATGTTTTGCCCTCAGATTAACTCTTCTTTTTATATTTCTACAGCCTAACTTCTTTAAAAAAATAATATTTATTAATTTTCCAGAATTCTGAGAATTTATTCGTTTTGCTCTCTGCAGTGAAAATAATTTCAACTTTCCAATACGTCGGAAACCAGGATTGAATTAGAATGTAAAAGAACATTATGGTAATGTGATCACGAAATTTATGATCAATGACTTCAGAATATAAGAACTTTTTAATTAAAGAGAATTTTCAAAAATTCCGCTACACTTAAGAATTCCTTATCCACGTGAAACTTTATTTCGTGATGCAATATTTTATTTTGAGATGCTGTTGATTAAATTACTTTATAAGCAATATCATTTTATGTGTAAAAAATATAAAACTTCAAATTTTCATGTTCAAACTGGAATTTCAATTAGAAATTTCTTTTTTCTTTTGAGTTTTCTTTCATGATTCTTTCTGCATGACGAATTGAAAAAAAATGATGTATGTTTTGCTTCAGCTTCAATTAAATTCCTTTATTTTTATATATTTTCAGTTCGTAATTAAACGAGAATTTAAAATGTTTATATTGTGTAAACTCTTAAGTGTTAAACTTGTAGAGCTTATATCCTTACACTTAAATTAATGTGCAATCAAAATGTGTTTCTTTCAATACCTCTGATATTATAGTTCTAGCTGCAATTTAGAATAAAAGGTTTCTATACCATTTTTTTTAAAGAAAAACAAACTATGTAAATGTTGAATCCACAAAATCTAAATACACTTTTTCTCTTAGATTTATATTTTCTCACTGTTTCATAGTCACAATTAATACTACCTGAAGATAATGAATGGATTTATCAATGGATTAATTAGTTACGATATTGTATAGTTGGTATGAATATGAATCAAGTATGAAGCATTCCAAATATAAATATTATTTTATACTTGGAATGTTTCATACTTTATAAAAAACCGAACGATAGGCAGTTAACCTTGTATATTATCTTTACACGGGTAGTGTTAAAAATGGAAACAGCAAGAAATGTTTTGGTAAAATTAATATTCTGGAAGTTTATCGTTCCCACACATAAGAGTTATGGTCAAAATTATATGTCAGATACAAAATTTTTACTAGTTAATCATTGTCCGATATCTATAAAGCTAAAGTCTCTTCTATACAGTGAGATGTTCTAATTTGTTTTGGATGTTTCACTGAATAGAACTAACGTATACATCGTCTTTTTATTAACCAATATCATAACTATCATCTGCAAAAAAATAATAATAATAATTAATAACCGAGTATGCTTGCCATCAAACTTCCAGCGAATAATATTTATCAATGAATTCTCCTAATTACTTGGATCAGATAACTATCATCTTAGTTTATTGAAATTATTTCAGCAACAGCTTCAATTAAATTTGTTTCACAGAAACATATGAGTAGAAATAGGTTATCAGGAATTTTTGACGACCACAGGTTACATCAAAATACCTAATGGCAAATTTAACAAAATGAGATTTTTATGGATTTCAAAACTGATTTAATCAATTTTTAACGAGATATGTCATGTCCTATACGGCTGGCGTATGTATGGACACCATGTTAACTCCCTTATACTTTTACTTGGTTAATGCGGTCAAAATATTTTCCAAAGATATTTATATAAAAGATGTTAGCGCCAGGCTTGGACAGTCCAAAGAATCCGAAACCACACTAGCGGAATACCTGTATTGTGCGGGTAAACGGGATCCCTGTCAATCGCGAAATAATGCATAAATGGCATAAGTAAGGTAAAATGAAATGAAGAACCTCTATTATTTCATATCGATCAAGACATTTAGAGGTATGCATTTCTGCGAACGTCGGTTTCATCAGTGTTTGAATAAGGAATCTATAATTGTTAACTATGGATGTTTATGACTTGAAGTTTTAAATATTTCTATATGAACACACATATATTCAATCTCTAAAGAAAAGAGTTACGTCTTTCAAAAAACAGTTTATATTAAAACTGTATCGGATAAATATTTCAATGTTGTCAATAAGTACTGTTGTGGTGGCAAGTCCTTCAAGTTAAATGATACACCTGGAAGACAGATATAGTCTGGAGAACTTTTGTTTGGTCCTTGCTTCTAAATTACGGAAATTTTACTTGAGGTTTAGTCAGTTCTCAACTCTCCTGGTACCTCGTTCAAGTCAAACTTCATAATATTCTTAATCATGAACCAATGCTCTCCTGCGATAGGGTCTGTTGAATTTGGTGTAGGCTTTTCTGATTCAATAGAATAAGTAACAACATCAAGTATATTAAAAAGTGTTAGTATCATATAGTTATAAGTGACAAGCACTATTATGACAAACACTTGTAATTAAATTTGTGGTTTGACTTTGAAAGAAACCCCTTACTTAAATAATAAAAATTATATATATATATATATATATATATATATATATTTCATAATTGTTTTATCACCAATAAGAATGGAATATCACAGTCATCAATGGAACAAATATTATTATTATAAATGCATTTTTTTGATAAATATATCGATATCGAAAGAGTATCATTACCCCTTATTAAGGAAATTAGAGTCATTTGTTTTTCTAATATAAAAATAAACAGTTGTTTATGCATCACATGTTCAGTTATTATTTCTTCATATCTTAATTATTAGTTGGTATGAATATGAATCAAGTATGAAGCATTCCAAATATAAATATTATTTTATACTTGGAATGTTTCATACTTTATAAAAAACCGAACGATAGGCAGTTAAGGGTACCTTGTATATTATCTTTACACGGGTAGTGTTAAAAATGGAAACAGCAAGAAATGTTTTGGTAAAATTAATATTCTGGAAGTTTATCGTTCCCACACATAAGATTTATGGTCAAAATTATATGTCAGATACAAAATTTTTACTAGTTAATCATTGCCCGATATCTATAAAGCTAAAGTCTCTTCTATACACTGAGATGTTCTAATTTGTTTTGGATGTTTCACTGAATAGAACTAACGTATACATCGTCTTTTTATTCACCAATATCAAAACTATCATCTGCAAAAAAATAATAATAATTAATAACCGAGTATGCTTGCCATCAAACTTCCAGCGAATAATATTTATCAATGAATTCTCCTAATTACTTGGATCAGATAACTATCATCTTAGTTTATTGAAATTATTTCAGCAACAGCTTCAATTAAATTTGTTTCACAAAAACATATGAGTAGAAATAGGTTATCAGGAATTTTTGACGACCACAGGTTACATCAAAATACCTAATGGCAAATTTAACAAAATGAGATTTTTATGGATTTCAAAACTGATTTAATCAATTTTTAACGAGATATGTCATGTCCTATACGGCTCGCGTATGTATGGACACCATGATAACTCCCTTATACTTTTACTTGGTTAATGCGGTCAAAATATTTTCCAAAGATATTTATATAAAAGATGTTAGCGCCAGGCTTGGACAGTCCAAAGAATCCGAAACCACACTAGCGGAATACCTGTATTGTGCGGGTAAACGGGATCCCTGTCAGTCGCGAAATAATGCATAAATGGCATAAGTAAGGTAAAATGAAATGAAGAACCTCTATTATTTCATATCGATCAAGACATTTAGAGGTATGCATTTCTGCGAACGTCGGTTTCATCAGTGTTTGAATAAGGAATCTATAATTGTTAACTATGGATGTTTATGACTTGGAAGTTTTAAATATTTCTATATGAACACACATATATTCAATCTCTAAAGAAAAGAGTTACGTCTTTCAAAAAAACAGTTTATATTAAAACTGTATCGGATAAATATTTCAATGTTGTCAATAAGTACTGTTGTGGTGGCAAGTCCTTCAAGTTAAATGATACACCTGGAAGACAGATATAGTCTGGAGAACTTTTGTTTGGTCCTTGCTTCTAAATTACGGAAATTTTACTTGAGGTTTAGTCAGTTCTCAACTCTCCTGGTACCTCGTTCAAGTCAAACTTCATAATATTCTTAATCATGAACCAATGCTCTCCTGCGATAGGGTCTGTTGAATTTGGTGTAGGCTTTTCTGATTCAATAGAATAAGTAACAACATCAAGTATATTAAAAAGTGTTAGTATCATATAGTTATAAGTGACAAGCACTATTATGACAAACACTTGTAATTAAATTTGTGGTTTGACTTTGAAAGAAACCCCTTACTTAAATAATAAAAATTATATATATATATATATATATATATATATATTTTATAATTGTTTTATCACCAATAAGAATGGAATATCACAGTCATCAATGGAACAAATATTATTATTATAAATGCATTTTTTTGATAAATATATCGATATCGAAAGAGTATCATTACCCCTTATTAAGGAAATTAGAGTCATTTGTTTTTCTAATATAAAAATAAACAGTTGTTTATGCATCACATGTTCAGTTATTATTTCTTCATATCTTAATTAAAATGAAATGAAATTTCTGTTTAAAAAAAGGAACATTTATACAATATTGTTTTCAATATTAGTAAGGCAAACAATAGGGATTTTAAACATTTATATATTTATGAAATTAATAGAAGATGTTTTCATAGATTATTTAATTCATGATATTAAGTTTGTGGGGGAATATTTTGTAGAGATTTAAAATATATGTTCACTAAACTCAAATAAAGTTTACAGACACCATTCGCGAGATATATAGGTCAATTGCATTTTAATAATTTAAAATTAATTATATTGAATGAAATAAACTTATAAAGAGTTTTCTATATTGAAATATCTAGAAAATAGATTTACGACAAATTATGAAAAAATAATATTAAGCATAGGCTCCATGTCTTCTTCAGGGAGGATATGGTCCACTATGAAAAAGAAATACAAACAGTCCTTTCTGACATGCAAAGAGTAATGGATTTAAAAAACTAGAGCAATTCCCACGAAGAATGTCTGCAAATACAAAATTTCAATTATTAAATATCAAAATTATACAACTTAGCAACTATTTCAGCTGATTTGCGCTGGAATTGACGTTAATGTTTTTCTGAATTTCGGTCTTTCATTATATTTTATACTAATATTTCTTGTCTTTCAGGTTAATTATACACTGCTGGACAATTGCTAAGGACGGATAACACTATCATCAATAGCAACCAAAAAATGAAAGGAAGAAAAATGTGGAAAATTAGAGTAAGTGCGGGATATAGTAAGAAGAAGTAGGTGAATGCAAATTTTGTTCTACGTCTGTTCATCATGTGATAGTGTTCATAAGAGCGTTAAAGGCTTAGAAGCGTGTGGACAGTTTTTGTTTCAAGACAAAGTTTTACAGGAAAGATTTAATAGACGAACTTGAAATCTTTTTCATGTCTTCCTGACATCACTTAGATGATTTTACGCGTGGCCGAAATATTGGGAAAATCGAAGAAGGGCGAAAAAATAAAAGATTGTTGCCAGAGAGTTCGACATCGCTCACAGCGTTGTTTCACGGCTGTGTAAGTTATTTAAACCTGCTGTAATGTGTAGTAGATGGCTAGGGGGGAGGTCATTTTAGAAGTACGACGCCTGCAGAAGACGCCTATATCGTCCTATCTGCAAAAAGGAGCAGGTGCACCACAGCTTCGCAGGTGGCAAATCAGTTTCTTGCTGCCTCAGGAAAGCAGATCTCCCGAAAAACTTTTGCCAGACGTTTGAGGGGAGGAGGACTATACGCCCGCAGACCTGTTGCAATGGTGTCGTGAGCATCGCAATTGGACTGAACAGTCCTGTCGGATATCGGTCCCTTTCCTGGATATTTTCTGGAAGATAAGCTGTACCACTCTTGCGCCAGATCAGTTAGCGTCTACAATGCGATAACAGACTGATTCTACTCTCATCTGAGGATAGTACGCATGCCCAAAACTGTTGAGTCCAATTGCGATGCTCACGACATCATTGTAAAGGGCAGTACGGTGCTGTCTGGTCAATGGGACACACATAACAGGTCTGCGGGCGTATAGTCCTCCTCCCCTCAAGCGTCTGGCAAAAGTTCTTCGGGGGATCTGCTTTTCTGAGGCAGCAGGAAACTGATTTGCAATCAGCTGAGCTGTGGTGCGCCTGTTCCTTTTTACTGATAGGAGGATATATCTGTCTTCTGCAAGAGTCGTACCTCTAACCCGACCTCCCCCGTGCCGCCAACTACACATTCCAGTAGTTTTAAATGACTTACACAGCCGTGAAACAACGCTGTGAGTGATGTCGAACTCCCTGGAAACATCTGTTATTTTTCACCCTTCTTTGATCTTTCCAATAATTCGGCCGCGTATAAAATCATCTAAAAGATGTTCAAGTTCGCCTATTAAATCTATCTTCTAAAATTTATACTTAAAATAACAACTGTCCACACGCATCAAAAACCTTAAAGCTCTTATGAATTCTATCACGTGATGAACAGACGTGGAAAAAAATATGGAAAATTAGAAAAAGTGTGGAATCAATGCATTACCAAATAAAAAATTGAAAATTATTATTGCAAAAATTAGAAAAAGTTAATGTGAATAAATTTTAATAAATGTGAATTAATTATTTTATAGTCTTTTGGATTGTCACACACGGCTTATGTGTGTGATAAAAGTGTGGGATATAGTAAGAAGAAGTTTGCATGCGCAAACTTCTTCTTACTATATCCCACACTTTTTCTAATTTTCCACATTTTTCTTCCTTTCATTTTGTGGTTTCTATGGATGATAGTGCTATCCGTTCTTAGCAATTGTCCAGGAGTGTATTTATATATAATGAATTACAAATTAGAAAATTTAGAGCCTGACAAAAAGAAAATAGTTTCATTCTGTGCCCGGTTAGCTATGTATGGTTGATAGAATAGGGCATTGATAAGCCGTGTGTGACAATCCAAAAGACTATAAAATAATTAATTCACATTTATTTGGTAATGCATTGATTTGAGTTTTATTTTGAAAAAATTTAAATTTAGAAGATGCAAATTTGGAAAACGTAAGACATGTCTTAACTTTAATCATTATTCATGTTATGTTGTTTAAATTTGATATTAAATATTTGAAATTTTGCATTGAAGACCTTTTTGGGGGAAATTGCGTGTGTATTTTAGGTCCATTACTTGTTGCATGTCAGAAGGGTGTTTATATTTTTTTTGCATAGTTGACCATATCCCCTTGAAGAAAACATGGTCCCTATCTTATGCTTCTTATTATTTTTTCTTATTTTGTATTAAATATATTTTCTTTATATTTCAATTTACATTTTTGTATTTCTAATTATTTTCTTAACTTACCTTTCTTCATCTGGCTTTGCGCTGGGTAAGATATATTTCTATTTTCATTCTTTGCTTTTAAATTGAATTGTATTACGGTATATGTAGCTTGATTTATTATATATATATATATATATATATATATATATTAATAATAATAATAATAATAACATATTTATAATTATATGGGGAGTACATTTTATATTTTAATTAGCAGTACATTTTATAATTAGATGGGGAATAATACATTGAAAATACTAAACGGGAAACCATACATTAAAAATACGAAATATAGTAAATTGTTCTAAAATTTTTTAAAGAAAATAGAGATCAATGCATTAAAAATATGAAATATAGTAAATATTTGGAAAAATTTCAAAGAAAAATATCAAAGAAAATATAAAACTGAGCGCAGTGCCAACATTGCCAGCTTCGTCAGGGGGTGTTGACCACATTGGCATAAAATATGGATTTTCCGCATTGGCACAAGACATAGTTTTAAAGAAGCAGTACACCCCAAAGCCACACCAAAAGTTCAAACCAAAATATAAGCCAGAATAAAAGAAGTAAAATTTAATCTTATATATTTTAGATTAAATTTTACTTCATTTATTCTGGCTTGATATTTTGGTGTGGCTTTGGGGTGTACTGGCTTCTTTAAGACTATATCTTGATCCAGTGCAAAAAAGTCATACTTTGTGCCAATGCGATCAACAACCTATGACGAAGCTAGCTATGTTGGTACTTTATTCAATTTTATATTTTTCTTTGATATTTTTCTCAGAAAATTTTCCAAATATTTACTGTATTTCACATTTTTAATGTATTTATCTCTATTTTCTTTGAAAAAGATTTTACAACTATTTACTATATTTCGTATTTTCAATGTATTGTTTTCCATTTAGTATTTTCAATGTATCATTCTCCATTTGGTATTTTCATTGTATTTTAAGTGTATTATTCTCTATCAAATATTTGTTTAATTATTTTACCAAATATACTATTAATTATATTTTAGTAATTCTATTTTAGCTGCTTTTACGCTGAATGTTTTAATGTTTTACTAAGCATAAAAGCATAAATGTTTTTATATATTCTTGTACTTTTCTATATATATATATATATATATATATATATATATAAATATAAATATATATATATATATATATATATATATATATATATATATATATATCTTATTAAAATACCTTAGAATAAATGTTCATGTTATCTGATAATACAGAATTCCTGTGTCTATACTTTAAATTTAATTTCAAGGGCATTTTTTATTTACATTTTAATATAAATATTCAAATTTAAATCTTTACATAAAATATTAAATTTTATATAATGTTTTACTTACAGTGTGCAATGAGTAAAAGAAATTTTTAACAAGAGATAAAACTTTGCGAAGAATGTAACGCTTAATACCTTTCTATTTAAAGAAGAAAGAACTTTTGTGAAAATTAAAATTCTAACTTTAATGAAAAAGTTTCTTTTCATTTCTTCAAAGCTTAAGTTGAAAACACTAAAAATGATGTAACGACATAGAAAATTTCGTGGAACGCAATGAAGCCTTATCTTTATTATAATTTGCATAATTTCGTAAAATTATTTTCCTGCTTTTTAGGGGGAATTTCATTTAAAATATTTAAGATAGTATTTATGTTTACAACATTATACTTAATATCATTCATTCTATATTTACATATTTTAATTGGAGCCAAAATTTAAGCAAAGGCAGTTTAAATTTCAAATTAAAATGTTTTTTTTTATATATAATTTAAAGCTATTTTCAGTTAGAAGGATAGCAATGGAAAACGATTTTTTTGCGTTAAATCATTATACTGAGCTATCAATAATTTATCTGTCAAACCAATCTATCCACAAATTTTCACTTAAGCAAAAAGTTTCATAAATTAGTTTGTGTTTGCTTTATTAACTGCGTAATATTATTTTTTCCAATTTAAGTGTTAATGTTTTTGTCTTAAATATTTTTACGGTATAAACGGTAAATGTGGGTTTGAAGCACCAGTTTTTCTTATAATATTTAACATGTCCATATGTATTAAAGAAAATGATTTTGCTGTCCCATTTCCATTCCGAGGCCTATTCTTTGTTGAATTTATTAATTATTTGATTATATTTTTATCACGTTCTTACAGCCGGATGGAGAAATATCCCATGTAAGCAATTGTGTGCCATGATTAATCTGGAATCACCGTTCATGTATTAAATATTTTCATTTTTCAGTATAAAGAATGCTTATAAAAACAATTTTCTGATGTTAATCAAAGGAAATACTTCGAAATTGTACAACAATATCATATTTACTTTCTTAAAAGCCCAATTATCTACAGAAATAAAAAGATGTAACATGTCAACAAACAAAAACAGGAATAACTTTTATGTTACTGAAATCAATTAAGTCTGTTTATTTGTTAAAAAAAATAATTATGAAATAACTTCCTGGTGTAATTGTACCTGAATACAAAAACTTTAATAAGACACAATACAACTATAAAAAACACATTATTCTAAGGTGGGCAGAATCAAGTGTTAGACATTGAGAAATATAATGTTAAATGTCATGCTTAAATTTACCATAGATTGTCTGCTTCTTAAATCTATTTTCCAATAATAGAATAATAAAAAAATGGAGATTATTTCAAATCTAATTGTATGTGAAATATTTTATATAAAACCATAAGACATGCGTTATTTAAACTATACAACAGTAATTAAAATAAAATATCAATATTTCTAAAATTATAGTAATAATTATTTCACAACTTTGATGAAAAGAATAATTCAGAAGGATTATTTAATGCTCCTTTTTCAATTATTTTGTTTATCAATCGAGCTTCAAACTATGTAGATCAATTCAATAATTGAATTTAACTTATAAATTTCTAATTTCTAATTAACTTATTAATTTGATTAAAAATCACTGAAATATTCATTTTATTAGATATGGCACTGAGTGATTGTACGGTGATTAAAATGATAGTTTTTTTTCTCAACATCATTAAATTTGTTACTGTTAATCTAAATATATTTATTTTCTTATATATTCAATATTCTAATAAAGTTTATTTTAGAGCAAATGTGTGTGATATAATACTATGATTAACATTATTTATTTGTATCTTTAAAGTTTCGTTTAAATAAATAATACATGTTCAACAAGTAGATAATATTTGTATGAGTGATAATTAAAACTATTGCATGGCCCTTAGTTTTAGGAAATTGTTATAAATCAAAGAATTCATTAATTATTATTTTGACATTTTAAGTCATATCAGTAAGTTATTAAAAATAAAATCCTTTAGAAATGAAGTTTACAGCATTTTTATTAGCTTGCAATTAATTTTATCTGAACAAATAAAAGAAAATGTAAATTGAAATAGTATAGAATTAAATTAATATTGCAATAAATGAACTATAAATATAATATGTTTGATTAATGTTATATAGTTAAGTTAAATATAGGTGTATACATTTCTTCGCTCATTAATTTAATAAAAATTTAGTTAACTCTAAGAAATATGAAATTTAAATTATCAGTACAAAATTAATAATTTTAATTTTATTTCATAGTTAGAATTATTTTAGATTTGTTATGATGATTTCAAACTTTGAAATTTATTGAGACGTCAAACATAAAATCCCAAAGCAATATTTCCAAGAATACAATGTTTCCTATAGAATTCTTATTTCATGACAATTCAAAATAGAAGAAATATTCATGCAATTTTGTTTACCGATGTAAGATTCCGCGTAGTGGCACAAATGGAAATTCAAGAAAGGGAAATAAATTTCCAATAATAGAAAAGAAAAGAGAACTTTTTTGCATAATGGATAGATTTCTTTCATAAAATGTTGAAAGCTATTTAAGAATCCATTATCAGATGCATAGAAAATATGTTTCCCATTTGCAAATGAAGACTAAAAATTACGTTCAACCATTTTCCTGTTGTAAGTATGCTTTATTGCTACGCAAATAAAAAATTAGTTTTGCCAAGCACGTTAACATTTGTGTAGTATTTTAAATTCCACAAATTTTTATTTTAAACATGCAGATTTAATGTGATGATTTTTTGTAAAACCTAAGAATTAGAAAGTACTTAGTCCCTGTTTTACAAATCTTAACATTATTTATTATTTAAAAGCTTTATTTGAATAAGTTAACTTGAAATTTTATCATTTAGAATGTTCCTTTGTTTCTTAAAGTGTGATTAATTTAGTGAATATAATGGACATAATTGCCGATGTTCAGTTTTACCTAATAAATTAATTGTTAAAATGAGTTCTTTTCAGTTTTATATATAAAAAAATATCAAAATGTAAATGACTTTAGTAGCTAACTAAAAGCATACAATTTTATTTTACTTCTTATGTTTCTCTTTTTAAAATATATACGAAGAAATTAACAAAGTTAAATGAGGAATTAAATAATTTCGCTGCACAAATAACTTATATATTTAAACAAAATACTGAAGCTCTTTTATATAAATTAATAATTATTTTTTTTAAAAAAGTTTTATTAATTCGTATTTGTTATTGCTAATTTTTATACTACTCTGATTTTAGATGAAAAATTATTAAATATTTCTAGATTTAAGCTACTATTTAAAAAATATGGCAGTTTTGGAAAACATATTATAAGTTTATCAAAAATAATATTTTATAAATGTTTAAGCATGTTTACTTATTTTTCGTAAGAAATAAAACCAACAAAAATGCTTTTCAATCTAAGAAGTCTATATTAATTAGGCAATGAAATTTTTTATTTGGAAAATTCGATGTCACAAAATGGCATTCAAATAAATTTTACTTTCACAAAATGAGAGGCATAATGTTTGTTTATATGCTATCTTATATCTTACTAAAAAACTTGATAATTAAAAAAAAGTTTAAAAAAAGATATTTAAAGATATACATTCTAAACAACTTTATATTTTTAATAACTCCTATAGTCCTTTTCATAATGAACAAATATTTTTATCAATTTTACGAATAAAAAAAAATTTAAAAGGAAAAGATAAAAAAGGATAATTTTGCTCAGGAAGAAATTTTTAAAACTAGCTTAGAAGGAAACAAAACAATAAAACAAACCAATGAAATTAAAATTGAGAGGAAAAGTTAACATAAAAAATTATAATTTACATAAGAACGAAAATAAAAGTAACATAAAAACATTTTATTCTTTTTATGCACTTCTTTAACTAAAAATTCAATTTATAAAAATACAAAAAATTAGTTCTCTAATATTCAAAAATAAATAAAATTGATTTCATATTTAGAAAATAGTAAAAAGAATTTTAATACATATAATTTGAATTTAAAACTTAAACTTTTACGATCTATATCTTTGTTAAAAACTATGTGGTTAAAATGGTATTTTAATTTAATTTTTGAAAAATAAATTATTGCTCGGAATTGAAAAAAATTCGAGTAATCTTTTCATATAAACATAAAAAGACAGTAATGTCTTCAACTTATTCACCAATATATAAATAATTTATAAACTTTAACGAAATGAACAAAACAGAAATGAAATTTTAATTAACATATTTCTTCTAATACCATCTATCTAATATAAACAGTTTATTTCGGAAGTAGTCAAAATTTTCAAAGTTATTATTAACTTAGTAGTCTTTTTTTTTTTTTTTTTTATTTTCAATGAATATAAACTTTGTATTTTTTAACTATTACTTATAATTTTAACTAAAATTTCCATGTAAGAATAACGAATTAAGCTTTTCCAAAGTAAGAATTTTAAGAATTAATTCTATAAAAATATCACATTGCCTCAATAAATGAAACTGCACACTGTAAGTGTAACAAAACAGTAAATTATTTTTGAGATGAATATTTTTCAGTTTAATCAATCCTTTTGTACCTGAAATACGTTAAAATGTTTAATACCTTGTTGACTATTCGAATATATTCAGTAATGTAATTATAGCAGTCTAATAAATCTATCGTGTAAAATTGGTAAATTAATAAAGTCAGAATTACGCTTATCGGAACGAAGAAAATTTATCTGAGTATATAAATTTTGAAAATTCTATAAACTTTCTCGAGTTATTTGAATGAAACATTTTGAATACAGAATTAACATTTTTTTCAAATTTTATTTCCGTATTAAAGGTAATTTCTTTCAAATTTGTACGGTGGATACTCTCAAATTATATAATATTGCAAGACATAGGTATTACATAATAATAATATATTATTAACTGAACTTTAGTAATTCAAAATATTCAATTGGACTTCATTTTAATAGACAGAAATAATATGCAATCTGTTAAATTCATGTCTGTTAAATCCATGTTAATAGACAAAAAATAATGTAAGCCCTGACAATAAAGTTCGGGGAATAATGTCAGAACAGAAGGTATGCCAAAAATTAGAAAGTACAACACTTCACATGTGTGTAGTGTCAGGGGCTTACCATTTGTCTCTAACTCAGTGATCCAGTTGGGTATAATTTTTGTTCCATGAAAGACTTATTTTACACAGTGATTCTTTAGTGCGATGGATTTTTACTAAGAACAGTGAAAAAAACAATTAAATGAATAATTTAATAATTTGTGGTAAGTTTATCAAGACACCGTAAAACACTCGATGCTGGTTTGGCTTTATGAAAATCAAGCACTCTTCGTGAAGTATGTGTACGATTGGACAGCCCTTTTCCAAAAATGTCGAGAAAGTGTTTTTGACAAACCCCGTAGTGGAAGATCGGTAACCTCTCCATCAGGGATGAAAACTTTGAGAATGTTTGGAAATTGATCACGAATAATTGACGATTCACTGTGCTCATGATGGCCGATAAATTATAAATCCGTGCGACAAATTGTTACCCAAAATTCAGAATTGAGTACAATGTGTTGCCGTCTTGTGTTCCATTATTCGAATAACGATCCATTATTTGAATAAGTCAGGCACGTTGACAGGTTTCACAGGTCTCTCTTGGAATGGCAGATGCAACACCAACTTTTTCTTTAATTTTGCATCGTCACTGAACATTAATTCTGGTGTCTCAGCTGCATAATAAAGAATTCTTCTTGCATCACTTCGTCGGGATAACATTACACCAGAAAAATAAGCACATTAAAATATATATTCATCACTTTTTTATTGATAATCAATTAAGAAAAACCACAAGGAATTTATACTTGAGAAAAAGACGGTTAATGTTTCTAGGTAAATTGAAATTTTGACCAGTTTGATGAAATGATTACGAAGGGGAGCACTTCAATATGTGTAACATGGTTCATGGTTTTTTGTTTATGAGAACGCTTGCCCCTACACAGTTAATACCATCAAACAGTTCCTGGCAAAAAAAATTGGGGTACAGTGCTATAAATTAAACATGCATCATATTTATCAGATCTAAACCCTACAGACTTATTCCTATTTTCACAACATAAACTCGCCTTTAAAGAAAAAGTATTTCACGATATTCCTGACATCCAATGAAACGTGACAAGGCTTTTGATCTCAGTCTCAAAAAAGTTTTCTAGCAAAGTTTTCAGGACATGAATAGGAGATCTCAACGATACATAGATATGGAAGGAGACTATTTCGAAAGGCAGTAAAGTGTTTTTCGCTTAGATTTCGTATACGTTAATGTTTCTGGATGATTCACCGAACTTTATAGTCAGAGTTTGTAATTATTTAATACTTGTTTTTGATATGAATAGAAAGGATATTACTTTAAAAAATTTTAGGAAGTAAGTAAACAGCAATGTTGGCGCACAAGCTGAGAAACTTGTTAAGCAACGCCCTCCTTGTAAGCATTACATTCCACCTCTTACTACAGAGAAGAATGGACCTTGACTAACTGTCAGCTCATACTTACTTATACTAATTTATACCCACACATACTTAACTACTTATTTTTATTTAATTGTTATTGTTATTAAATGAAATTAATGAAACATTTGGACTAGGTCCGTCGTTATTTATGCACATTATAATACTACAACAAATAGTGGAATTTATAGACAAACATGGTACTCGGATAGAATGCTTTTTATCACACAATTAATATCGAATATTTGATACAAAATGTTGCACTGAATATTTAACTATTTTTTATAAATATTTAAAAAAATATTTTTTACCTAAAACATTTTTCTTCAAACAATTTTATACTGTAAATAATTTACTAATTTCATTGTAGTATTTTAGCAAGTCTTTCAAAGAAAATTCAAAATCTACTACAACAATTAGTATTAATCAATATTTGTGCGTGTTTCTAATCTGAGCCTGTGATAAATAGATTTTAAAGTAAACATAAGGCATTTTATTGCTATTATATTTTCATCTGCCACTTTTAAACATTCCTAAAATATTCATTGACATTTACTATATTGAAGAATGTACAATCAACAATTCGAAATGCTGCAAAATTTTAACATTCATTTATTGAGTAATACTCCCAGATATAACAAAAAACTTAATTTTCGAATTATTATTTACCATTAATTTTTATCCTAGAGGGATTGAAAGATAAGCAGTATCTCAGCAATTTTTCACTCAGAAAATAAAAAAGTAACCAAAGAAATGTACTTCTAAGACAAACAGTTTTCAATAAAAAATATCGAGAAAGTTTTTGATGGGTGTATAAAAAAAATTTAATGGAAGAGTGAACCTCGGTATTTTCGTAAATTTCCAATGAAATAAATTTGAAGAGTTACTATGTTAATTGCAACTTGAGTCATATATGGAATGGTTAGTTGCACAATAAAGACTATTAATTAAGTTCATTTCAGTAGTAATTATATTTTGAAAGATTTTTTTTCCAATAGCAATATAGGAAGAAATGTGTATTATCAGATCATCATGGAATGACATTGCATGTTCCAATCTATTTCAGAGGTCTGGGATTGTCTACATAGCAAACCTTTAACAAGAAGATAAAATAACTGAACTTCAGCATTGTTAAAACTAGAAGTAAAGGTACCCTATTATTTATAACGATAAATAACCGTAAGTCAATTAATACACCCCAGAGATATTTTTTAAATATAGGATATCAAATAAAACATTTTTTAATTTTTACTCGAATAAAGTTCCATATTTACCCAAAAATTTAAGTGTTTAATGTTTAATAGATTAGGGAGAACTAAGATGGATTCTTGTCACGAGTTTACACACATTTTCTAAAAAAGGTTACCGTTTTCCATTTTAGACAAGTTTGTTATAGTACTTTATCGCGTTGTTTTGCTAAAATTACATTTTAATTTATATTAATGAATTAACTGCACTTTTTATTATAAACTCTTTTTACCAAACATTTTTGAATTTTCCCGTTTATAAAGATTTTTATTTTAATTTTACATTTGAAACTGAATTACAAATATTTTTACTTGTCTTTTTTTTCCTCTGAAAAAATCTAATGCGAGAATATTTTCATCGAATATTAAGTTGTTTCTTAACCCAGTTTTGTTCTCAAAATCTTCCATAGCTTCGAAATTCTAAAAAGACAAATTTTTAGTCATTGAAAACAAGCATTATCATATATCATTTATTTATTATCGATAAAATTTATACTTATAAAATATAAATTCTAAATTACAAACATAATTTCCCTATTTTAAACAATCTTGATTTTTAAGTTGATTGAGAATACATAAAATTTTCAAAACTTTTTCATATTTACCAGATAAGGATTGCTGTGTCTCTAAAAGTGTTTTTTATTACATATCTCTCTCTCTCTTTCTCTTTCGCATTTAAGTAGTTTTAAACTTAATGAACATTTTAACAACAGTTTAAGAGTATTGAGTGCAATAAACAATGATTACTTTAAATGCAGTCAATTTTTTATTTCACATTAAAAATTCTGATAGATATTTCAGAAAAAATTATATAGTAAAATGTTCACGTTGACGTTCCAAAGATGACAAAAAATAGAAAATGAAATCTCTTTGAAATGACATTAAATTAAAATTTGGTTTGGTTAAAAAAAACTTTTAAGGCGCTAAATATGGTACATTATATGAATTTTAGTTAGTATTTGATGTCTACCAAAAGTAATAAAATAGACGCTGTTCAAACAAGCGATGTCAAAGACTGCCTTTTCTGAGTGTCATGAAGCAGATGGCTAATGGTAACCTCACGGAATATTATTTTAATGATGTTATTATACTGAAATATATTGCCTTGGTTTGCCCAATAATAATAACCATCAGATAAAATTTAAAAAAAAATTAATTTAATTGACAGCGTTTTATGTTTTCTTAATTTGTTTTATGTTATTATTACAAAGTTCTTATAATATAAAATTATTAATTAAGTAAGAAAGAAAACTAACATTTTAATAATATTTATCATGCGGCATAAATCAATACGAACAGAAATAATCAATTGGATAATCTTAACTTTCAAATGAAACTTGGAATTCTAGGTCATCATTAAATAAAAATAATGCAAGTTAACATTTTTATCAAGCCAAAAGTACTTGATTTTCTGAAGAAATTTACAATTAAAAGTAAAATCCGGTAACTTAGTATATATCAATCGAAAGAAAGTAGAAAAAAAATGTTTGTGTCAAAGTGGAATTTCAACTTTATTGAGTATGCCGAAAAGAGAGGCAACCGTAAAAGACACCTGGGTTTCTTGATCGATCAATTTGAAAATAAATTATATAGGACTTTATATTGTAGTTAAAGTATTTTGCTCACATGAAAGTTTTAAACTTTTAAAAAGTGTTTTTTATTTTCATTTAAATGAATTGTAAATTTTTTTACCAAAAATAAATAAATGTTTTATAAAAATGCTTAATAGAAATTTATCATAAAAGGAAGTTTTCTGATATTATTTTCAGCTTGTCTAAATAATATATGTAAAATTTGATATGTATTTAATAGAGTGAGAAAATTACACAAATGTCACGATTTATCATAATAGGCAAATTCATTGAATACTTAATTATTTCAATATTAATAAGTTTTAATAAGTCATACGTACTAGAAGACGATTTTACGTGACGTTTTTATAAAACTACTAAATATTAACTTTAATTTAAGTTAATACGTAAAATAGTTAGAAAGGTACTTTAAATTGCATTACTTGGTTTAAAACTCTAAATAGTTGAAAAATGTACTAAAAACTGAATAATTCTGTGTTGTTCATATAAGGAGGTATGAATGGATTTCTTTATTCAAGAAATATTTGAGTAGTTATGTTCTGCAAATTAAAATAATGATTAAAATTCCTCACATTCATTGTGAGCTACTTAAAATTTAAAATACAGTAAATTTTATAAGTTAAAAATGTAAAAATAAAATACAATTTACATTAGTATTAATTAAAATGAATAACATAATGTTCTCATCTGTAATAAAATTGATGCAAATTTATTTTTTAATTTGTTCATTGTTAAATTTTTTTGAGACAAAAACATTTTATTATTTCAGAAAAAAAAGTGAACGAGTTTCTAACAATTCCAGAAAATGAATGGTCATTGATAATAGAAGTCTTCTTGTAAAAGTAAAATTAATCTGTCTTAAATTAAAATATTTGATATTCTTAAATTGATAAAATTATTTTAATGCTAAGAAAATAAGTAATATTTACGTAATTTTTTGCCTCAAGCATATTTCAATATTTTCTCATTAAATAATGTTTTTATTTTTGATAAGTATAATATTTTTTATATTTCTTTGTAAATAATTTTACATTTTTTATAATTTGTACAGCAGATGCTTAGAATTAAAGAAACGATTAAACTCGTATGAATGCAAATTAAAATTATAAGTCAATCAAAACTAAATGTTAATCCACCCAATATATGACTGAAATTCGTTTTGAATAAGTGTTGTTTCATATTCATATAAGCTTAAATTACAAAGATAAAAATTTTATTTCCTTTGCAAGAGCGCATTTGAAATTTCTCGTGATTAACTGAAGTAAGAATATAAATTTGTAAGAACATATATTACACTCCAAGTAGATTTAAAAATTTAACGAAATAATACAATTATTAATTTAATATTTAAATCTTTTTGTTCTTATGCAACTTGTGCTTTATTAACGACATGATAAAATTTAGCAATTCTATATAATTATTCAGTATTATTTTTAGTGCTTTTTTTTGTTAATCACATTACAATTTCATAATGAATATAGATTAAGTAAATTTTGCTCCAGCCCATTTTAAACAGCACATCATATATTTCTTAAAAAATATAATTTTGATACATTCTCTCCTAAAATATAATTCTATAATTAATGTCTTCTAAAACTCTCTCTGTGAGGTTTGTAACACGATAATAATAATATAAATGAGTTCTATAACGCTGGTAAAAATCAGGATAATGTAAAAATGAAAATAAAGGAAAAAACTTTTTAAATATTGGAATGTTTTTTTTTTTTTTTTTTTTTTTTTTTTTTTTTTTTTTTTTCCAATTTTATGTAAAAAACGTGTTGTACAAAAATAGGAAATCTATCAAGGTAATTTTTAAAATCAACATACATAGAATTTCGGATTGGCTAAAATAATACATCATTTTTTTGTTAAATCAAACTTAAATTCATTCGTATACCAACACGTAACAATAATTGAAATTTAAAAAAAACTATGATTCAGAAGGAGTTGATTTCAGAAAACATGTATTACGACTCTTTGCTTATAAAAGTTTCACATGTCTCCAGAAGCTCAGATAGCTTGGGTCATGCTGTAATAATCAGAAACCTCATAATCTGTAAAAAAAAAATATTGATTAGTTTGCTATTTTTTTCTATAACTCCCTTATATAATAAAAATCTCTTTCTCAATGGTGCACAGACAGGTTAAAGAACTGCTTCCTTGCACCCGATTTACAATACGCAGACATATATTTTGCATCGTAATTAAATCCGTTCATAAATTGCACTTGCTTTTATGAAATATGTTATGTTTATTTTAAATTATTTTGATCAGTTAAATCTGATCGAAAAAAATATCCTTCAAAAAACTGCTGTAATCCACACACACAAGTCATAGAAAACTTAAAATAAATATAACTCGGTTGAAATATATGTACGAAAGCTTATGTATATATAAGTTATTATATATTTGGTGGAAAATACTGTAGTCTGTAAGGAAATGATACAACGTAAATACTTAAAATTTAATACATTTTATGTATTTAATGTAAAATTATCTCCAATAATTAATCACTGAAGTCTTCATAACTATTTTTTTAATTTTCCTTGTTTAGCTAAAGATATAGAAATAAACATTTACTGTTGCCATAATAGTACAAAACCATAAAATGTTTTATCGCTTTCATTCTTCCTTAAAAGTTATTAGAAATAATCAAATGAGCCAATATAATGTATGCGAATCTTAAGAGTAACTTAAGTTAGGACAGAGATACAATTTAAATAAAACTCACATTAAATAACCGAAATATGCAAACTAAATTTAAAATCACCCGCTGCTAATTAATATGTTTATAAATCTCAATACACAGGAGTTGTACATTTGTGATAATGCAGTATACAGATATATTCATCCATTTTCAAACGTTAAGCTTGAATGTTTTGGTATCACTTATAATATTTAACATTTTTATATTCAATTAGAATTTGTAACACCATTAAATTTGCTTTCAAACTTAATTTTATGTTTTGAACACAAGATCATAAAACATTAAAAATCACGAAGAAGCAAATCATTTTGGAGGCTCAGTGTAACCTACTACAAACATTGGATAACCAAAAAATAACATTTAGTTAAAATTATCCTTATTCAATATACAGAGTTAATTTTAAATAACTTGGCTCTGATTTTCACATATTAAGCGATAAAAATGTCAAATCAACAAAGGTTTGGATTAACTATAACTTAAGCAACCATGTAAATATATCATATTTGTTAAATACGAAAATTATGAGAGTAAAAGTTGTTAACGTCTGCTGCAATTTGATTTGGATTTTTTTTTTCAAAATTTACTATTCCAAGATATTTTATAATTTTAAATAGAAAAACACAAGAATGCATTAATTTATTTTAATCAAATACATTTACACATAGACACACACATTATATGCATGATAAAATCACATATATATGTATTTATAAATTTGAAATTATGGAATAAATCTTATTTCCAGCTATTTAAAAGAAAAAATTAGAAAGGTATTGCCGTTTTCACATTGTCATTAAATGTTTCCTTTACAACTTTAAAGTGGCCTTATCAGCTACTGCATCAAGTTACTGAATATGTCAAGCATCTGGAGATAGAGCTGTGAATGAAGGTACAACAAAGCACTGTTTTCACAAATTGAGGTAAGGAGATGTGTCCTTCTGTGATGAATCTGGTGTTTGGTGGACTAGTCGTCAAGTGCTTCACTATGAACCACTACCCTTGAACCAAAAGTATGTTGTGGACATGTACTCTCAGCAATTGCAACGCGTGCAACAGAAGAAGCCAGTACTAGTTAATCTCAAGTGTGTACTGTGTTCTTGGAGATAACGCGAGGACAATGTCATGCGGGTGTCCAGGAAATACCATACAATGATTTGTTGGGAGATGTTTTCCATCCACCTTACTTTCTAGAACTCTAGCCATCAGAATTCTAGCTCATCTCTTCTAAAAACAATCATCTTCATTAAAAATTCTTCACTAGTATAACAAACTTGAGTGAAGCACTCACGTAATTCATTGTTTCCAGAACCTCCGAGTTTTACGGCAAGAGAGAAGCACACCTAGAGAGACGTTGGCAGAAGATACTGCATGTCGGTGATGATTACTTTGAGAACTACCAACAGGCTATACTTTCTGTATGTTATTTTCTTTTCGGTCATTTAAAATGATAAGAAATTTCTTGTTTACCTTGTAGGCTCCTAAGAAGTTTTTAACAAAAGCAAAAAAAATTAATTTAGTAATATAAACTAAGATCTAAGACTACACTATATAAGAGACCTACAATGAATCATAAAATTATTATCGTAAAAATAAAAAGAATCAATTCTTGAACTCCGAAGATTTATCTAACAAACTATTTAAAAGTGTCAACAATCAATGCTTGCTCAGGTTTCACCTATGTCAAACTGAAATGTATGCCTATGAGACGAATTTCTTATACCACTTTGGCTACTGTGAAACCACAAATAATATTATTATTGAATTGATTTTTAATATTTTTATTCACAGTTTATGAATCATAATTCAAAGTTATTAACAATAATTGTTAATTAATTAGAATGGGTGGATGCTATAATTTTAAAAATTTTGTTTGATACCTATCTTACTTCAAGATTTTTTTGTAGGCAATATATCATGCTGAGTAGACGTGTAATCCCAATAGAACTTTATTATTATATATATATATATATATATATATATATATATATATATATATATATATATATATATATATATATATATATATATAATTAATTACTTAATGTTTTATTAAGTCACAGAATTATACTTACAATAATATAATTTAAATAAGGGAACTTTGACTCACTTCAGCGTTTTACATGTAAGTCATTTTGTTTAATATTAGGTTTAACTTGACCTCAGAATTATTAATTGAACTTACATATTTAATCTTGAAACATTTGCCTCGACTTTCGAAATCTCTTAAATGTGATAGTCATATAATTAATCTAAAGATGCATCCTCATAAGAATTTAAATCCATTTGAATTCACAAGCACACATAAAAGTGTACACCTACGCATAAAATCCCACAAACACCCACTCGGAGCCACCTACACTTTCACATACTCGAAAACAAATACATATTTTAAGTACACAAAGTTACATATTTCAGAATACTTAATTTGATTTCACTTGTAAAAAAAAATAAACACAATATTGTTGAAAGAATAATTGAAAAATTTCCTCATGGCTGATAAAACATCGATAGCACTACATTTTAACTCATAAAAATGTAGAAAAAATTATGAGACATTGCAAATACACTATAAATTTCAAAAATCTAAAAAATGATGGTCCACAACCAAAGAATAATCAATGGCATTTTTAAAACCAATAACATATGTTTGGAGGAAAAAATAATTCCTTCAATAAATATGTAAGTACAATGACTTAAATATTTACTTAAAAAATTGCTGATTTGTGTTCTTGAAAATAAATAAATAAATAAAATAATGGATAAATAAAATAGAAACCTGGATTGTCTATTGCCGAACCAATTATTTACGTCTCTTTATATTCATTATATTGTAATTTATACTGTTAAAAAAATAATGAGGTCTGAGTTTTAAATTTTCTGTTTAGTTCATTGATAATTTAAAATTAATATATATATATATATATATATATATATATATATATATATATATATATATATATATATATATATATATATATATAAATTTTAAATTTTAATACGCAGTTATTCATGACAACAAAACTATAGAGTTCAATAAATTTGTACTTAAGTGTATAGGGAGATTTCTAGAACCAAATATATTAGACATTTTTTTTTAAATTTTTAACACTATATTTTCAAAAGATATTTAAATATGAGCTATAAGTTGAAATTCTTGTAAATTTCCATAAAAAAATTAATGTTTAACCAAAAAGAATTTCAAAAATGCAATTTCCTAAATTTTAATATTTGATAAATGTATCAAAAATTACAAAAAAACAATTAAGTTAACTACAAAACCGAGCAATTAATTTATATGCTTGCTGATGAATATTCCAACTTAATACATTCTCTGTACGTTATACCCTAATGTAACATTAATTCCCTGAAATCTCAGTTAGATTTCAGTGTAATATTTAAATCTTTTACTAAAGCAGATATAATAATAATAATAATACAAAAAATTTACAAAATAAATCCGAATCATGAAATTTCGTCTGTATTTAAGTTTGGAGATTAAGTGTGTTTTCCAACAGAAATCTTCTACTTGAGACAACTTGAGTTATATTTTAAATATTTGTGTTGTAACATAAAATGCAATTGCACTTAAAAATACCATAATATTTTTTAATACTTTCCACTATCGGATATACTTTGCTTAAAAACCGGATCATATTTGCAAAGTATTTGAATAAACAATTGATTCCTTAAGAAAAAATATTTACCAAAATTTTGATTGCTTAAGCAAAAACATATTTAAAATAGTATCCGTGTAAAAATGGATTTACAAAATAAGTGCATTATACAAAATGTAAGGATGAATTTGATTCTTCTTATGTTTAACCCAAAATGCCATAAAAGCAAAGACAATAGATTTGGTAAGAGGATTCTCTATGTGGCTGAAAATATCATCAAAAACAGTTCCATAAAAATAAACACAAAGTTCTTAAAAATAGTATTTTTTGGCAATATATTTAATATCCTTAGTTCTAAAAATATTATTTTAATATTGCGGATTACATGCCATGGTAACAATGCAAATCTAAATTACCTATATGGTTTAGTAATTAATCTCCTGCTATAATGTAATTGTTGCCTTATAATATTTCTTTTCTTAATGTTTAGTTCATAATTAAAATCACTACGTTTTGAAAGATTAGGATATTTAGGAGATGTCTGTTTCCTTACTAAATTTTCCTTGTCTAACAAGTTTCACATAGTTATATATAAGTTTAATTATTTATTTCTGCGGTAATTAATATAATGTATATGGGGTTTAAAAAATTGTATATATTTTATTATGTTTGATTAGCATAAATGGCAAAAATCAACACAGTGTTAAAGTTTTTATTTTTATTTAATTTCTTAGATAAAGTAAAATTTTCAATTTCTTAAACTGTGTGTATAGTTCATTAAATATGTTTAAATATTTCAAGGAACTAATAAGTAACTTTTTATATAAAAGTTATGTCATTTTATTTTTAACTTTTTGGATTATAAGTTTTGTGCTATACTTTCAGTATTGTATTTTTTTATAAAATTCCATTGTTTTCTGTAAATATTGTACAGAATTATAAATACATGTTTGAAAACTACATTTAAATAATTAATTTATTAATTTTTAAAATTGTATCAAATAAATCCTTCATTAAATATTGCATAATATTTAGTATTTTTTACATAGTTTTCAAATTAATAATTTCATGTTGTCTAATGTGCTTTTACACAAAAAATATATTTTAATATTTATATACGCATTAATAATATATTAATCAATAACTCATAGATTAATATATTATTTTTATGTATACATTGCTAATGAATTAATATATAGTTATAATTTTCCAAAAGTCAGTTCATTTTGATGACTACTATGCGTATATCCATACCCCAAGGAAAATATATGTATAGAAAAATATCTTAAATAAAAGTTTTTTAATCTATGGTTAACCTTTGTAATCTTAAACTTAATTTAATCTTTATTGAAAACTTTATTAAAATATTATTTAGTTATTATTAGCGTTACTTAAATGCTAGTGAAAGTATGTATTTATTTGTTTTTATTATTAAGACAATAAAATTGAAACTTTATATACAAATGAGCTATATTCTAACTTAAATAAGTTACCAACAGTAATTTGATTCCTATAAAAAAGAAAATAACGATGAAAGAAATAATCAAATAACGTAATATTTCCATTTCAATGAATATTTGTATAGATTTGTTTTACGTATTTATATCAAAAGTAAATATTCATTATATAGTAATGTAGCAAATTCAATATACTGCAATAAGAAAAGTAATACAAATTAAGAAAGAAACTGATTATTTGATGTACTGTTATAGTTAGAAGAATAATTGTATTAATATCTTTGAAACTAGAAGCAGATTAAATAATGCGGAAATGAAAACCTTAATTGATTAATTTAATATGGATTCAAAGCATTGTTATAATTTCAAAAATAAAAACATGTTAAGGCGTTCAAGAAAGAAAATAGCGTAGGAGTTGACTATCAGCTAGATGCACTACATGTTATATGATATTATGCATTGCGTTGAAAATATAACGTTTTAATAATCATATCCTTAATTCATTTTTATTAATAAAAATAAAAAAAAAATATTAGAAATATATTAAATAAATTTGATTTCCATTAGGAGTATAGAGAATAAACTTTAGTAAAATTATGTAAAAAATGTAATAAAAATTAAACTATGAAAATACAATTTAGAAAATTTTTATTGCTAAAAATAGAGTTTCTTTAGAATTTAAAAGAACATATATAAAAACAACAAGAGAATTTATAATGCAAAAAAACAATTAAAAATGGAAATAAAAAGCTTTGTGAAAAAGAACAAGAATATTAATGAAAGACAGTAAAATCAATCACACACACACACACAAAATTTTAATTCATGGGGTGAATGGATATATAAATTATGAAGAAAAAAGCATATCATCCATGTATATGTGCAGTGTGTGTTTAACTTTCTTCTAAAAATCTCCACACACTGCCTAAAGTGTACTTAATTCAATATATTTTAATCCAAGAAAAAAAAACAATATTTTAATTATTTTATGCCATTTGAGTTAATTGTTTTCCAAATTTCTTTTTTATTTCACATACATTTAAACTACTGTTATGCAAACTCTTAATTGTTTTAAGACATATACATACATAATGATCAGTTAATACGATTCATGCTGCTTATAAAATTGAGGATTAATTCACATTTATCAAGTAATGCATATTAAAATCTCGAACAGTTTATGCAGAAATTAGATCACGAAAATTAATATCTATATGCCAACTTAATAAATTGTATGACATATTGAAGGAAGGAAACAATTTTTCATATAATACGCACACATAATCAACTTACAAATTAATTTTTAAGTGTAAATAAAAGGAAAAATATGCTAAGTGATTATATAGAAACCAATATTTTCTTGATATGAGCTTTCTTAGAGTTTTAAAGTGATGTTCAATCCGATTTAAATGATGTCTGCTATGGCCACAATTCAATCTTTACTCTCACTAATGGATGCACTTATGATAGTTAACGTAATTAAATGGTTTTCAATTTGAAAAGCTCAAGTTATGTATGAATAATTGAAGGTATTGAGCTCTAATCATTTGTCATTCAGATAAATAATATCTCACTTTTTCATGTCTTATTTTATTTCAATATATATTTTTTTAATTTGAAGTTACTTTTCCTCTTTATTATTAAATATAATCTTAAAAATATTTTAGTCTTTTTTGTAGATATATTAATAGTTAATTTCTACTGAAACCGTTATACCTTTAAATATGATTTCCTTTAAATGGCAGCTGTGTTAATTTTTATACTGAAGCATTAATTCAATTTTTTTTAATTTATTTTATTTTATATGATTTATCTTTACAATTTTTACTACATTATAACTTCTTTAAAATATCATATTTGAAAAATAAATGTTATTTCATTCATGGAATTTCAATAAAATAATCAAATATGCAAAATAATTGATTATGTCTGCCAATTTGAATAACAGATAGGGAATTTAATTATTGCCATATAGTTTTCTCAATACGAATTTAAAATAGCAAAATATTAATCATGTAATATATTAACTTTAAATATAAACATTTATTAGTAATAGGAAAATGTCAATAATTTCAATGATTGTAAATTTGTGAGAATGGTGTTAATTCCTAAAACAAATGTAAGCACTTTTATTGCCATTTTAATTACTTATTTTGAAATTACTACATTATATCCGTAAAATTTAAAATTTCTAAGATCATATGAAAATTCGAAAGAATAGTTTAAAATTGACATTGATTTCTTATATACAGTTTAAATATTTACATAGTTAACTATTTATATATTTACTTGATATAAATTCGCAGTTAGGGTTTCTACTATCAATTTCCTAAAAGTAGTAGACTCTTTACTAATTAGATTCCAAATAACAGAGTTTAAATGCCTAAAATTCTAATCCTGAGAGGAAAATACACTAGTGTATTATTAAATCGAATTTTCTATTCAAAAATTCAATAGAATAGAATCATTTACCTAGAAAATTTAGCCAAATTTTAGATTAAAATAATTATTATATGAACATTTAATCTTACTAAAATTTATTTTGGCATTCATGATTCCATTCTTTATTTTGCCAAATTAATTTTTTTCATGAAAAAATATTGCAATGACTCCAATGAAAATAAAATTTAATAAGGTTCTAATAAATCAATTTTAAGTTTTATCAATGTGTATATTTAGAAACACTAAATTTCAAAATTGTTATATATTTTATAGTGGCAAAGAACACTTTCGATTTAACTATAACTTCATTTATCAACCCGTAGTTTTAAACATAAAACACAAAATACGCATTTCCATTCTATATACAAAAAATTTAAATTAATATTTATAACAATAATCTTGAACTTAAAACTAAATATGCTTAAAAGATTGAAATGTTATAATTTATAATCTCAGGTAAGCATTTTCTGCCTTATTTTGAAATTTTTACAACGTTAACTAATCTTTGCTAAAAAGTGAACAAAAAAATCTAAAGATGAGACATAGATAAGCTATATAGAATCAACCCCAGAAACATTAGGCAAATAAACTTTGAGTTTTTCCATCAATTTTTAAGTTTGAAAAGTTCTGGAGTTAATATTAATTAGTTGCTAACATTTTATAATATTTACTATAAATTTGTATTCTTTATACGACATATATGAGTTAAATAGCAAAATTTAAAAATTAACTTTAATGATGGCATCCTCAGCAAAATGTACAGAATCTTTATGTTCTGTTTTATGCAATTTTTCTTGTATTTAAATAGATAGTAATATTAAATTCATAAGTCCAGCTATAATTTAAAATAATTTCCTTGAATAAATTTAAAATATATGTTATTTTGATTTTATATCTCGTTAAGTATATTAGGAAAAAGAGTAGAAGAATACGCCATCATTTAATGATATAAAGCAATTACTTACTGCAAGAATTTTCCTTTCTTATAGTATATCCTTGTCTGGCTTACACGAGAAACGACCACAAATAAAGGTAAAAACAATTTTTCATGAGGACAGTAATATACCAGGCTAAAAAATTATATTTTAGGCAGAAAGTCTGACTTCTTCCCCAACTTTTTAAACAATCTTTTTTGAGATTCAAACTCGTGCCCATTCCCTTAGACTCTCACTCTACAAGCAAGGTGGCTCTAATCTTGTTGACAACTGTATAAAAACTAATTACAGAGAAGTATAGGTGATTATCTGAAATTAAAGTTCCATCCAGTGATTATCAAATCAGTTTAAAAAACAGTTTTTCTTTTTCCAGTAATAAAGTTCAGATTGAAATTTACTTAATAAAATGATTTCTGAACATTTCATATAATTTAATGCATATTTATTGAATATTTAAAATGGTGAGCATAGTTAGAATTCCTGAAAAATCATGCTTGTTATTATTTAGACTAGATTATTAATTAATGATCATTAAAGTCAATTTTGAAATTAAGTGTTTCTAAATATCAATGTGTATATTTAGAAACACTTAACTTCAAAATTGTTATATATTTTATAGTGGCAAAGAACATTTTCGATTTAACTATAACTTTATTTATCAACCCGTAGTTTTAAACATAAAACACAAAATACGCATTTCTATACTATATACAAGAAAATTTAAATTAATATTTATAACAATAATCTTGAACTTAAAACTAAATATGCTTAAAAGATTGAAATGTTATAATTTATAATCTCAGGTAACCATTTTCTGCATTATTTTGAAATTTTTACAACGTTAACTAATTTTTGCTAAAAAGTGAACAAAAAATCTGAAGATGTATAATAATAAAATATATTACGCACAAATCTTAAAATATATTACTCACAATTTATTTTAAAGATAAATATTATAAAATATACTTAACTCTTCAAATATTTCTGAATCTGAAATAGTTTTGCCATTAAAATACCAATTTACTTGCTTATTGTTTTTATAAAAATACATTTATCATGGTGATAATAAAAGAAATAAATCTGTACCTACTGAATAGTAATACTTCACTTAATAATATATTATATATTATTAACTATGATCATTTTAACATTTTAATTTCAGAGGAATTAATTTAATATTTTATTAGTACATTCATTATTATAATTTCAGTGAAGTTTGATAATTTACATTGCTTTTAGTAAGTATTTATATAGCCTATTTAAGTTCTTAATGCAAACCTTTAAAATATATTAATTGTTAGTAGGAAACAATAGTAAAGTCGTCTTATAAACCATGATTAATTTAATTTTATGAGAGTGAAATAAATGCATTGTAAGATGCGTAATTTGAACCATAATATTTAACTATAAATAATATAAAAATTACATAATATATATATATATATATATATATATATATATATATATATATATATATATATATATATATATATATATATATATATATATATATATATATATACTTATATTACTATTTTTTCATCACAAGGAATAAAATACCAGATTAAATTTGCTATCATAAAAGTATCCTTACTATTAATATCTATTGTTATGAGTTTTATGTCAGAAAATACTTTTGTGCACTGTAATAAATGCTTCAAGATGGATTTAATAACAAATAACATTATGTTTCAGATAAATGTTTATTGCTCACTGTGGACTAAGATCTGAAATATGAAATTGCTTTAGAAAAGCATTATTAAAGTATGTAAGGTAAATGCTATAATTGATGGGTTTGTAGATAAAACTATCATTGCTAGAATTAAGTAATACAAAGTCATGTTTGAACTTGTGAAAGAAGAAATTATTTTATAAAGTACAAAGCGCATTAGATGTGTAAAAAGAAAGCAGTATTTATAGTTGTCATATATGTGGGATAAATAGAATATGGAGTTGACGACTGAACATTAACTTTGAGTTCCTAGAGAAAAACAACAAAGAAGTCTTTATAGCAAGTGAAAAAAAAATATTTTTATTTAACTATTTCATTAATGAAATCATGTATAGTCATGAGGCATATTGTTTAAGAGATGTTAAATGAATTAATTAACACAGTACTTACATAGACAGAAACTTTAAATTAACTAAGAATTTTTTTTTTTGTAACTTAAGCTCCAGTATTAAATTTGAGTAAAGAAATTTTTATAAAGTTATCTTTAATAATTCATTTGTTGTGAAATTTAATAAACTTGTGTATGGTTAGCCTTTAATCTAAGGACTATGTATAATATATTAAGTGTATTTTATACGTATAACTCACAACATGATCACATTTTATAATTTGAAATCAAATGATGTAAATGGTTACAATTTTTCTCCATATTTCATTAAACTATTTTCCAGCATTTCAATAATATTTAGCTGCATTAATTACTAGGATAAAATAGATTTATTTGTTATGAATATAAAAGAATGATTTCAATAAAGAATTCTCCAAATCATACAACGATTCAATAGGAATGATTCATTTTGGATAGAAAATTATAATAAATATACAATTGCTATTTATACTAAATGTTACTGATATTAAAGTATTTTCAACATATCAGTATTTATTATAATCCAACTCTTTAATAAAATAATTTAACATTTATAGGCTTATCCATAGGAGCATATTGCCTTTAGAAATGCTGTAAAGTTATAAACTTCCTAATAGAAGGAATAAAAAATCAGAATTAGGTTGGAATTTATATGTACACATGTGAATGTCAAGAAAATATCCAAGATTTATTCCAAAAACACATGTATAAATCATCAAAAGGCTGTTTTAAATTTTTAATAGCTAAATTATACTATTTTACTTTTTTATATGAAACAAGTTTATTAAGAAATAAATGTTCGTGTTTAGTTAGTTTTCTAAACAAAAACGCCGAAATACTGTAGTCAGAAATTATTAAAAATGTTTGCAACAACAGACGCAAATACTGGTTATATTAAACATAAACTTCACAATATAACGAAAAAATATTATTTTATAATTTTTAACCTCTTCTGAAAACAAGAAATTATATTATAAAAATGTTATTTTACCAATAAAAATATATCTTTTGCATGTAGGGAACGCTAAGATTACATTATGACTAACTCTGATTGCAGTTTTTATAAATAATTTATATTTAAAAATTTAATGTCATTCGAATGTAATTTTATGTTACCAGCTATTTAATAAGTTGTGTGGAAATGTTCGGAAAATCCAATTTTAGTCACATAGTAACAAAATAGTTCTTGTATAAATAAATATTTCAGAAATCACTTAATTTAATTAAAACCCATATTTTGTAACGCAATAATGCATTTATGTAAGGTAATAATTTTTGTTAAAAATGTTTTATAATTTAACAAGAAAACTATATAATTTATTCATTCAAACTTCAGAAATATGTGATTTTTTTGTGTTTTATTTACCACTAAAAACTATTATAAAATTGTACTTAAAAATTTTTGGTTTGTGAAAACAAATTGCAAAATTATTTTCATTTTGGAAATAGTAGCAGTTTAATATGTTGAAAACATTAATCTTTAAAACTGTCTTTCTTTCAAAAGATATATATTGCTTAAAAAATTCTCAATTTCTTTGCAGTTAAAATGCCTGGGGGGAAATCATTAAGTGGATTTCAAAAACGCCAAATTGTTGCATTTAAAAGTGTGGGCAAAAATGTAAGAATGCACCGGCTTCGCAACAGCCGGTTGGAACAAGGAACTGTTTAACGCGCGTCAATCCTTGCTTGAAGATTTTTTTTCCAACCAGAAATACGTCAGCATACGTGGATTGACACATACGATGTGAGGCGGTGGCAGCTCCTCAAAGCACTTCCTAAATGCTGCATCATTGCAAGATATCCTGGATACTCTCATACAGAGGAGAACCATTTGTTGTAGATTGATTGTTAATAGCATGTGCTTAGGAAATCCATTAGAAGACTGACATTGACTCCACAGCATTGACGCAAACCTCTGGATTGGTGAAGGATTAGAGCAATGTGAACGACCGAGTGGCAACTAATCATCTTCTCAGATAAGTCACGATTCTGTTTCTTCAGAGAAAGTCGCTGTGTATAGTTTGGCTTCAACGTGGAGACAAATCCAATCCTACAGCAATTGTGGAACGCTTCACCACACGACAAGGCTGCATAATATTGTGTACGATTATCGACAGCACAGGCGGAATCGTACGCCTATTGCGTACGATTTCAAGTTACCTCTTCTTCTTCGTATTCTCTGTTCTACGACAGCACAACATTAAGTGGATGATTGCTGCGGCTGGTGACAATCCTCTAACTTAAAGGGGACAACAATGCCATTTACACCCGAATAATGCTCAACCACGCTTTGTTCACATAAGCTAACATGCTCTTCAATGTGTACAGCTACTTCAGTGGCAACCGTGATCACCAGATCCCTCATCAATGGAGCACGTTTATTACATCATTAGATGCCATTTGTAGACTCTGCCTCCTTCACTAGACCCACTATGCAAATGGTTGACAGGGAAAGGAGAGCCATTCCTCAGAACACCATCCCTTCTCGCATTGTTTCTGCACCTATGCGTGCGTATTCGTATACTGATGTCCACGGTTATCCTATAACCTACTGACCCAATCCTGTTCTCGCTCTGTATTATGCATATCATGTCGAAATACAGATTACTTATTGTTCATAACTGTCAGTTCTATTTTGCCGAGTTTCGTTACTTTCTGTAACTCATTCTTGGTGTTGTATTTTCAATGTCTAGCAGTGTATTATTAAAAATTAAATAAAAAGCTGCAACTCTATAAAGGCAATTTTATGTTTTTTCAATTTATGGAATATAATATCATAATGCAGAGTATCTGTACAAAAATTAGAAAGTAACTATTAAAATAATCTGATTAATTGTATCCATGAAAATTATTTGTCATTGTGATTTATATCAGACAATTTCATATGTAAAGCATAACCAAAATTATAAATATGAAATACTGCTATAAATAAAAAATGACAGAATTTCTCGAAAAACTACATTTTACATTTGATATTTTTGGTATTCCGATTTGATTAATTCAGAATTATTATAAGTGTTATTTTTCATAACATAAAAATAGTTAAAAGTGGGTATTGAAATTTAATGTGTTTGAAGTAATAAACTAGAAGCATCAACTAATACAGGGTTAATTAATAATAATTTAAAATGAAATTTATGTTAAACGATAATTTACAATGGCAAGATATTGTCATGGTAAATATATATGAACTCATTAAAAAAAAATGGATTCTTAATTTCATAAATTTAACTTTCAATATAGTTGTCACCCACATTTTAAATTCTAGTCGGCAAAATGAGCCTTAATTTAGTAATTTTTGCTATATTATATAATTTCTATATTATAGAATTCGGAAAGAAATATCATTTAATTAACATTCAAGTTAATTAACTAAAGAATTCAGAAGATATTAATTAATTAAATTTTCTTCCTAAAGAAAGAGATTTATACATTGCTTCTGATACCTTTGAATGAATCATGTTTGTTCATAGAGTCAATTGTTTATTTCTTATTTTTTACTTTACTTTCTTTTGAATACAAAATGTAAAATATACTCCGTTTATTTATCAGAAAGGATACCACTTATATAATTTTGAAATCATCCTGTTTTTATTCATTTCTAATGATACGTTTTCATCAAATGTCCTTAGCATTTTTTCAATTATATGATAATTTTGATGAAATGAACGTAATTTTGTTATCAAAGACATGCATTTTTGTGGAATAAAATCATATACTTCAAATACAATACCAGAAAACAATACCCCATTTTTAGTAAAACTAAAAATAAAATTCATTTTAAACAATAGTTTCAGAATAAAATTAAAACAATAATATTTTAATTATACTTTGGAAAATCATTTTTTTTCTGTACACAACATAATACATGAAATTGCTTGATAAATAATTTATTGATATTTTTTTACCATTTGTGAAATATATGGAATTTTTTATGTTTCTATTGATTAACAGAATATTTTTCTGTATATGTTGTTAAAATAATTTTATTTAATGCCTAAATTTTTATTTATACTGAAATGACAATAAATTTAAATATTTTCTTTTCTATCCAATCATAATTAAATACATTTTAAGGGCTAGATAAATGATATTATTTGTCAACCATATGTATATATATATATATATGTGTGTGTGTGTGTGTGTGTGTGTGTATGTATGTATGTATATGCTTAATTCTAATTGAATATCTAATAAAAATGTACTACTTTAGTTTATAAATAACTTATGTGGACCTATAAAAATGCAAATAAATATATTATCATTTGGAGAAATTAAAACACATAAATATAAAATTTTCTAAAAATATTTTGAAAGAAATTGAAGAAAAAACAATGCTCTTTAAATTTTTAAAATAAATGTCTCGCGTGGCATAAATTTGAGTTTCATGCACTTCCATATATATATTATCATAATAATTTTAAATGAATATTTAAAAAGCAGTAAAGAAAATATTAAAGAAAGTTATTTGTAAGTAAATGATAACCTTGGATATAAGAGGTAAAGTTTTTGTGCAAGATTTAATGATGAATATATTTTCTATATCAATGTGGGTATACCCCATTAAAATTACTTTTTATTAACTAGTTTTTTTATTTTCAATATCAATTATATCTTATTGCTGAGTTTCAAAGAAGTAAGTAAATAATTTTATTTAAAGAAAATTATTACATCAAATTTGCATTGGTAATTTGTTCTGATTTACTATTATTTCCTTTTTTGACACATATTTTAATTATTATATTTAATATTAATAATTCATGTGAAAGCTTAAGAAATTGGAAGTTGATTTCCAAAAATGTCTTTACTAAGCTTATTTAAACTTTATTAATGAGTTATGTAAAATTCCAGACAGAATTCCAGATTTGTTATGTGATATTATCTAAAAAGGAAATATATTTACTATTTTTAAGTGATTTAAATATTTCTTTTGCTTAAATCATTATAATTTGAAACTATTTACTAGATAAAGCTAACAATGAGTGGTATGAATTTATATTTCATAAAACATGTAGTTTGATTTATTAAAGCAAATACATATAACGTACACAAATTACTTTTTGATAAATCGATAAATATATCATAATAGATGCATAAATATGCTTAGGTTGAAATTTCTCACAATAATTTTATAAATCTTGACATATTTAATATCATAGAGAGTTTAAAATTTAGGGATTTAATAAAATTTTCGTGTTTAAATATTGCATTTTAAAATTGCAAATACGTTACCTAAAGAAAAATTGAATGTAAATTATGAGGTCCTATTAAATCTGGTTAAGCTAAATGGTAGTAAATGCTGATTTGTTTGAATGGTGCAGCCAAAATTCTGAAGCGGATTTAAACTTTTGTTAAAATGTTATTTTTCAATATTAACTATTTTGTTATTTGCATTATCTTTAGTGAATAAACTGTAATGATTATTAGTCCATTGTTTTCTTAATATATTGAAATATGTCATTTTATGACACTAATGATTACAATATTATGAGTTAAATTTTCCGCTAAAATCTATTAATCCATTTTTTAAAAAAAATAGCTTAGTATTTTTCTCGATATTTTTCTCAGCTTGTTGAATTTATAATTTCCATTTGTTAATCATTATGCTTTAATAATGATTAAATGCTAATTGCTATAAAAAAGTTTTATCGGAAGAATATATTCAAAAACTATCTTGCTACTTAAACTTTTTTTCTTAAAAAAAAAAAAAAAAGCAATAATCCTTCAATACCATCTTTTTATTTTAAGATGATGATATAAAGCTAAATTAACAAAATTTATTAACTTTTATTAAGAAAAACTTTAACATTAAATATGCAGAGAAAGTAATTAGAATTTCAAACATAATGTAAAACAAAAGAAAACTCGTGTTCCATATGCTTAATATAAATATCAATAGATTATAATAGCATATGTTATATTATAAATCTTACATTAAAACTGTCTTAATTCTCGTGATGAGTTCTTATTATTATTGAATTTTTATATTTTATGAAATCATGATAAATATTATTATAAAACAATCTTTTAATAACAATAGGATACATATCTATAATTATTTATAATTGTAAAGCAGAAAGTCGTTATGAAAACCTTTAATAAATTTTTCAAATTATTATGTTCCAGGATATAAACATTTAAAGAAATACTTTCGATATAAATCATGATTTGCATTTATTTTTATTTTAATTTATGATTACATGTTATTTTCATTTAAAGATGTGTTTCATAAAAAGAATAATTCTAAGCATTTTATATTAAAATATTATATAAATATATATATAAAAATAATATATATATATATATATATATATATATATATATATATATATATATAAAGTTTTTAAACGTATTATAAGCTTTTGATACGTAATTCGTTTCAATAACTTTGCAAATATGTAAAAGAAATTTAAATGCATAATTTATGGTATGAAAAGTTGCCTCAAAACTCAAGAAAATTTTTAAGAAATATTTTTCCATTTGAATTTTTTATATTAGTTTCATCCTAGAAAGTGTAATCTCATAAAAAGCAATATTTGAAATATTCATATTTACTAAAAGCTATTTAAATGCAATTTCTCTTTCTCGCAGCTGCTGGCAAATGTAAATTCTGCTAAGCCAGTGAAATAGTTAGAAATATATATATTTAAATTCTGATAATATTTGTGATCAATTTTTAGATATATGTTATTCACTCATCCATATTGATTTCTATCCATATTGCATTAATATTTATGCTGTTAGAATAATCATTTTTATAAATAATTTAATAATATTGGTTTTTGTGAGACACATTTTGTCTGTGTTAAGTTATGAAGCGTTTTAAATACAGTCTCTAAACAAGTGTAAATAGATAATGATCGTGAAAATATAATTTTATCTTTTCTATTGTTATAAATTATTAGTTTTGGCCTGATGACAGTGAAATTTAATGAAAATTATCGTTTTTATGCAATATATTGGGGTGGAAAATCATTTCGTTTTTCATAAAAATGAAGAGCGTGTAGCAAATAAATATTGTATTGCATCGCACATTGTTCACACTACTCTTATAACTTTTACCATCTTTCTGGTAGTAGCACGATTCCACAGTCATAAAGTGTAGTTGGTTTTTACTAGCAAAAAGCTGATCTGATCCCTGTGGGAAAAACGAAATTACTTTCCGAACAATCCAATAGTTAATATTATTAATTCAGTTAAGAAATCATATTATATTTATTAATTAATTTTTGTTTCTATCATCGATTTCAAAATCTAATATCAAAACTTGAAACGAGAGATTATTAAATTGTAAAACAAGCATTGAAATCAAAATTATGCACAATAATGCATTGAAACATATATTGAACCAAAACTATGCATGAAAAAATATTAATTAAATAACAACAATATAATTCATTAATGTTCCTTAACAACAACAAAAATATCAATTAATTTCATGAAAAAATCTTTTTCATTGGGTATTCTTTCACGTGACATTTTCTTCATTATTATTATTAGACTTCACTAATTATATATATATATATATATATATTTTATTCAAATACAAAATGCATACAATGCAAATTTTATGATGTCTAAATATAGATACAATGTGCATCATTATGTTTTTCCTACAGTTAATTCTCTACTTTATAATGGTTTTATTTTATGTTTTTCATAATCATTATATATTTTTGTATGCTAAACCCTGTATATTGTAATGAAAAATAGTTATTAAAATTTTTGCAGATAAAAAATCATTTTTAATTTTTGTTGTATATTTTTATTCTACAAATGATAATTTATATTTCCAGTCAGGTGAAATATTTATTATTTAAAAGTGCATAATGTCTTTTCTGTAATATTTCATAGCTTAAGAAAACTTATTGCTTGGCATCTAAAATTTAATCGAAGTTATTAAAATTTACTTTCTCATTTAACGCAAAATATGGTTAAATTACCTTGTTATATTTAAAGTACTAATTATGAAATTACAGCAAACAATCCAATACGAAAAACTTATAAGGAATTTCGGTTAACTCAATTTGTGTATCAAGAATACTTCTTTGAAAGCATCCCTCAAAAGTTTGTTTTCCCTGATGTGAAAGAACTTTCCTCATTTAATAGAAGCCTTTTAATTAATCTGCGGCAGTTGAAGTGACGTCTCGGAATGGACAAAAAGATCCTGTAACTGGCATTGACCAATGAATCTCTCAAGATTCATTAGGAGCTCAATAAATGTTCAAAGTAAATGAAATCAAATGAAATGAGATTTATTAAAATTTCCTGTACATCTCTTTGGGTTTATACCTTTCAATAAAATTTTTTAAAAAAAATCCGAACAGAAAAGAAAAGTTTGTCATTAATAATTATGAAAATACTATTTATTTATGCATTTATTCTAATAGTTTCTTAAATGCATTATAATGCAAAGATGTATTATAAGCTATTAGATGTATTATAAGCTAAAGATAAATTATAAGCTATTAGAAAAATGATGGGAATCTGAATAAAACTTTTATAAATTTTATTCGTTTTATAATTAGAAAATAAGTATATGTTTATTAACTTATTTTAATATTAAGTCATATTGCCTATAGAATATTAGAATAATTAAATGAAAATACTATTTTCTTTTTTTTTAAGGAGAGAGATATCTCATTAAAATTGAACACCATAGCCTGATCATTCTTTTGATTGTAATTGAAAACTGCATTGATTAATAAACATCTAGAGGACTCAGCGGCTATTAACCAAATGAGTTTAAAATAATGAGGTATAATATTTTATAAATCTAGTGAATAAATTAGTTTGTTTTTCAAATCTAGTGAATATTTGTTTTGTCAATAAAAATTCTTATTTTCATTGCTCAAGCATGTTCATAATGATTGTGTTAATGGGTAAATCATTAAATTTTTAAAATATTGCTAAATCATCAGCTGAATAGTAAGAATATCTAAACTAAACGATACAATTTTATTTCATCTACTCTAAATTGAGTGAAAAAACAGAACTTTCAGCTGAATCGTATTTCACCTGACCTTCTATTTAAGAGTTTATGTTCGATTTAGTTGTTATTGTTTTCAATGGTCCACACTTTATGGTGAGGAATCCATTTTAAACAGTACCTCCTCATCAAAATGTTTCTCCTATTTAATATGTGAATATAATGCGGTAAACAAAAATAAATGAATCCATTAAAATAATTTTCATTGAGATTTAATGGTTTATATTCTCCTTCTTAAGTTGGCATCACAGGTACAATACGAGTGATATCAGAAATATTTTGAAATTGTATTCATGCGTTTCAAGACCTTGAATAGCTTACACATTGCTACTTCGAATGAGTGAATTGTAATTTGGTAGCAGACCCTCTCTAAATTTAGTATGGAAAAAACAGTACATTCATCAAACTCCTACCAAATTCCTGGTAGCGAGGGATTTCCATAATATCAGTTATTTTTAAGCAGTTTCATGATTGATTTATCAGTCTTAAATTATCATTCGTCTTCTTTATCATATGTAGAGGGCGGGATCAACATATTTTAAATACTCTGTAAAATCATTTTGGTATCATGTTTATGTATTTTGCTCTTGGAAATTTCATTGGTCAATCTCTGTATCATGGTACAAATTATAAAATCTATAATTATTTGGTGTATTACAGTACAGTGTTTCCTCGCCACTTCATGATTTTTTCCAAAATATTTATCGAAAAATAAAAATTAAAACATATAACCATGTCGTCAGCCGCATTACAGAAAGGAGCGCTGTTTCATGTTCAGGCACGAGAGAGAAGTTTTTATGCATCTCAAACAAAGGGAAGAGTTGACTCAGGATTCCTACCACGGAGTGTTTAATAAAGGTGGGTATTAGTTTCCGGTGTAATATCGACCAATGAAAGTACGGTGAGACTGGCTCACATAATCAAGTATGAAGGATTTGTCAACATGACAAAAGAAACCACAAGCACACTGATCGATTCCTACTCGTACTCACTGAGCAACGAAGACTTCTTTGAGATTACAAAGGCTGTAAGTGAGAAAGAAACTGAAAAGGAAGGTGAAGAAGAAATTGGGAAACATGGTCTACCCTAGTGAATCTGCAACAATTGTGCAACATGATAAGAACGATGTAACAATCAGCACAAGTCATTGATGACAATATGATTCAAACTGACGAGTTCAGCAGACAGTTCTTTGACAGGGTTACGTCTTTGTCTAGAGGAATTTTCAAGGAAAAGAAAAAAACAAAAAGCAACTGCCCATCACCATGTTTCTCTCCAAGGTCAAGATTCCGGCTCTACAGCCAACACCTCCAACAGAAAAGTCTCCGATTAAGTCTAAGGCTTCTACGAGTCAAGTGCGAGCCTCTCCTCCGCCACAACTTAAAACTTTTCGCCTCTCTCAGAAAACGATGTTGATTAATGTACAATAGTTTGTAATTGACCATAATTATTACTACTGACACGTTAAAATTAATACGTATACTATTGTAATTTTTGTTTTAAATGTGTGAAGTATAAATACTGGTTACATATTTAAAACATTCATGTACTCGCATACACGAATATTTCCAGGGGCAATTTTCAGGATTCGCGGAAAATTCATTTCTCCATTATCTGCGAAAAACGAGGGATCACTGTGTATGTTTTAAGGATTTTTATGAAACACTCTTTGGTTATATATTTGAATTGGTTATAACGGGAAGAAATATCTGATTTCAAGTTATATCAATTTATTGCATTAAATTAAATTGGTAATTATTATACTACTGTGAAAGTGCAGGAAGTATGACACGGCCTATATAAAGACTCTCTTTTATAGTGCACTTATAAAAACACAGAAATAAGAAAAATGTGTGCCTATAATTTTATCTGACTGATCGGTTCTATTACCAAAAAACATTTTGATCTCCTTCCAAGTTTCAACTTTAAAAGCTTAAGATCATAGCTTTAAATTTTCTCTTAAAATCAAATATTTGAAAATCAAATAAGTGTACCATTTTCTTCTTATTGGTAAATATCATGAATCTATCTGCTCCTGTGTGTATCTATTAAGAAACATATTTTAAGCATGGTAGCGAATATATAACAACTGGAATTCTTGCAAAATTTGTTGGTTATCGTAATCAATTATTTTACTTTAAATATTTTTATATTTGCATAAATTAACTTTCATATGCATTTTTAGAAATAAATTTTAATTGATACCAATATTTTTCATCTGTATCGAACTAGTTTTGAGAATTTCTCAAGAAAGTATGATGTTCTAAATTTTTATTAACTCATCCATTTTATCTTCTGCTAAACAGTAACTAGTTGAATTTGAACGATAGCTTTTTTCTGATCATTAATTATATGCAGTAGATGTTTAATTTTATGAAACTCAAATTTTCAAATATCCACGAATTTACGGTCTATTGTCAAGTCCGTAACATATTTCAAAAGACGCAACGGTAATATTGATTTCCATTTATAAACTAAATTTAAAAAAATATATTTTTTACTAATTTCCATTCGTATTTATTCTGTATTACAAATTTATTAACATTAAAGTAGATATATTTTGGTAAATTTCTGAATTCTAGGGTTAATCAATCTTTAAATCTTATTCAGTGGTTTTAATCAATATCTACTTTATATAATAATTTATTAAATATTCTGAATGTATATAAACAATTTTTGTCTCAAACAAATTAAGATTTCAGTCCAAATACATTTATTCTTCAATTAAGGAGCATAAAAATAGTTTTTTTTTCTTATATTCCTTTATATATAGATTTTTTGTTCTTTTTTGACAACTATGCTTTGGTCAGTGTTTTAAGTACAAAACGTTGTTTCTGATTTCAGAATTTTAATTTTCTCTGATTATTTCTTGAACAGTTATCTCAAAAAATGTGATATCGATTTTTTGAGATAACTGTTCAAGTGATATCGATACATGTATGTGTACATGTATCGATATCACTTATGATTTCACAAAAATGCAACAGCAATATTGCGTTATAAAATTATTAGCTGTTTTTCTTTAAACGTAAGTCATTTTTATAACATTAAAAAGGATTGAATTTTGAACAAATAAATGAACTCTATAATTTAACATTTATTTGGCTTATTCCTTGTAATAAACTAAGCTAAACCCAGATTTATGTAAGACATTGAAAAATATATATTGCATTTACAAAAACTGAAAAAACTTGAATTCATTTCCACAAAAAAGTAGTCAGTTAAAGTATCGTTTTTAATGGTTAAATTATTCGTTGATTACAAATAGATTTCTTAAATGATGTCCAATTACTGGATACCAATTTATCCGTCACGGAAGAATAAAATATCTCATTATTATCTCCATGCAAGAGCACTTTAACATTATTGTATTAAGATAACATCATTAATTTTTACTTCATATTATAGAGTAATTGTTTTTCTTAAACTAGTATAACAAGCATGAAAAAGAAACAATGGTGTCCATTATGGATGATAGAGTTTGTTAAAGTGAAGAATACATAATTATTTACTTTTTACTAGTTCATAATTTAGAAGCTCTTTACATGTATATATAATATATATATATACATATATATATATATATATATATATATATATATATATATATATATATATATATATATATATATATATATATATATATATATATATATATATATATATATATATATATATATGTATATATATATATATATATATATATATATATATATATATACATATACATACATACATATATATATATATATATATATATATATATATATATATATATATATTACCGGGGTTGATATCCACGGGAGTTATATTGTTATATTTTCTGGTAAGGTCGTTTTTATCATATATCGCAGAATTATTTTCACTTATGTTCACAATAAATAAATACTTCTGAATAGTTATTATAATAGCATTAATTATTAGAAATTTATGTAAAAATGATAATTTTTTGTATTTTCTACTAATCTTTGATGATATTCCTTTTAATAAATTATGCATATTTTAATTATTACTTAATTCAATCTAACAAAACTTTATCGAACTTCATTCATATGTCATTAATAACATACGAATGCGATTTTGTAAAATGTAGTGATTTATTCAAGCATTTTCAATTATTATATTTATGTGAGAATATAAAAATATTTTGTTTCTAACTTTCTGTTATAACCAATGTGGTATGTTTTTTTACTATACAGTGCTGATTTTACATTTCTTCGCTTATTACGATCTAGCACAAGGAATATTTTAAGATCACAAATTTATTTTTAGTATTCATATTTTGGGAAATAATATTTCGCAATTAAAAAGTTTTTCACCATAAATAATTCCCTATGTAAGCTTTTTATTTATTTTTAGTGCATGAATTTGCAAACGATTAATATAATTACGATAGATAGCATTAATTATTGCTGGTGTATAATATATCAAATATATATTTTGAAGAATGAAGTTTGTTTTGTTATCAACGTTATTTCTATGACAACAAGCTTATATTATAAACATCTGTCTCCGTGTTACGAACATGAAGTTTAAATTACTTAGCAGACACAGTGTTAATTTGTATGGGAAAATTAATTACATGCTTAATTTCAATCTATTTTTTATGATAAACTATAGTACTAAAATATAAATTACTTTTACAATATTAAGGGATCATTTATACTATAATTTATTATATATTAAAAGAACTCACATTAATTATGTTCAGTCATTTATTTTGATTGTAATATCAGTGTTCCATTTTCATTCGCAATATTTAAAAGCAAAAGCATGTTATCAATTTATTTCATGGTAAATCACAGTATATGTTTAATCTTTTAAGCGATCGTCCTCCAACTAACAGCTAGGTATCCTAGCAAATTCTTACATCAAACACTTTCTAAGTCTTTAAATTTATATTAGTTGATACACATCTTTTAAAATATAAAAGTTTTTAAAAAGTTTCATCAGCATTATAACTATATCGTAAGTTTGATCAACTGCCTTCTTTCAAACCTATGACATGAACTGGAACGTAATTCGGTTTACCTTCAAGTTTACGAGGGAAGAACTTGGGAGTTCAAGTATGAATATTTTATATTTCATATGGTTTGAGGAATAAAATTCTTTGTTCTTTGTATTCATGAGTTCGTATAAAAAGTACAAAAGTTCTTTAAGCAAACTTTAGAGTTATCTTCTAAAACCTCAATTCCTAGATAGAATGTGTGTGTGATTGGATAAAACTACAGAAAATAAATTTAAACAATAATTTATCTGAATCCAGTGAAATTATTTTTTTTAAGGAAAATAAAATCAGGGACGTAGTTTATACCCATTTCATGTATCTTCTTATTTCGAAAAATTAATTTATTTTGTTTTGACTATTATTGGTATTAATAAATTTTGATCGATACTTTGAAATAAAAAGAAATACAGTTAAAAAGTAAAATAATCATTTAAGTTGTTTTTATGGAATATTTTGCCCTTAGTATGAATTAAAATGCATCCACATTTTAAAGGGATAAGCATTGCTTAACTCATTAAAATAATATGATAATAGAATTGGAAATGTATAGTAAGAATCTGTCCTTTTCTACCCTTTACTCTCCTTTCAAAATCTTACTGCGATACTAATCTTTAAAATACTAATCTATTATTTAATGTAAGGATATGTTATCAATTTTTCCATAATGTTTAAAGAATTTTATAACATATAATACAATATTTATAACTTATTAACAGATGAACTACCATTTTGCTCTGCTCATTATTTATAACACTGTACCGGAGTAAAGACTTCATTCATTCAAATGATTTTGTGTTCCACTGCTATTTTACGCATTTATTTATTTATCAAAAAGAACAAATCCCTTATTGAAATAATTTTGTGGCACTTAATTATACTGCTTTATCACCCGAACACAGAATTCGGTTTCCATGTTAGATATTATCTATTCATTGCTCACAAATGTGATTTACTTTTTGTTTCCTCAGATCATTGTAATCCCTTAATTTCTATGTAACTCATCATTCAATGACTTCTAGGAACATTCCAAACACGCCTGATGTTTTCCGAACAAATATGTTTAATTTATTTCTTAAGACACTTGAAATATTTCATCGGGTGTGTTCAAAGTAAATTATTTCTTAAAGCCTTGCTGTTTTAATTAGTTTTACTTTGACTTATTAATGAAATACAGAAATTCCTGTAGTTTTCTTAAAAAATATTATCTCTTCAAATATTAATTATTAAAAAATAAAATAAAACTGTGTATATTCAATAATCACTTTACTCTTTGCCATTTTACTTAAATTTTCAGTTACGTAAATCATGGTTTTGTTTATAATATATAGTTAGAAATTTCATCCTTCGCAGGATACTTACTAATAATACATTTTTTAAAAGATATTAATAGTAAAGTAAGATCTGACATACACATACATTTCTTATAGTAACTGTAATTTCAATTTTTAAAATAATAGAAAGATTAATTTCATGCTCTGCACATTTTTTTTTAAATCATAGGCCAAATATTTTTAAAGAAACTTTTAAAAATGTTGGGAATTAAATCTTATTAATTTAATAACTTTTATAATATATATATATATATATATATATATATATATATATATACATATAAATTAAAGAGGTTTTTTTTTTTTTTTTTCTTTTTTTTCAGTATTTATCAAAGCATTTCAATACTATCTTTGATGAACAATTCTAAAATTTTAACAATTTATAGTTAATTTCAAAATTAATTTTGAATTTTTTATTCAGTAATTCTTAATTGTTTTGTGATATATTTAAATAGGATATTCTTCATTATTTTCGTAGAGTTATTTTTAAAAAATCCATTAAAGATTCATTACAGTTTTGATAATGTTGGTATTTTACTTTCTTTGATGAACATAAATTGAAAGAATGCTGGCAATGTTAATTAAAAAGCTAATTAAAAGTTATTCATTAAATTAAAGAATATTTTGAATCAGATTTCACTTTATGTTTGTGAATGAATTGAAGTTAATTAATTTTTTTTTTGTTTTGTTGAATTCATATTTTTATTTCTTCCATAACAAGGTATTTTTAGCTCTTTGTTTTTTCATTTAAGAAAATTTTGAAACTTTTTTGTTTGTTCTTTCTGTAGATAACAAATTGTTTCAGCAAACAAGAAATATTATTTGATCTAGTAAATGAGTACAATCTCGGCTGGCTTTACCGGAGTTCACGAGGTTCCTAGGTTCGTAGAACTTCACCCTCAACTGGAGCTAGAAATGAGCTGGTGAGCTATAGCTGTGACTGACTGGCATATTATTGGCTAGTTACTCGAGTGGGAGGAACTTAGTAAAAATTTAAGTTGTTTGAAAATCTTGAGTTAAAATATTAA
>CM057820.1:53981385-54143885 GCA_030067965.1 Latrodectus elegans
AATACTAATTGCAACCGTTGTGAACACATTCTTTAATATTTAATCCTGTTTTAAAATCGTAGAAAATCATAGCGCAAAAATGTCGCGTCAACTCCATTTTCTATTCTGATTAAAATTTATTCTACGCTAAACAAGTTGATGTAAGTCAGTAAAAAATTGACTTCTGTGTTAAAATACTATGTATTTTAAAATTAAATCGTTATTTTTGTTTAGTAAATTCTCGTCTGCGCGTATCACAAAAAGTTAAGAGTAACCCTCGCATATTTATTTAATTTAATTGTACTCTGTGTAATATAAATTCAAAGGCATTAAGCTGAATTTATTTTTAAAAGTATAGTAATAAGAGAAAACTGTTCAGCGCATAAAAGCAATATGTATTATACACTATCTTACAAAAATTTCCTTAAATGATTAATTTTAAAGAAAAAGTTAATTTATTTTTATAAATTAATATATGTTATTCATAAAGTAATTACTTCATGCAAAATAAATATTTTTCATGAGCAATTACATACTTGCATGATATAAGACATTAAAATATAATAATTATGCATAAAAATAATATTTTAAATCATATTTTAGCATTTTTGCTAGGAAAGTAATTTTATATAATATAAAACCATTTTGATAATAAAATAAAGTTAAATGTAAAAAGAATCAATTACTAAAAAGCAGAATAAAATGAATGCTTTTGAATGAAAAGTTTTGAAATGCCAAAAAAGTTACATGTAAAAAGTAATAATATGTTTAAACATTACTATAATTTATAAAAAATTTACTATAATTTATTTTATATATAAGAATTGAATTCTTATATATGTAATAAAAATTTTCTAATCTCTGATAAATGTTTGTTATGTTTTAGTTTTGTGGTATTTTTCTTTTTATTATAAAAAATATTAATTAATGCAATTTATATATTTAGCATGTATTTATATATTCGCATGTCGAATTTTTCGTTTTCTACTTCAGTGTTTTTATTCATCTTTTTAATTCAAGTTTCCGCAAAATGTTTTTGAAGAGAGAAGACATGTTTCCTTGCTTATTTTTCTTTTACTTTCAATCGATTCCATTTTAATAAAGATTGTTTGTGGTCGTATTTTAAATCAAAAACAGAATTGCATCCAGGAAAATGAAATTTCAGTCACAAAAGAAACTTGGTAAGAAAACATTTCACAAAAATATACACTTGATTCAGTCATTTCTAATTATATAAACACCTATATATATAATGAAATCTTCAAGAAATGCATTGAAAACACTGTTCTATTCAACTAGTGATTTGTAAATTTAGTTTTTGTTTTAGTTATGGCAGCCTTAGCAACAAAGCTATTTTTTATATCCTTAAAAGATGTCTATATATTTTCAGTGGGAAGTGATACATTTTTAATAATTTGGCAGCAAAATAAAATCAAAGTTTTGTCAAATAATTGAAAAAGCATCCATCAATATATTTTCTAGCTCTTTTCAATGATTTTTTTTATTATTTTATGTCTTACAATCTGTTTAATAGGGAAATGGAAACAAGTATTATACGAATTAGTATCGTTGAAATTAAAATAGAAGCAAATGACGTATTAACCTTTTCAATCCATGTTTCTGAATTTTTGTGAGTAAAACTTTGATAATGAATAGCAATAATTGTCATAAACGTAAAACGTACCGTTTATATATTTGTTATATAGATTATCAAAGTATATTTTTATAACGTATTATTACTGAGGAAATAATTATTAACATTTTAAAAGTTAATTTGATATCATAAGAAATAAAAGATATTTTATGACTTATTACTAAAAAAATTACGAAAATTTTATTAAAATAAATTAATTATTTTTGATATTTTTTTATAAAACAGTAATGTTTGATGACCTTGTTAATATCATTAGATTTTAATTTAATAATTTGTTTATATATTTTTCAACGAAACATTTTAAGTCATCATAATTAGAATTATTAATAATATAAGTATCCATGTAACTTAGGAAATCCATATAGACATTAGGCTATATAGTTAAATTACAAATTATAGGATATTATTAAACTGCAAAATTGTCTATTAACAGTGAACAAAATAAAATTTTATAAGGGTGTAAAATTTCATTTTTTTCATTCAAAAATAAAATATTTACTGGATCACAAAAAAGAAATCATTTTACGTACATTACGTAAACTTTCCATTGTGATGCCAAAATGCTAGGATGAAATATGGAAAGATAAATCTTAACAATAACATTTAAGAAAATACTCAGTTTGTTGATAAAACTTCATCTTTAAAAGACTAGAACGAAACAAGATTAAAATCTTCCTAAAATTTACTAAATAAAAATTATCTAGTTTTGAATAAAGATTTACAAGACTTAAATATTTTATGAGACAAATAAAGGAAACTTTTTTGAATATTTATTGATAAAAAATATAAAATTCAATCATATGAATTGTGATTCATTTCTGAAAATTATATTCGCGAACTATATTAAGAGATTTCTAGCCACTTTTGAAAGTATTACAGATTTTTAATTTCTATTCGTGCTTGAATGTTGTACATTTTAGAGAAACTATTTTCCTTTAGATGTGGATATAATCTATGCATTTGAGTTTACATGTTTCAATTTAAATCACAAATGTTGAACCGCATGAATTAGATATGAAAATGCCATTTGATAATCTATAAAATACCAATTGATAAATGGACATTTGGTATATTTATTAATGAGATAATTGTAAAATTCCAATAGCATATTATCTCTATGATCACGTATGATTTAGAATTCTAACTGTGACATTGGTGTTTAATTTTTTTTTAAAAAATTAAGTTTAATACATTTTTTGCTTTGACTAAGTAAAAAAGCATTTTCTGTAATCGAATTCAAACATTTAGTTTGATAAAATTGGATATTAATTTAGATATTCATTAAAACTATAGTAACAATATTTGTAGACTTTTAGAAAACTTATTAACAGCCATGACAATTACATTAAGGAAAGAATAGTAATATTCAATAGAAAAAAAAAAACCTTAAAAAATGCGCTTTGACTGCAGTCATTTCCTGTTTTCGCGTAATAATTCACTTAAAAACCTCCAAATCATTTTCATTCATATTTCTCTTTCGTTCATTTTATTTATTTATTTATTGTGCAATGCTGTGGACTCGTTGTGATGCCGTTAGACTTCATTATTTAGAGAATTTTAAAAACTGATATGATTCGTTCAAGTTTGACAGGCTTCTATAATTTGCTGTTTGATAAAAGTATGACACCTTAAAATATGAATCAGTGATTATTATGAAATAATCTTAGCTATATTCTTCATGCATTTTTGTCATAGGTGGGAAATGCTAAATATCATTAGGTGTCAGATATTTTAGGTTTCTGGAAATAATCAATATCCTGTATTACATACTTTAAAAAAAAAATTCTCCCTCTCCCTCATACTCTACTAATAAAGTCTTCATGTTACATTTTTGATAAAAAAAAAATGCCAAATATATCAGATATATTACTATGATTCATAATTTTATACTAACTTGTAAATTAGTGTTACAGTTCTTCAAAAAATGTATGTCTACTGAATTTATTAATTCAATAATCAAATTGTTTTTAAATCAACTCTATGAGACTGATATAAAAATACACACATAAGACAATTAGGTTCTTTCCTTGAATCAAAATAAACAGAGAATAACGAATTCATAATCGTCCTTAAATGAAAAGAACTTCTAAATTTTATTACCTTATGTTTCATATTTTCTTTTATTAATTATTTTTAATTTGTGTGACCATAGATTATAGTGTAAGGTCAAATTTTTGGTGGAATATAAATATTTTTGTATTTATAATTTGTATGTGATGAATTATATCACATGAATTAGAGCCCCTTACAATTTAAAACATGAATTAGCGAAATGCAAAGCATATTTGGATACTTATATTTTTAAGGAAAATAAATCATTTTAAATGCTCTATAGAGTCAAAAATACTATCTATTTTTTATGCTGTAAATATTTTTAAATCCTTTTTACTTAAATTATAAATTTGAAAAAAAGCATTATCAGCAACCAATAATATGTTCTAGATTATATCTGTAAATATTAGGCAGCAAGTTTGATTATTTACTAAATGAAAGCAAACATTATGTATTCTAATATTCAAGCATAATGTAAAGTTGGAAAAATGAATATATAGTAAATACATAACACAAGTAGTACTATTACTGTCTTCATAAAACTTTGGTTTTAAAGTTATAAGTATTTCCACAAATGTGTAGTTATACGAGGTTATGGTTTTCTGCTCAAGACAATGGTCAAAATCTTTCAAAGTTAATTTAATATGAAACTTAAATGCATGGAATCACATTCTAAAAGACTAGTGATTCTTAAAAATCGAAACGGATCTTGAGATATAATTTTTAACAAAGATAAAAGTAGTTTTAATATTGATTTTCAGATTTACATGTTTCAAAATTTTGATTATATTGTAAATTTTATTTTAAATATTGAAACTAATACTTGTCAGCGTTCAATTAAAGCAAGCCAATTCATATTACAACGCATACACGCACGCAACCACCCAATCACACACATCTTTAACCTTTTCGTCTGAATGACCTATATAGTGATTCCCAAATGAACTATTATTCTTAAATACTTCAAATAAATTCTAACTTAATAGTACAAAAAATAAAAATTATGAAAGAATAATAAAAAACTAAAAGCTTACAATCAATAATTTTGTATACAGAATAAAATTACAATCTTAATAATTTTGTATATACAGTAAAATTACAAATTTGAATTACAATCAAATTTGGGTTTACTGATTTCTATTAATTTAATAAACTCTATAACATGTTTAAAATATTTTCCCATCAAATTATTTACAAAATCTTAAAAAAAGCATAGTTTAAAATCTTAAATTTTGATAATTTTATTGACAAATTAAGTGAATTAAATTTCAATTAAATTTAATTCTGAAAACATTTGAATTCCCTTATGCTTCATTTATATGGTAAAATTAAGCTTTTCAATATTATGATGGGAATGAGATTTGGCATTTAAAAATATATGCTATTTTGCATATATTTTGTATAAAAGCTTTTTTTAGTTATATTAATAATAGAGAGGAAAATACTATTTTACTAATCTCGAATATATAACTTCTTAGCTATACAATTACAAATAATCCTGATTAATTTTATTTCTGAATATTTAATTTTAGGATATATTCTCAATACGTATTTGTAATATAGACCTATTCAATGTTGTCGTAAAAAATAAATTTTTTCTTCTTAGCATTGGAAACTTCTATTCTAGCACAATAGAATATTTTTCATTATGGAAATAATATTTTTAAATAAACTGTAAAACATAGCATAAATTCAAATTTAATGGTATAAATAAATAAATCACAATGATTCTATTAAAATGTTCCAAATTAATTTTATAATAAAGCCAAATATATTTTTACATATTTTAGATATTTTACATTTATTTATAAAATAGCTATATATAGCTAGCTACCTTATATATATATATAGATATATATATATATATATATATATATATATATATATATATATATATATATATATATATATATATATATATATATATATATATATATATATATATATATATATATATATATATATATATATATATATATATATATAGATAGATAGATAGATAGATAGATAGATAGATAATTTATACTATATTGATATTATTTGACTCAATTTTCAGCCGATTAGTTTAATAGATTACACATACTACTAAATAAACTCGTAAACATATCTAAAATTCCTATCTATTTATTCTTTCTCAAGTTAAACTTAAAATAATCAACATTACTGTGCATGTAATTACTTACGGCTCCTTGCCTCTTTTTTACTTTTAAGGAAGTTTATTCAATACTTATTTGTGAAAAGTTGTTCAAATTGATTTTGTCAGTTAAGTATTACGATAATGAAGATTGATTTGGTTTTAATCAGTCTTTCATATAAATAATTTATTTAAGGTAACGCATAAATTGTTTCAAAACAGAAAACATAATTGATAAAATACGATTTAAAATAATGGAAAATGTGTTAAGATAATAGAAAGTGATTTAATGTAAGCAACTAGATTAAAAGAGTTGGTTTTTTTAGCATGTGTCACAATTATTAGATAAAAATTATTGGTTGTTTTATTTAATTTATTAAACATGAGTACACTCTAAAATATAAAAGCTGTGTTTGAAAACCAATAACTAATAATTAATATCAATATTTGATTTTCATATCCACAGATGTGAATTCCTTCAATACTGATATCGAAAATGTCCATAAATTTTATCTTCAATATATGTCAAAAAATTTCAGAAAAACACAAAATTTAACGATATTTATTTTGCACAAAAATATCTTTTAAAAATTCATTTTAGATATTCAGTTATAGACCATATGGTTAATTCAAGCTACCCTGCAAACATTGTTAATGAGTGAAAATAATAAAAAAAATCTTTGAGGCTGCAAATTAAATTCTTAATCAGACATTTTTTTAAATATATTAAAAGTATAAACATAAATTAATATATGAACAGAAAGAAAAGTGAAAAAATTTATTAAACACAAAGCAATTTCAAAATGAAATTTACCATTCAAAATTTAAAATTTAATTTATTACTAAATAATACCTACAAAGTAATTTACGCATACCAAAATATTCTAATGATGTATAGCACAGTTTAACAATCAAAATCTAGAGCTTTTCTTTAAGAGTTTATTAATTCTGCAATCTTCATTTAAGCATTTTAATGATAACTACAGCACTTTAAAATTGAAATATATGTTGGTTTTTTTTAATTCCAAATGGAAATAATAGTAAAAATTTATTAATTTTATACATATTATTATGTACACATGTTTTTTATAATACGAAATGAACAATTACAATTTGTAAAATAAATCAAATTTCAGCCATTCAATGGGTATTGCTAACTGAAGAACAAACGTGTGTTGTCTTATTTTCTTAAATGTTATTGAATGATAATTAACTTGATGTAAAATGTTTTTAATACGAAATATTCTTTTTAAAAATTTTATTGAATTACTTCTTGTTTATATCCCAAAATATTTCTCTATAAATAAATAATGTTTAGAATTTTATTTCTTTTCCATACAGTTAGATAGTTGTATTGGTTCAGTTTGATCATTACTATTTTATTTAAGTACTACAGGAACTTTGGTTTACTTAGATGCAATACAAATAAAAAAGCATTTGAATTGATAATTAATCTTGGAATTTTTTTCAATCTTCGAATCCGGATTAAACACATAATTTTATTTTAAGGTACCCGAACACGTTCAGAGCAATTTTTTAAATACACTGCATAGATACATTGTGACGATTTTTTCTTATTTCACTTTAGAAAACATTAATATTGAGTTACTAAAATTTGATATATTCCAATATTATTCTTTAGAAATGTTAAACATGTATTTAAAAATACAATTTTAATCATTTGTTTTAATGTACAATTTTGAACATTTGTTTTTAATTTAAAAAATGCTACATCAAAAACTATTAAACATATTTGAAAAAAAATAATACCCAATAATCTATATGTTATCAAGAGCATGTACTAAAATTTTAAGACTTTGTTAAAGAATAAAAAAATTACGGCCAGTTGAATATTTATACTGAAATTTTAGCCAACATTTCTATGACATTATTCTAATAACAGGCCATAATTTGAGATATATTTTAGTGATTAAAATTGTTTCACTACATTCTCTAGAAAACAATATACAAATCACGCTCATGAAATTCCATAGTGATATTTTAAAAATATTTGGAATTATCATTTTTGAAGCATGCAAATTATAGGTAAAAGCTAGTTCAGAGAAAATAGCATTTAAAGATTAAAGTGTTGTGTCTTTTTAAGAAATTCTCATATTTGCTTATTAAGTTTTTATTTTATTTTCTGATTGATTTCCGTAACAGTAATTATTTTATGTAACTTTGAAAAGCTTACCAAATTTATATTTCAAAATTAAACACTGTTTAAACTAATTTTTAATATTATTCTGGCCCTTTAAACACCCACTTCCTGTCCTTTAAATATGTCCACTTTTGGTTTCCTAATCTTTACGAAATCCTTTATATCTCGGAATCTAATTAACGTGGAGGCAAAAGCAAACCTGTTTTAGAAAGCTATTAAACTCTTCATTTAATAAAATTAATTTATCATTTTTGGTCGAAATTGACGTTTTCAATGAGTACGGGTGCCTTAAGACAATAACACGTCTTTCATAAACGTACGAATAAAGCAATACATAAAATATGCGAATTACGCAGCAGCCTTTCAATCAGCAATAAAACTGAGTAATTTCATTGCCGGTGCTTTGAAATAGATTGGTCAACTCAATCACTAAATTATATTGATAAAGCTTTCTGTTCACGGATAATTCGATGTTCTGATTTCTCTTGAAAATGAACTAACTTTGAAGAATCGTAAAGATTTTATACCATGAAAGTGTATAATAATGAAAGAAAGTTATTACAAATTTCTCGATGAAAATATCGTTGTTCATTTAATTCAAAACATCAACGGATTACTTTACAATTTATTTCTTTAAATAAAATAGAGTAATTAAATAAATAACGAGTATTTTATACAGTGATGTATTAAATTTGGCAAATTTATTGAAACTTAACGTGGTTCTTTCAAATAATCTACGTTAAGAAAACTTATTTTTATCCAAATTTAAAATGCTGAAAGTCATTTGCATGAAAATTATGGGAACATAAGTTTTACCTACTTTATTTAATTAGATTTATATTGTCAGTTATAATGCTGAGTACCATTATAAGTTTGATAAGAAAATATTTGTTGGGTATAGTGAAGGTCAAGAGTTTAATATTAGTTTATTTATTATTTTTGAATTTAAAAATCTGTTTATTAACTACATATAGAATGTTTTCTCATGTTATAGTTCAAGAGGAATGCCACATTCATGTAAGGGAATTTGAAAGTTTCCGTATAAATAGTTTTTCTCAAGGATTACAATGAATATAAATACCAACTTTGTAAACCTTTAACTATCTAGTGAAAAGTAATTTTGTAACTCTGCTTAAGGAATTATCAAAAAAATCCATTTTTGAAGATGTTATTACTTTATAGCTGTAACAACATTTTAGAAGTTAGAAATCAAAACAGGCTACTTATTTACTTGCACAACATAAGTAACCCTTGTTAAAGTATAATGGCACTTATCATTAAGGAAAAAACAAATATAAGCGAACATTTGGAACAAATGTACATAGATTTATATGAAATAAAAAATAAGAAAATATCTACTGTGTATTTATGTTTATAATCAGATTGTATATATTACAACGGCGTTTTACGATGGATACATTAAATATTAAATTTTATTTATTGTAAAATACATTTTTTAAAATTTGGTACTCATATTATTAAGTTTATTGGAAATTATTATAAATAAACATTTTTATTTATGATAGATAATTTAGCAGTTAAATATAACAAATACATATTTTTTTATTTCAGCTATTTCTCTTTAATTAAATCCTGTTCAGTTATTTAATCATTGCTCATCTTCATTATAAATTTCATAGACATTTAATAATGTTAAATTTAAATTATTATAAAATATGAATTTAAAATTTAAATTTATACGTCTTCTTTTAAGGATACCCATTATTAGTTTTAAAATAGAGTGAGGTAAAAACAAATATCAACATTTTATAAATATATAAACAAGCATGCAAATTTTAGCACATTTAAATTTTTAAGGTATATTTAATGGTTAAAAGAAAATGATGAAGAAATTTGACATTCATTTAAATAAATACATTGGCATTAAGAAATAAATGATAAAATCAATGTCACTTCCCATGAACATTATACAAAAAATACAATTACGTCTAATGTGTCCATGTTATGCTTTTATATGAAGGTAACTTTCAAAGATATTTCCATAAAACTTTTTTTGCAATTATTTATAACAAATCATATTTTAAATTCCAAACGATGACTTTCGTTTCACTATAAAAAATATGTAGACAAAATAAACAATTTAAGCAGGTTCAGAAGTAGGCAATCCTTGTTATTAGCACATTTATATTTTTTCACGAACTCCTATCACACATTACCTCGGTTTCAAAAAGATAATAATAATTTTTAGATTCTCTACATTTCTTTTACTAAATGGAAGTTATAATATACTTCCCTCTTAATGGTAATTACAAGTTTATACTTTGACAATTTTGACTATAGATTTTGTTTATTTTAGTTGGTATTGTAGAATTCAATGCATGAAAATATATAGAAATGAAACTGCAAAATTTGAAATAATTTGAAAAAAATTTCCATTCATATGGTATGATATTTAATGTAATTTTATTTAAATCATATTCGATGTTTTTAGTACACATATTTATACACAGAAACAAAAATATCACTTGAGAAAAAATAACATTAGTAACATGTTTCTGAATAAAATGGGAGAAAAAAGAAACATAAAAATAAGTTCTTTCAAATTCATTTACTCTTACAAGGAATTGTCTTTCTAGTTTTGCTAAATTATCTTTTAATTAGTTTGATATATGCATATAAGAGAGATTCCTGAGAACGTAGCTATGAATTTATAACAAACAAGGGTGCGATTGTTCATCGTAGATCTTTGAAAACCATTTCCTCTCATTAAACATTTTTTTAAAAGATATGATTATAATATGAAGTAAAGAACGTTGTAGGAATCTGTTGCTAAGCCAGGAGCCTCACAATTGATTACAGATTTTCCTAGTAGTGCAGCTTTGCCACTTTTCCGCATTACTACAGGCCATGACTGTTTTCCAGCACATTTGTATTGGCATGGCTCTTTGATTCTCTTTTATGTCCTCTGAGCAGACAACATCAATTTTCTAATGCTATTCATCTAAATAATTCGCGTTTAACACTTGTATTCGTAAACTGTAAATTTCAGAAATATTAAAAGACTAACGACATTCTGGACACGTTAGGTACAAATGTTTACTTGATTTATTAAACATTTTTAATACTATTTTTATTTATCTAAATATTGCATTTTGATTAAATATTTGTTGGTTAACCATATGGCCAGCAAAAATTAAATTTGGTCTTGTTCTTATTTGTGATCTACGATCTCGTATGTTTCTAAATTATGAAATAAAGTACATAATAAAAAATACATAATTGATTTAAACTCTCAGTTATAATTGACGTACTGGTTTGGACCGGTGTATTTTGACATATTTATGGATGCAGTTAATATCGTTGTTTGCTAAATGCCTTGGTAATACAATACCAAAAGTCCACTTTCTTCAAAATATTTAATTTTCGAAAGGTTATCATAAATATGTTATAACACAGAATGCATTATAATTAACAATAATTTTGATATCGATGGTCATTTTATGCAAAATGAATTTTTGCTATAAGTAAAGCAACTTTAATGGTGATCAAATTTTGCAAAAATAGATTCTATTGTTTGTGCTCAGTATGTGAAATTTATTGCGAGCAAAGTCTTCAATCGTATTACAGTTTTACATTTGACAACATAAAATTAAATTACTCATTATTTTATAATTTCATTGAGATTTAAATAAGGCTTAATTCATATGTAAAATTAATTTTTTTCAGTCAAATGAAAAATTTAATTTTGAATTATATAGCAATATTTATTTCAGTGTATTTAATAATTATTAAAGTTTTATGTAGAGCTGAGCTGTTATGAATCACTTCTAGCCAAGATTAATAACAAAGAGAACGTGAAAAATAAAAGTCAATGAAAGCACCTGCTCCTGCTTCCAGATCACTAATAGGAACAATAATCTAGTTCAACATGCCTAAATTATCGAAGTACTGAAAAGGTCTTAAATAAAGGATAAGGCAATTTTGAAAAAAATTAATTTTTCTTATATAACAAATATCTTGGTAGTAATATAACTTTAATATTTAGGTAAATCAAGGATGAATACTTTATTTAAATATATTTTTTAAAAAAAACATTGATAACTTAATTAACATATTAATAATAATTTATCATATTACGATAAGATATATAATTTTGATCTAATTCTTGTTTTGGAATCATTAAATTAAAATTGTTTTCACAGGAAATTTAAACTGAGGTTTTTACCGTTAGGGTTCATCAATGAATTCAAATAAATAAAAGTTTATTTTAATCGTTTAATTTAAAGTATTATATTGTGTTTAAATTCAGAATTAGTGCTTCAATATTTTTTTATATAAATATGGTTATCAAAAAAATTCTCATTTTGAAAATATAGGACTGTTAAATATATAAAGGAAATTTCAAAATAACATACACAAAAAATCCATCATTTTAATTTGAATAATTTCGAAGATGTTTTCTCATAATTATAATGATCATAAAAATGTTACTTCCAAGAAATAACAATTTTAAGCAATAAATTATTATATTAAGTAGTACAAAAATCATCATTATTAAAAAAATGCTTAAAGAATTTGATCAAGCTAACTTGCATATACCTCAAACAAAGTGGATAAACATTATCCAAGTATTTTAAACAACATATATAGAAACAGTGGAAATTAGATATCAGTAATTTTGATGACTTTACGTTGATACATTTTATTAGTGAATACTTCACTAAGAAACTTTAAATAACACCCAAAAATTATTAGAAAGGCTTTGGGTAAAAATAATATTCTTACGTAAGTTGTTTTTTATAATTATATTTTCAATTAAGTGTACAACTTAAAATGAAATTACATTCTGTTATTATTAAATAACGACGGATGTGGTTTTAACCTTTCATTTAGATATTTATCAGATCAAATACTTAACATTTGTAACGAAATCCATCTTATTTCTAAATTTAAGGTAGGGGTAGCCAGTATACCTGCCTAAATTTTTAAAAAATAGTATTTTTTAAAAAACTGGAAAACTATTAATGGATGAAAAACCCTAGCGTTTAAATACATATATTAGATTTTTTTCTTATTGTTGGTGGTGCTAATGTCTGTGCCCAGTATCAATTTTTAAATATATATAAAATAAAATAAAATGTGAAAAAATGTGTAAGGGCCAAATATTTTAAATAACAATAAGAGTTTACATGAAAATTGTTGATCTTAATGTATAAAATAGCATAATATTAAAGATGTCTGCAAAATAACTACTGCAATAACGCAATATTATTTTTGAAGAATGATGGATACTCACAGATGAAACAAAATATACATTTATTGATACACTTCAGTGATTTATAATACAAAAATAAGGGTTCTTAAACTGAGTTTCTTGAGAAAAATTTCAGATCATATGAAAAGTGGAAAGATTGGGTCGACTTGCCGAACAGTATCACACTTTTCATGTGTGATTATATAAAGTTCGTAACACTGCAGACTAGAAGAAGCAGATGTAATGTAATGGGATATATATATATATATATATATATATATATATATATATATATATATATATATATATATATATATATATATATATATATATATATATATATATATATATACACGAGGGTTACTCTGAAATTTTTGAGATACGCGCAGACGAGAATTTACAAAATCGATTTTTTTACTGATTTCCTTCAACTTGTTTAACGTATAATAAATTTTACACAGAAGAGAAAATGGAGTTGACGCGAGAACATTTTCGCTCTATGATTTTCTACGATTTTAAGGCAGGATTAAATCAAGAAGAATGCGTTCAACGGTTGCAATTAGCATTTGGTGATGAAACTCCAGCTCGTACTACTATATTCAGATGGTTTAGAGAATATAGAAATGATCGCAATTTTCTTCAGGATGAAGAACACACAGGAAGGCCACCATCGGTAGTAGTCCCGGATAATGTGTCTGCCATACGAAAAATGTTAATGGTTGATAATCGATGTACCTATGAAATGATACAGAAGGAACTTAACACATTGGATCAGCGGCCATACACAAAATCCTTCATAAAGAATAACATATGCTAAAAGTAGTTTGCCGTTGGGTTCTCCATAACCTAACTGAGCACCAAAAAGAGGAGCGTGTCAGAATCAGTAAAGAAACTCTTAAATTCCTAAATGATAGTGGCCACCGCATCATTTCTAAAACTGTAACAGGTGATGTAAACGTACATACCGTTTTTTGATATTCCAACACGTCAAAAATGCAAAGTATGGGTCTTTAAAGATGATCCCACGCTGACAATGGTGAAAAAACAACGCGCATTGAAAAAATGTGATGTATGCCGTTTTTTTTTAGAAGTACGGGATTGGTCAAAGCTATCAAGTTGGAAGGACAAAAGGCAGTAACAGCAAACTGGTATACCACTAAATGTCTTCCAGAAATTCTACAAGAAATGAATGTTGGGAGACTGAATGTTTCACAATGACAATGCATCTTCACATACAGCCGGATTAACAGTTGAGTTTCTTAAACAAAAACAAATTAAAGTGATTGAACATCCACCATATTCACCTAATCTAGCTATGTGATACTTGTTTTTAATTCTTTAATCTAAATAAGAACTTACGTGGACGTCGTTTTCATTCAGAAGAAGAGATTGACGTGGCTATAAATGCTTTTTTTCGTTTATTCCAAGAAATGAATGGCTTGAGACATTTAATCTATGGAAAACACGTCTACAAAAGTGCATTGATGCTGGAGGAGACTACTTTGAACACACGTAAAATTTTTTTAAGTATAAGTTTAAAAACCTAGTTGTATTTCAAAAATTTCAGAATGATCCTCGTATATATATATCTGCAATGCTGGAAAACTGTACATTAACTTATAAATTCATCGCCTTACTTCGCTTTCTCTTTTAACGATAAATATTTATCAACTTACAATATTACATGAGTATATTGATATTTCTAAAATTTTCAATTTCATTGATAAATTTCAAAAAATAAAAAGGATTAAAAATTTTAGCATAACTAACTTATTTCTCGTAAAATAATGAGTTGCATTTTTTTTTCAAACCTAATTTATTTTAATTATTGCTTTGAATCAGTTTCTATGTTAGTTGCATTATTTGTAACTATACATAAGGTTAAATTTCTGGCGTAATATAAATATTATTGTATTTATATATAATTTGTCTGTGATAAATTTTATCATGACTTAGAGCCAAAGAATTTAAATCATGCTTTAGTGTGATACAAAGCATCTTTGGATGCATATATTGTTAAAGAAAATAAATGCTATGGAATAAAAAAATAAATAAGCTATTTAAAATTGAAGTGACTTATGAAAACTACCTGCATAGATAATAATGTAATTATCTGAAAATATAAGAATACGTTTTTTACTTTACTGTTTAAGCACATATTTATGGATTTTAAATATTATACTTAACCTATTATTTGAATAATTATTCAACTTAATTACTCAAAATCCTAAACTTCATTTTTTAAGGATAAAAATTATTTAAATATAGAAATTTCATTTTGTCAGACAAATTCACGTAAAACGCTTATATGGAAAATGGGTATTTTATTCAAATAAAAATACTGTATATATTTCCTTAATTTAATAGTGTTTAATTTAATATGTTATACAAAAAAATAAGGAATATTTTCATATTTAGAGTATGAGGCTCTTCATTTTATTTGTCAAATATTTTTTCCAATAATTTGAGTGCTTTCACAGAAAATCTTCTGTGATTCATAAGATTTTCATATTATATGTAAAGTTACTTAAAAATACAGAAAACAAATATGTGAAATATAATAAGCCAAGACGTATAAAACAAAAAATGATATCCAGGATGATATAAGCGAACTGAATACAATTTTTGAATAAAGAGAGGATATTTGATTTTTCATTTTCAAACTTAATACTGGAACACAACATCTTAAACATAATATTTATAAGTATAAACAAGCGTCTCAGTTAAATTCATGTAGATCTTGTTGCAGCAAATTTAATATGAAAACATCATTTTAAAAATATAAATTTGCGAATCAAATACTTTTTTATTACTTTCTTCGAATAAGACGGATTCATGTATCGTATACCTTGCATTGTAAAAGAATATTATAATCTTTTTTTAAAACTTACTATACTAAAATTAATTTCATGTGCAGGATTTAAAAATAAATTTAAGTACATATTGAAGAAAATATCTGTAAAATTTTTTAAAAATAATTTTACTTTAAAATTTAAAATTAATTTAAAATATTTTAATATGTAAAATATAAATTATATAGTGCTTTCTATTAAACAATCATATGGTCACATGCATCCATGTAAAGAAGCCTCAACATATTTCAAAACTTAATGAGTAAATCTCTAGTAACACCTGTAGAGAAATTGTAACCTCGCACAGTTATTTAGGTTTTCAGCAGATCTCCAACACAGAAACATTATGAGGAAAAAATTTAACAAATTCATATAAAATGTAGCTATCTTAGTAATCTTAAAGTATTTTCAACTAATGATAATATCACAGTTATTTTTATGAAATAGACGAGCTATCATACATAAGTAAAGAACTAATAAGTAAAAAATTCAAGAAAGAAAATTACTGTATGCAATAAAAAAGTTTGAATTTTGTTGCTATATAAATTATAATAGATGAGAAATTATGAATAATTGTATATGCTTAACTGTTAATAGCAATTTTATTTTTAAGTTAAATGATGTTATGACTTCATATGGAATAATATTGTTCATACGAAAGAACACTTATTACATTTCCTCAATTTAAGTTAAAAACCGAAAATGACCTGTTTCTTTTATTAACTTGCTCATTTCTCATTGCTTGATCATTTTTAAGTGTATTTCTTTATCATTTTCAAGCTCCACATATGCTGATCTAGTAATGCCATCATACTCGGAACCATCGGCATATCTAACTAAGTGGTGTAATATGAAGAGCACTGTTTTGATATTACCTTATTTAATGAAAGGATATATACCATTTCTGCAAATATTTTAGAGAATATAAGTGCAGTTGTTCACTGATTGCTCTGAGGAATGTGAACCTCGCCGAGAATTTCTTTCTGTTGTGGTTTGTGTTTTTTCTGTGCACTTTTATGTATATATATATATATATATATATATATATATATATATATATATATATATATATATATATATATATATATATATATATATATATATATATATATATATATATATATATATATATATATATATATATATTTTAACAGTGTTATTCAAAAAACAATGAATTGAAAGTTTCTATAAAAATACATATAACGTTAATATAAATTGATATAAAAAAGCTTCAAAATACTTTGATTTAAAGTAATAAAGTAATATTTCTACTTCAAATAAATAAATCTTATTTTTGCTACATATATCACAGATACATTAATTACCTAAAGTGATATTTCAATTTATTGCTTTAATTTGGTGAATCTATGTTACATATTTCTCACTCCTATATATATTTTTATTATTCAATAAATTTGATATATCAATCATTAACGAGTAGCTATATTATGGTAATATATTGACTGGGTAAGATTATTTTGAGATATAAATTATTTTGTTTGTTAGCTATGTTGTTGCAGTATGTTTATATTTGCGTTAGAATCTTAATACCTATAAACTTAAATATAAATCAATTTTCCTTCATTTTAACATATTATACTTTTAATATTGTTTTTACATTGAGTTTCATTATTTAAGGAGAAAAATCGAAATTATTATCCATTTAAAACAATTTATTTTTAAATTATAACGTTAACAAAGTGAATTACAGAAGTACAAAAGTATAAAAAAATTCAATTGAACTGTGTATTCTAAAACTAAGTATGCTTCATATATTAGAAAATTGGTCTAACTAATAAGCACTGGTAAAGCTAATAATATGTAAACAAGGTGAGAAATATATTATAGATTTTCTGTCACAAGTTACTTTAATGATGCTTTCAGTGATGGATCATGTAACAATACTTTTAAGGAAGTTTAAATTGTCCTTTAACAAAGTAGCTTGTTTATTTTTCAGAAAGTTTAGAAATTTTAGAAGGATATTCATTATGAGCTCATGACAAAAATATATCAATTTGTTTTTAACATGGATTATAATTTGAAAGTAATAATTAAGAATATAATTTGACGTGAAAAAATGTAGTAAATTAAAAAAAAATTGCATTAAATATTTTAAAGAAAATTATTCTTGTCGTAAAGTTTATACATTGTAGTAACAAAAAAGTCAGATCTTTATTATCATTATTGTTTTTTCTCTTACCTTCTGTTTGAAATTATCTACATTATTTTTAACATCCGATTATAGTGTTTCGTATGTTGCCTGTAATAGTTAGGTAAATTCCATCACGTGAAATTTTAACTGAATATACTACAGCCATTTCTATTTTTTTAAATCTTGGCATTTTTTCTCAGTTATTAGACTATTATACATTGCAACTGACTGGGTTTATGATGCTGTGAAGAATTTGAGTTTTGCATGAATTATATATAAAAATCTATTTTTTAATTGTGAAACAAGTGAAAGCAAAGTACACAGGAAGAAAAAATTGTAAGATTATAGAAAATTGTACCATGATAGACATTACCCTTAAAAAAACATGTAAAGAAAAAAAAATGTAATTGAAGTACACATTTGTTTCGAGTAAATGTGATCCAATGCCTATGTGTTTAACATTCCTGACAACTAAGCTGTTGGTTTAAGGCTCAAACCTCGGTTAGGGAATGCATGTTACTTTCTCTCTCTGCATTTCATTGTCCTCCCCTAAAATGATGAATGAAAGTGCTCCCTCTTATAAAAGGGCTTGTTTAAGAGTGATGACTAATGCTGTTTGATCGTTTACTTGGTTCACAGCAGCCCACTGGGCAACGATAAATAAGTAACAGTTTCTGGCCTTGTGGAAATGTTAAGTCACACTGTGCAAACCGATAAAATATGTTTTTGAAAAGAAATACATTTTATATACAATCTTTTATATAAAATTAATTATTTATATGGAATCATAAAAAATATAAATGTGACAAAGACAAATCTGATTGAAATCAAAGGAAAATATTTATAATTTAATTTTTTATACGTTAGTCAAATTTATGTATTTATAAACACATTTAAATTATGAGATTTCTGTTAAAATAAATAGTAAAGTTTTATTCTGATTTTTTTTCAGTATAACAATATTTTCTCAGAAGTATTCTTCATATAATATCTCATATTCTGTTACATATCGACTTCTAAGTTTGTTTGTTTGTTTTTTTTTTCATAATTTATACGAATATCATTTTCACATTAAGAAGCTTATATTTATTTCTTGTTTATACATTTTTATTTTGTAAACTTATCCACACACTCTGTAATTAATTTCATAATTCGTTTCCTTTCAGAATTATTAATTTTGTTTTCAATAAAAATTCCTTGTTCGAGCGTTATATAGGAATAAATTTTATAAAAATATGCGTTTATTTTAAACTTTAGATGCTTATGTTTAAAAGCAAGATATGAGAAAGTATATTAAAAATTTAATAGCCGGGATGACGTTATATGATACAGAGGTAAACTCGTGAACTAGATTTGAATCACTACTCACAAGTTCATTAACACTAAATTAGACTTCTTTTTTCAATTGTCGTTCTTTATTATTTATAAAAGTATCCTTTAAATTAATAGCCACACTATTCTTTGAAAAAGGGAAATAGCAAATGGAGAGATTCAAATTGAATGTTTTCATTCTTGATTAAATATGTTAGAAATAAATTAAAATAACTATACTTGAAATTATTATATATTTAATCAGTAAATATTGTGAATCTCTTATTTGCAATGAATATCAAATAAAATTACAGAATTAAGAAAATCAGATATTTATAAAATGGCAAATAAAAATCAAAATATGATATCATTGTGAATACAAAATGAGTACTCATTATAAAGTAAATACTAAATTTTATATTCAATAATATATAAAACTGAGATAGTATGATCTAGAGCAAAAATAAGGGAATATTTCTGTAAATATGAAATATACAGCGTGCAATAAAAATCAACACGTGTAACCCTCGTAATTCAACATAAAGTAATAGAACCGCTAAGTATTTTCAACAGGACATTATGTTATATTAAATATATCTCAAAGATTATGTGAAATAAAGTGTAAATTGCGGTAAAGAATAATTTACTTATAAATTAATCATAAATACTCTTTTACGCTATCAATGGACTCGCTAGGAATTAAATATAATAAAATTACAATTGTGATGATTTATTTCCTAATTTTAAATGTAAAATTTATTTAATATTATACAATTAGTAATAAAATAAGTTTAGTTTCATAAATACTAAGCAAAATTAGATAGCTAATTTCTAAATGAAAAAGAAAATCATCTATAGTATAATAGTCTCTGAATGAAAGAATTGTTCCTCATCATTTTACATTTATGATGACTTTTTGCTGTCATAAATATTAATATAATACAAACAATTTACACTATAAGTAATTTCATATTTTAAGAAACTAATTGCATAGCGTACGTTTTATTAATTATTGTATAAAAATAAATTAATATCATTTGATTAAAATTATCAATACTCAGTTGTAAAAGCAACTTTAAATGCATTAAATACGTTAAATAAGTCAAATTATTTGCATTAAAAATGAATTTCTTAAAAATTTTAGTCAATCAAGAAACATAGAGAAAACACTGAATTATAAATTTTGAGCGCACTTCGGATAGACACATGCATCAAATTTGGATATTTTTATATTTCAGAATTATTTTCGAATTGCATGTTGTAATAGAATTAATCAGATTTTACATTAATTAAACAATATAATGTAAAAAGAAAAATGTATCTAAATGAAGGTCTGAAAGAGTATTTTAAATGACATCGAATATATGTTATTTAAATATAAATAATTCTATTTCCGGAGAAAAAAAGGCTCTAGCTTTAAGTTTAAGTCTAGTATTAAGTTTTGCTTTCTTAAAAAATTATGGATATTAAGAATTTTATTCCTAATGCTTTTATGTAACAAAATGTATTGAAATTAATAGAATATGTGTTTGTTTGTATTACTCACCGTTGTAGCAATTAGTTTCTATACACAAATGACAGTTCTGATGATTAGGATTAAAGTAGCAACCCTGGATTTTTGCTGAAACATCAAATTTAGCATTTAGTACAGCAATCAAATATATTTCAATTAAGGATATTATAGTTTTCGCGCATTTAAAATGTTAGTATCAGTAATATAAGCTCTATACTGTGAAATGCATTTTACTTTCAAACTGCATGATATGTCTATAACAAAATGATATTCATTGGACAAATATACTATACTAGAAATAACAAGTAATTAAATTTTCAAAAAATTTGGCTGGATAGATTCTGAGAAATCAGTACCCAGAACAACCATCTCTGGCAGTAGTAACAACAGTTATACGCCTGGGCATAGAGTCAAACAGAGATTGGATTGCATGTACAGGTACAGATGCCCATGCATCTTCAACACGATGCCACAGTTCATCAACCGTAGTGACTGGCATTTGGTGACAAGCCAGTCGCTCGGCAACCATTGAACAGACGTTTTCTATTGGTAAAAGATCTGGAGAACGTGCGAGCCAGGACAACAGCCGAACATGTTCCGTATCAAGGAAGGTCCGTACAATACCGGCAACATGCGGTCGGGCATTATCCTGCTAAAACGTAGGGTTTCGCAGTACTCGAATAAAGTGTAGAGCCACGGGTCGTAACACACCAGAAATGTAACGTGCATTGTTCAGAGCACCATCAATGCGAACAAGAGGTGACCGAGACGTGTATGTAATGGCACCCCATACAATCACGCCAGGTGATGGGCCAGTATGACGATGACGAATGCAAGCTGCCAGTATGTCTTCACCACGATGCCACCAAACACGGAGGCGACCATGATGATGCTGTACACAGAACCTGGATTCATCTGAAAAGATGACGTCTCGCCATTCGTGCGCCCAGGTTCGTCGTTGATCACACCATTGAAGGCGTTTTGTCTATGACGCAACGTCAAGGGAAGCCGCAACCATGATCTCGGAGCTGAGAGTCCACGCTGCTGAAAACGTAGTCGAACTGTTCGTGCAGACATTTGTTGTCTTCCAAATGACCCCTTTTCTTGACTCACGGCTCGTGACGTGGTTGCACGATCCATTACGGCCATGCGGATAATATGCCTGTCTTCTCGACTTCTAGTGATACGTGGCCGTTGAGATCCCGCATGGCGTTCCGTATTACCGTCCTGAACCCATCGATTCTATATTCTGCTAATAGTCATTGGATCTCGACCAACGCGAGCAGCAATACTGCGATAAGATAAACCGCAATCTTGGTACGCTACAATTCGACCTTTATCAAAGTGAGAAACGTGCTGGTACGCATTTCTCCTTCTTACACGAGGCATCACAACAACGTTTCACCAGGCAACAACACTCAAATGCAATTTGTGTATGTGGAACCGGCTGAACAATTTCCTCATTTAAACACAATGTAGGTGTAGCTACTGGCGCCTGCTTAGTCTGAATGCGCTGAAAATCTAATCATTTGCATATCACAGCACCTTCTTCCTTTCGTATAAATTTCACGTCTGTAGCATGTCGCCTTCTTGGTGTAGCAATTTTAATGGCCAGTAGTGTATATAAAAATACTACAAATTCAAATTGTACTTACTGAAACAATATGTGCTTAGATGATAAGATTTGAATTAGTATGAATATAATATTTTACTGATGAAAAATTTATTACTATATTTAAAAGGTATAAAACACTTTTAATGAAATGTTTAAATATTGAAAATTAAATATCTTTCTAATATATTAAAATAGAAATGAGTTTGTTTCCAAATTCCTCTTCTAACCAAATGTAGTAAGCTATATAGATTGCACATTTAAAGTTGACAGAAAAATCAAACTTATATTCAGCGTGGCTATATGCAATAGATTTTCACTATCAAATTTTCTGAGAACTTACATTAATATTAAAACTTTAAATTGACATCAAGTAATTTAACACTTGATTTTTGAGAGTTCCTCTTCAGTGTCATAAAATTAATCAGCAAAGAAAACAATAGTGGTAATCATGCTTTATATTTAAATTCTATCAAAACAGAAGCTTGATTATAATTATTTAATAAACTTAGTAAAATTTAACAACGCACTCGGATACATATTGATCAGGGAAATAGAACTTATCCCAAAAATATATTTAAATTAATTACATTGTGTGACTAAATCTTCACATTTTAAATGAGAAAAAAGTCTTTTCTAATAAAAAATTAATTTTTTCACGAAACCAAAATTTCTTCTAGATCTTTTATACAAAAAAATTGCTACTTATTGGTTGTGCAGTTTCTGATTTAAATATCCAAATATTTTATTAAATAATACAACTTTAATTTTATATAAAAAACGAATCATAGAAGCACTTAATAACAAATAATCAAGGGAAAGTTCATTTATTTATTTTGATTATATTTTTGTAATTTTTTTATCAAATTTTTCTTACTTAGATTAATTGACTTGAAAGAACTATTCTAGTTTACAACCAATGTCTTTTGTAAATGTTTCTATTTTTAAAAAAATACTTCTTTATATCTCTAGATTTCATTTTAATTTTAAAATGTTATGTCTCGTTTTCCGTCTTTCTTTGAAACATTTTTCATTTTATTTATTTATTTATTTATTTACTTTTTTTATTTTTTTTAAACATATTTTTTTGTAAAACATGTTTTTTTTGTAAATTATGAAAACATAAGCAGTAAATAGTTTTTTTTTTTCTTTTTCATATTCTTTGCTTTAGAAATTAATTACTTTTTGTTTCAATAAATAAAATTTTGTAATGGACTAATATGTAAGTTTTCCACATAATGTTTGTTATAGTGTTAGTTACATAGGCATTGCTAAAATTTCAAAATAGTTCCTTCAATTATTGGGTTAAGACGGAATACTACTTTTCTTCCAAACCTTTGTAACTCTAAAATAGTAGGTGGCACATTTAGTTTTTTCAATCTCAGTTTTTAAGACATTTTTCAATGTTCCATTGAAATGATTAAACATATTTTGTTACAACAATGAGGAATTTGTACTTATGAACAAAGAATATTTGGATAAAACTGTCAATGAATATTTTATGGGAACAATGAGTTTAAAAATTGTATAAAAATAAACTTCTTTTTTATACTCTTTGTTATTTTGGGCTTAAATTAAAAAATTATTTTATAAAATTTTGCAAAGCATTAGAGAACTCTTTTTATAATTAATACACACTCCAAAATATTATTATATTTTATATATTTATACAATTAAACTGAAGAAAAAATTTATAAAAAAATTTTTTAATGAATAATAATCAACACCGAATGTAATCATCACATTTTTTTTCTACAGGTTGACCAAAACGTTCATTAAAATAAGGTAGCTGTTTATTCTTCATTCCCATTTTTAAAACAAATAAAGATGGAAATTGATTGTTTAATGTAAAAAAATATTAACGTTTTAAGCTTTAAATCCACTAAACATTTGTAAATTAAACAAACAATTTCACCATTTGCTTTTGTTAAATTGAAAAGTTAATCACATAATTTGCCTAACTATATGATCCCTTCCAAATATCTTTTACTTTATATTCATTCTTTTAAGATAATTTTAATAATCCTAACTCGTTTTGGCTTTTACGATTTATGAAGCATGATCATATTTAACATTAATGTTTCTATTTTTCGCGATTTACTTCATAAGCTACTAATCTTTCTATATGTAATTTTTTCTATATGTAATTACATATTTTTCTTCTCATTTGGTGTCTTCTGTACATTCTATTGTAACTTTGCAAGTCTTATTTTCTGTGTCATTTACTTTAATCTTTGAAAATAAGCAGGATAAAAACTCCTCTATGGCATATTTTGAACAATTGGGGGAAGTTTATAACTTGAGAACACAGCTGCATGATATTTATTGATAAATGAAAAGCAAATTGGTAAATAAAGAAAAATTAAAAAAAAGCTTTGAATAGAAGAACTATAGAAAATCAGCTTGTCATCAAAGCTCATTAAAAATATCTCGCCCTATTACCACAAGCACACGGATGATGTAATTACGTTCTTCAGAGTTATAAGGATCAGTCCATTAAATTTGGTTATGTTCTTAAATTCCTCGCGTTTGTACATAGTTTATGAAAACGTAAGTACGCCTTTTACAAGTTTAGCAAATTCTTATATTAACCTATTGCTATAAATTTGTTATTACAAAAATAATTAAAAATGTACTTGAACTAATTATAGCACATTTTAAGCATATTGATTTTATATTATTTTTGTAAATATTAATATATAAATTACTTTGAAAAAATATTTTATGATAAAAACTATAATGCTTAATGTTAGCATAGTTTGGCGAATCGAGAATATTAATTGCAAAAGGTATAAAGTATGCATAAACATTTATTTCTCTTAGGTAAAATCGATTCCTACACATTTTATAAAATATGTTAATTATGTATTTATCGAAAAAAAAAACAGTAACACATATTTTGTCCTTCAGCTTCCTAAATGGGTATCATTTGTTAAAGAGAAAAAATGTAAATAAATTTAAGATATTTCAAACAAATCAACAATATTATTATATTTCACTCTCAATATGTTTTAATATTTTAGTAAAATGCATTAAATATCATATTTTTAAGAATAAACTTAAATTCAAAATACACTTGCATTTATTAAAACACTTATTTTTACTACAGTTTTTTACGTAGTAGCTTAGTTTTTAGTGCAAAGAATCCTATATAAGTTTTCACATAAGGGATATAATGTTAATTGCATGATAAAATATATAATCATTTTATTTCCCAAAGGTTATTGGAATCTGATGAATATTGATTGTTAAATATGTTTGACAATCCGTAAATCTAGAAGAAAATTAATTAAACATATTTCTAGTAAATTACGTCCTTCATATTTACTCATATATTTAAAAAATATAAAATGATTAAATGTACTAAATTTTTACATTTCTTCAAAAAAACCAATGTTTTATTTAAACTTATATTCCCTAAGCCTCACTTTTATAGTAATTTGCTTTGTTTTTTAATCATGTACTCTTAAAAGAAAGAAAAAAATCACTTTGATATGCCTTCAGGAATTAAGAATTAACTTTTTTATCTCCTTCCGAATGCATTAGGCCAAGATTTTGCAAACTAAGCTTGAATAATTCTATTGCGTTGACAGTTTTGCTTTTAATCCATTTAAGTTCAGCAATAAGTTTTCTTGAAAAAATACTTCGAAGGAAATTCCCAGAAGAATGACTAAATTACTAAAACACAGGCGTTATTTTAAATTTGAATCAACTGTCACTGGTTTTATACGAACACTGATTATTTAAATATTTTAATCTAACAAAAATTGCTATTAAGCATATGCATGATAGTATAGTTATTTAATTAAAGTATTTATTCTTTTTTATGAAAGAATGTTAATTGAATAACTGTATTTTAACACAGTTGTACCATTAAATGACATATTTTTATTTAACCTTTAACCTTTGTTATAAAATAAATCACTGAATATTTTTGCTTAAAAATATTAATAATGAAATATTAATTCAAATTCTGATATTACTGATGAACATTTTTACATAGGGTATTTTATTTAATTATTTAGGATTTAAATAGAATATGAATATTTCAATATGAATTTATTTGAAATGATCCCTTAAGATATATTTAATACTTATAATTAGAGTTATATATTCTTTTTCATTAAATAAATTGTTGTAGTTCAGTACAATGTTGTTTATATTAATTGTTTGGATTAATTTTTAAAAATCATTTTTTAAACCTACATAAAACATGCAATTTTTTATAAAATAAGATAAAAATAAATATAGACCCAATAATAATATGAATTAATGAATTTTTTCTACCTATATATTAATTTAAGACATTATTTAAGAATCACAAATACTCATATATTTAAATGAATGACTACTATCAAAATTAGTAGCATAAAAATAAATAAAATTTTCATAAAAATCTCATGCATCTCTGAAATAAATAAAAAACAAAGTGATATTTAAATACATATACTGTCATTGAAAGGGCAACATCAAGAAGGAGTTGTCAGAAAATGACTATCTCCTTCAAACAGAGAGAGAGACAGCACTGAACAATATGCAATCTGCATTTCAAAACGATATGCATAATGCAGAGCAAGATATGTCAGGACAATTGTTTGTAGGAAAAAACATGAACAGCTATATATGACGCAACACAACACATGAGAGTATGGATGAAGTTCTGAGGAATCACTATCCCTTTAATTTTAATTATTTGTCAAAGGGCGTCTTCTGAAGGAGGTATTGGCTGAATCTACAAATGATGTCCAATAATATCCAAAACAAGTTCCGATGGTGAGCTATCTATCAGGTTGGCCAGAGAAGCAGCTATAGACTTTGCAGGGTATGTTGGCTGATGTGAGTAATGGACGATTGGCATTATCCTGCTGATAAAGGACATCGTTAACCTGTTGAATGTAGGGAAGTGCCGTGGGCTTCAGCAAATCAACAGCTTAACGTTGGGCTGCCATAGTGCCGAGAATACTAACTAGAGGTGGCCTAGAATAGTACGCAACGGTGTCCCAAACTAGGATGCAGTTTTGTCAAGCGGTGTAGCGTTCCACAATTGTTGCAGCATTAGATCTGTCTCCACGTCGATGCCACACTAGTACTCGATGACCATCATTGAAGACGCAAAAGCGTTGACTTATGTGAGAAGACGTTCTTGTGTTACTCCATCGTCCACATCTCTCTAATCCAGACGTTAGTATTTTTGTTGTTGGGTTAATCCCAGTCATTTTAACAGAAGTCATGAGCACAGGCCACTAGCAAGTATTAGATAGCAAATGATTCTGATATAAATGGGGGTCCCCGGATATCTTATACAATTTGCAGAATTTTGACAAACGTGCCTTGCGGGGCCTCCTCTCTGTCTGTAGAACACGTGGCTCCACGTGTTTTGAGGTCACTCTGAGTGTACCGGTTCCGCAGTTCACCATAGCAGTTGCACTGTTGACCATAAGGGCAGGTTAAACCGGGGCCAGCCTGCCCTGCATAGTCTGATCATAATGCTCCTTGTAAAATCATCTGTCTGCTAGAAATGAGTCCGTCGATGATGGTCTGGCATTCTCTGTAATTACAATGGTATTTTGCCCCAAGAACAAATTTTTAACTAATATTTTGCAAGTATCATTAACGGTGAGAATATTACTCAAGCTCTCGGTTCTTATCGTTATATTTTATTCTATGTGAGCTGGAGACCATCTCAATCTACATCATTTGCATAACTCGGTAAGGTACTTCTACCATTAAATTTGCATATTTCTGGCCTCTCCTTCTTGGTGCTGCATCTTCAATGTCGGGAAGTTTATTAAAATATCCTGTTCTACAAGTCATTGTTTTGTCAGATTTGCTATGCACGTTTTGTGTGTTATTTTATATTTATTTAATTTTGGGATGAGGTTTTATTTAGCGTAATTTGTCAGAATATTTCGTTAACCGTTTCTGGCCAAATTTTTGAAGAGTTAATTATTTATAAATTTTATGACAGAATTTATGATATCAATTATATTTTCCTACACTTCGTCAATGACAAAAAATAGAGAATCCTGATTCCACATTATTTACTAAAAGTATTCTTGTTTTATATTTATATACTCGTTATTCCAAATTATGTTTGGTGAAATATTTGTGATATTTTATTAAAATAAGTTTGTGATTTTAAGATTTCGTTGCAAGTCTCGAAAGGATTTACTTTGTAAGTCTCCTTTAATTTTTTAAATATGTTTAATTGCGTTTCTGGTTGTTTGTATTGCTTTTTTTTAAATCTTACTTTTAGAAAATAAATATTATTCTCTTTTTTTTTAAATTTACAAATATATCACATTAAATATAGATAAAGTATTAACTATGGCAAACAATGAATTATAATATATACATTTTTTAAACATTTCTAGCCAATTTTTCAAACGAAATGAGACAGAAATATTTTTGTTCAATCTTATCAATATTAAATCGAATGAGAAATAGTATTAGTACTCATAGCTAAGACATTTTTCTCAATATATTCCTTAAATATAACATGTAAATACTCAAATCGTATCTCAGATATAGAATTAGTAAGAGTTTCATTTGAATCCACTTAATCAGAAAAAAATTCATGAATTCATTAATAGATTTTTGATTCATTAACCGATGATTATAGGCGGAAACATTCCTTTTAAAGTGAGTGCACATAAGGATTGGTATTTCTTTAACAAGAGTAAATGTGTATACAACTTATATATCATAGATAATTTTTATTTTTCCTGGAATCAAGTATATTAAAAATTATAGAATATTAAAAAAAAATCATGAAAATAAAAAATTATGATCATTAAATAGTTAGAAATTAAAAATAGTTGCTGTAGTTTTTATTTATTTATTGTTTTGAGTAAATTATCAATTTCATTCATTGTATAAATAAAATACAGTTTTAAACATGTAAATTTTTAATTTATAATGGTAAAGCTTTTTTAAAGTAAATAAAGTCTATTCTAATTACGTAATATATCTAAGCAAAAGAAACAATCGAACACACAATTGTTTGTATCAAAAATATATTAATAATATGTAGCATAAAACAGATTCATTACTTTAATAAATTAAAACATCATTTTTTAGTTGTAATATATATTAATTCAAATAATATTTTAACATAAATAAATACTTTGTTATATTTTTTAATATCTATAAATTTGTGTTTTATACACATTATAGAATTTTTTACCCGCATATTATTTTTTTCGTATTTTAAGCAAAATAACTCTTAAAATTACTTTAATTTAAACTAAAATACTCTTTTCCATATTGAGATTAATTATAAAACAAAAATTTTCTGTATTTATTTTAAAATGGATTATTTTGTTTGTGCAATTTTTATAAAAATAAAACGATACAAATAAAATAAAAATGGTTTTTCAAAGGATTGAGCGAATAAAAAATTACTTGAGTTGTAATATATTTGTCTTTCATTCTGCTATAAAATAAAAATATAAGAGTGATGATATTGAGATACGTTTAAGATATAAAATCACTTGATGATTCAAAAAAGCAGAAAATTATTACAACTTTCTTGAACTCATTTACACAAATCTTTACTACTCGAACAAATAGTTTTCGTTTTTTATTTCGATTTCCTCTACACAAAGTTAAAGTTTATATCAATAATAAAAGCATTGGCCGAAACAAAAATAAACGGTTATGATAAATACTACATAAAGTCTAAAATTTTTCATGAGTGATTTTTTTTCAGTTGGTTGATTTTTTTTTCCATTTTTTCTTATCATTTCTTATACTGAACGAAATTTTATAGAAAAAAAAACATCTAAATACATACTCAATTTTTTTAAAGTTTGTATTTTTTTATATAAGTCATACTTATATAAAAAAATGCAGACAATTAGTTTTGTCAGAAAAATGTTACTAAAATGTGGTTAGAAAAAATTAGTTACATATTTAATATTTGATTTACTGCACTTAAATCACTTTATTTTTTACTATGGTGATGCAAAAATTTTGGCATGATTCAAATATTAAATATTTTACAACTTATTTTTGATATTGTTTAGCAAAAAATTTGGAAATTTAAACTAGTCAATTTTCTACACTTTTTTGAGAAAACATATTAAAAATGAGAAATTGATTGGCATTATTCATAAAATGAGTACTATGTAAAATATAAAACAAAATAGTGACAAGTACCCAGTAAAAAATTTAAAAAAACATTGTTTTTTTCTTTGCATATTAAGATAAATTTAAATATTAGATTTGAGATAGATACACTGATTTAAACGTTTTTACTTTTTTATTACCCGTTTATAAATCAATATTTGTTAAAAGAAAATCAAGAGTAAATCCAGATAAAATTTTGAATAAATTTTTAAAATTTATGGTTTTGATTTTAACATACCTGTTTATCTTAAACTTTAGAAATATTTTCATATAAAACACGCAGTTTTTTTAAGATAAAAAAAATAAATAAAATAAAAAAAACATTTTGCCTGTTTTAGCTATTCTGATGCCTTACATTTTTAACTATACATGTGATTCGTTTATAAATTTTTGCAAAATGATATTCTGACTCCTAAGAACAAAAGCTTTGTTAGAAATAAATGTAAAATGATAAATATAATTTCATTTGTATTAAATTTAATAAGGAATAAGAGCTTATCGAAATCAATAATAAGCTTTTGATAATCTCAACATTTGATCTTTTAATGATCTTCAGAATGATATTAAATTGAATAGTTTAATAATCATAAAAAATAAGCCTTTTCTTATCTTACTTTTACTTAAATAATTAAAAAGGGATGTTAAATATTTTTATCTAAGATATTAAAAAATAACGCTTTAAAGTGAATCAAATATTTTTGACAATTTTATAACAGTTACTTAATAAAGTGATTAATAAAATTAATTATATACTTTTCCTACAAAATTTACAATACATAAGATTTACAAAACTTTTTTTTAATTTTCAGTTCTATTGAAATTAATTTGAATTTGAACCAGTAATTGGTTTAATTGTATAATGAGAGAACATTCAAATCAATATATTTTTCTGGAAATTTATAATGGTTTATAACATAAAAAATACAACTGAGCGAAATGCAGAAATAAAAATAATATGTTTATTCTTTAAGAATGTTTTAAATTCAAGAGAGGCTAATAAATATAAAATTATAATTTAATATTTTAAAATATATTACACATTGTAGAAATGTTGTTTCCATTCTCCCTTCCAATACCATCGTGAGAGGTAGTGAAGCATTTTTTCTTGTGAATTTTGTTTTACTCTGTAGATCAACTTTGACATTCTTTAATTTTGATAATATATATATATATATATATATATAATATATATAATATATATATATATATATATATTGTAATGCTTCTTCTTTCGTTTCATCAGAGTATGAAAAAACTATGGTTTAACTTTGGTTAAAAAACTATGTTTAAACTTTTTCCCTATTAAGTCCATAGGGGTCAATTTCCCTATTAAGGATATTTAAATAATTTTAAAAACACTATATATATATATATATATATATATATATATATATATATATATATATATATATCTTTATATATATATATATATATATATATATATATATATATATATATATATATATATATATACAGAGAGAGAGAGAAAGAGAGGAAAAGGAAATAAGGAAACAAAGAAATATTAATATTGTGTGTTAAAAGTTAAAAAAAAAAGATACTTGGAGCGCGAAGTTTTTTTTGCAGTTATCTCTGACATAATCTAGTTTGGAATAAAGAAATCATAATTAATTAAATATTGTATTTGCTTCTACAAATATTTTGAGTAATTTATTTCTTCAATCATGTTTTCTTATTTCAATCGCCTGGTATTTTAGCACATTTATTTATATCTCAATTAGTGAAGCATTTGATGGCTTTATAATTTGAGATAAACATAATTAGCAATAAAAAAAACATACAATAAAGAAGAACGTTAAATTTTGGGAAAATCTAAATATTTACTTTAATGTTTCAAATTTTTCTATAGATGTTGCTATTAATAAGACTTATGAAATTTGGAAAATTCAATTGAAAACTACAGTATTTGTCAGTTCTCAGCTTCAAAATTAAGGTAAATCAATTTGATGCTATGTTGTATTGTTAAAGAAGTAGTAAAAACACTTGAATGACAATGTAACTGGAACAATCAGAATTTTTTAATCTTACCAATTTGTAATAGTTTTTAATATTGTATAGAGTTTCATTTTTTTTTTGTTCTTTCAATCATCTGATTGCTATTTTTCATTTAAAGAAGTGATTTATTATCATCAAAATATCAAAATAGGTAAAGAAAAATTAGACCTAAATATTTTGTAACTTAAATCTTTGATAGACTAAAACTCGTTAATATTATTTTTCTTTAATTTTATCATTATTTGTATCCTTTAAATTGTATCGTTTGAACATTTTTATTATTCACATTAGTTAAATTATATTTATTTAAGAAAAATCTAGATCATTAATAGATAATTAAGTTGACATTTAAACATGTATAATAAATAAAGATAATATTATAAAAATTAATTTGTTTTAAAATTTACTTGCCTTTTCTCATATGTTCACTATCATAATAATCTTAAAAAAATTAAAACTAATTAAAACTTAGATGCAAGTAAGTGTGTTAATAAAAAATAAATGTTATATTTTGTTGTAAATCTTGTTTTAAAGATTTGTTTCTAAAAGTTCTCAAAATCTTTAAAGAATATAGAAGACAAACAGCTTTGAAAATTATCTGACTATTTCAATACAATGTATAGTTAAAACTTATCTCAGTTTCAAGGCATTTATATTCTGCTCTTGTCTTATAAATAAATTAGTAGAAATTCAATAAAATGATTGATATTTTTTTTCCTAATTCACTCATTTTAACTTTCTTTAAGTATTCATAATTATTATTAGAATGTCACACCGCATCTTAATTTATAATTTTCTAATATACTAATATAACAGCATACATAACTCAAAAATACAATAGGCTTACGATGCACTTCATGAACTCAAACCTGATAAGCACTTTTCAAAAGAATTTTGAAGGGATTTATAACTTTACATTAAATTTAAATTGTTTAAATGTCTATAATGAAAAAAGCGTACATTTTCATTGTATCGGATTTGCTTAAATACTGGATATTTAAAAATGTTATAATAGTTGGCTGAACATTTCAAAATAGTAATTCGGTTCAATATTTTTCACTAATGTACAAATATAAAATTTCTTTAAGAAGTGATAATAATGTGAATAAGAGAATGCATTACCCAGAAAATTATTCTTTACAATACTTTACATAACTTACTCAGGCAAGTTAGAAAATATAACAGACGTGCCACAGATATTTTGAATCACGTGTGCGGCAAAAATAATGTTGAATGTTTTAAATGTATTTCTCTGGCTACACAGTGTATTTCTTGTTGACACCGTGAAACTGTGAGTACCAGATGTAGACCTAGAAAGAAATGATCCACGAAACAATTAATGATGATATTAGAAATTCAGCAAGGATACAGTTATCTCTTCTTAACAAAACAAGGAATATTTTCATAGTAATCCAGAAATAAGATCAAATATAAAGAAAAATGAAATATTTTCCAGATTAAGAAACATCACCTACTGACTGAATTAAGAAAATATCTTTTAGATAGCCTGTGATATTAATGATGTGTTTGCAAGGAAAGGGCAAATCTTTGCAAGTTTCAGTACATTTTTTGGCTAGATATGTATTTTGTGCTATTGCTTAATATACCGGACTTAAAATATCTACTAAAATAAACATGCAAAAGAGCCATTGTCATTTGAATTTTGAAATTGAAAGATTATTTTAAGTTTTATTTTAAATCATCATGATGCTTTTCAAATACCTATAAGTGAAATCTTAAATATTACTTGAAAATAAATACTCTTTTTTTAATTAAAATTAAAATAACGTTTACATTTGGATATATATATATATATATAAATATATAAATATATACATATATATATATATATAAATATATATATATATATATATATATATAAATATATAAATATATATATATAAATAAATATATTATATATATATATATATAAATATATAAATTAATATTATATATACATATATATATATATATATATATATATATATACATAAATACATATATATATATATATATATATATATATATATATATATATATATATATATATATATATATGTATTTATATATTTATATATATATATATATATATACACGAAACATCATTTACAGAATAATTGAACGTACACTATAAGGTAGCGAATGTATTCATGTGATTAATTTAATGCTTATTTTTAAAATAATTAAATAATTTTAGAAAATTTGCTTTCATATTATTTATCGTTCATTATTCACACATATTTCACTCTTCAGTGAATTAACATTTTAAGATAACAATTGAATAGTAATTTAAATCGCAATACATTTGGATAATTCCTATTTATGGTAGAAATAATATAAAAATGATATTTTTCAATTCTGAATTTTATTCTTAAGAAGTAAATTCTGTATTTTATTCGTAAAAGCAGTCTCAGAATTTCCCATTCCATCATATAACGAAAAATATTTTTGATGTCAAAAATGTTGATTGATTGGAATGATCTTTTTTACTGATACGTTTTATACACGAAAAAAAATATTATAATTTACAGTCTGAAGAATATACCAAAACACAGAAATCAACAAATACCAAACAAACCAAACAAATTTCTTCAAATCCAGAAGGCCAAATTTCATTTATCAAATTGACTCTCCTTATTATAATTTATATTTTAAATTCTTGTGCATTTATAAGTTGTAAAAAAGTTAAAGTCATTTCCTTTAAACAATCTGATAAGGAAATAAAGATTTTGAAATAGTTTAAAAAGATAGGATTGTTATATACAGTACTATGGAATATATGTGAAAGCATTTATCCATGAAATAAGCTTTTAAATATCTCTACCAAAAACGTTTTGAGAAAAATGTGTCTTATAATTTTATATCTCTTTCAAATATTTGAATCTAAAAAGTGAAAACGAAAATAGCCAAATGAGATTAATATTTCTTATTTCTTCATTCCATTCCTGTATTTCTTATAAAATCCAGACAATATGGAAATATAGAAAAAAGTTTATTTTTATCGAGTTATACATTAACTTCTTTTCAATAGTATAATGTTTCAACTTTTGTTATATCGTATTGCAAGAGAAATATGTGAAAATTACATGGATAATATGTAAATAAAATATGATCTCTTTTCAAATTATTCTTATTACCCTGACATTATTGATGGTATTGTCTTAGAAAAAACAACGGCTTTATTAAATACACTGGTGTAAAATGGGTATTAGCATTATTTAGTATACTCTGATAAGGATTCTTAACTGCAAATCATATTTTATTTTTTGACATGCATTGTTTTATTATGTTTGTTTTCCAAAATAAATAATTTAAGAAATTCTGACAAAATGAGATAACAATTCATAAATTTGATAACAAATCAGCAAAATGTTCTGCTTTTACTTTCATTATAAAATAAAATTAGCATTCATAAAAATTTAAAAAATTTAAAAAAATGATAGAAAAATTACGGCAACGAATTATTTATCTTTTAACATTAATTTAAATCATAAGTAAAAAACGCTGAAATACATCTTAAAACGAAACATATGAAACAGAATTTATTTGAATATAAATAATTTATTTAATACATTAATTAGATTATTCATGTACTCTATAAATTCTGTATATATTTATAAATGTTGCATGTTTAACAACGAATATTACAACGTGTTTCAAATAGAGTGCAAATACAAGATACGTATGTAATAATATCTCTCAAAATATGCAAAAACGGAAAAGGAAAACTGTCAATCTATTAAGCGTCATAAATATTCCTCGTAAATATTCTGAAGCGTTGCTATGTAACACTATGTAAAATTGTATTTCCTAAAGAATTTCTACCCCTTTAAATTTTTTATGATAAAACAAAGAATAGGATGTAAGTAATGGAATTTTGGTAAAAGATCATACGTAGTTTTTTTTAACACAAAGCTGTATTTTTTTAATATTTCAAAATAAAATCAACATCTTTTCTATTATCAATCAGTACCAAATGAAATTTAAAATAATCAACAACATCAATATTTTTAATTTTTGTAGTTTAAAACTATAACGACATTTGTATAGATAATTTTGTTATACTCATCAACAATTCTATGTTAATAATAAAAAGGTAAAGCATTTTCGGGTTGTAAATCAACAATTTAACTGATTTTGATGCTCATAAGAAATTGAAATTATTTGTATTGACAAAGAAATTGTTATCTATAAAACCAATAGTTTTATATATCAAAAAGGATTGTCTTTTAACTGCGTGGTATGCAGCAATAAAATAATTATTAATGAATCATTCACTATTAGGAAATATATGTTAATATTTTATATATGCTAAGGGTTTTATGTTATAAACTAAATTGATGGCTTAAGCTAGGACTATTGTGAGTAAAAATAAGCGTAGTTTAATCATTAATATTTAAAAGAAATGGGAGTTTCACTTCAAATAACTGAAACAAGACTGAAATTTCCCAGTTCAGAAGATTTTATTTGTCCCTTAGATAGCAGGCAATGAATATTTTTAATCATTCGATCAGTAATAATTATCATATCTCAAATAAATAACTATATTTTTCTTTTTCAATCAAGGATTATTTAATTTTTAAATTGTTAAATTAATTAACAAATTAATGTAAGAATGATTTTTAATGTAAAATAGAAAAATTGTTAAATTATTAAGAAATAAAATTTTCCACATGAAATTGTTAATTATATAGCCATATTTCTAATGTATGTGTACAACATTCCTTACAAAATATTATGAAAAATAGTATTTGGATATTATATTGATGCCATTTAATAAAACTCCTAATGTAATTAAAGGTAGACAGTATTCATTTAAATGCATGCTAATTCACTTCGCTCTGAGTTGATGATTCTTTGAACACGTGTGAAAAGAAACTTAAAATTTTAAATCTTTAATTAATTTACTACAATCTCCGAGGCTTAAGGTCTTTATTGGCTTGGAATTTTTTATATCATATTTAATGCTATTTATAGAATAAAGAACTTCCACTGTTTAAAAATTCTATTGCTTCTCTGGACATTAAAGATTTTTATAAGTTCTGAATTTTACAAATTTTAATATTTTTATGATTTAAAAAACTCATATATAAATTCTTCTTTAATCAAACCTGTGAAGAAGATAATTACTCAGTGTGCCTGTAACGCAAGAACTAAATATGATAATTATAAAAATGCTTAGTTATATGAAAATTTAGTAACCTGAAAATATTTAAACTTAAATTTTATATATTATACTTCATGAATACAAAAAAGTATAAAAACTACGGGAAATAAACCTGAAATTATGGAAGCACCCATTATGAGAATTAGGGAATTACATAAATTGGAATGTATTCGCTTCTTTAGAAAACAGTTGTATACCCAATGAAATATTGTAAACTTTTAACATTCATAACTTTGTTTTAACCATAAAATATGGTAATAGATTTTTGATGGTTTAGCATATTATTTTTTAAAAAAAAATATGTTACAATTTTTTAGATGGAGAATTTAAAAATGTTTCAAAATAAATGCATTATACTGAATATTAAATATTACTTTCATTGATTTATTGCCATTATATTAAAAAATAAACAAACAATCGTTGAACACTTTCGTGTTGTGATACATATAAAATAATAATTTTTATTTTAATTTTTAATTTTTTTGGGCAGTATGAACGACGCTTATAGATCATTGAACGGGATAATTAAATGTTCAATAAGTATAACTATGGAAAGATATTAAATTACTTTCATTGGTACAAAGTTCATTCAACAGACTTATGTCTCTTACATTTTGAAACATTTAAATGAAATATCTTATTGCGTTCTCAATTGTAAAATAATCTTAAGTGGCTCATTAAAATTATTTTTCAAAAATATTATATTTTCTTTAGAGTAAAATTTGTAACAATTATTTTATGTTGCTATTAGTGTTTGACTTTACTAAATAGAACACCATTTTTCCAGCTAAAATTTAGCCATTTGGCACATAAACTATAAAAATATTGATAACTTTAAAAATTAGTTACAAATACTATTATCAGTACTTCAATAATATAGAATACCAATTTTTATCATCTATTTTGTGCATAAATTAAGATGATAAAAAACAAATTATGATATAATGATTATATAATTTTTAATGTTATTATTTTAATATCAAGAAACATTTTAATTAAATTTTTTTCATAACCTTAATTAACGTTTTATAATTTTAACTAATTTTTACATTTTTTAAAAAATTGAAGTTTTGTAATTTTTTGATAATTTTTATTCTCAATAAATGAGTCATATAAATATAAAAATTCATATAACAAATTATGTTAAATAGAGTTTAATTTCGTATATAACATTATAACTGTGTTTTTCAAATCAATTACATATATATTTTATAAAACGCTAATTAAATACTAATATAAAATTTTAATTGTATACATAAGTGAAATTTTATTAAATCTTTTCTTCGGCAAATTTAAATGCCATTATCAATATCATAATACTATTATCAATATAATAATACAATTAATAGCTTCATGAAGTTATTAAAATATCTTATTTTAACAGGTTAGTGAAATACCATTTAAAGTGAGAATCACTTAACAATTATTACTCAGCATTTTGATTCTACAACATACGAAGGTAAAAACTATATTTTATTTGTGGCAAATAATATCTCAAACAATATAGTACTCTTTCATATAAAATTGTAGTTTTTATATGAGTTGCTAAAAAACAGCTGTGATTATTATAGACAAATATCGATTTTTATTTACAAATATTACAAAAAATCATTTCATGTTTATGGAGCCTCCTAAAACCAATATCAATAGAAAAATAATGAAAGATGTTAATAATAAGCCAAAGGAGCTTACTTTATTGGATAAGAGAAATAATCACTACAAAAATGAATATTAAGTTTGTTTAACAATTATTTGATCGTTAACGTTTGTTTGTTGATTCACACTTAGGAAGAAAGAAATATTCTTAGGTATGAATAAACAGGGAAAGAAATTTACTTCCAGGTGTTTTGAAGTGAAAGCCTCAGTAATATGCAGCTGATCAGTTTTTAAAAACAAATCGAGACATTTATGCTTATTCAATGTTGTTTTAATACTTCAAAGCAAATCTTGAGATATAACAGATATTTATTTAATCGTATAAGAAAATCGCTTTCTGTGTGTTCTACAAACACATTTGTTACGAAACGTGTTTATAGAAAATCACATTCAAATGAAGAGACTGAATAGAAAGTATATAACATTACACTTTTATGACTTTAAAGTAACACGGCATTGTGTTATAAAAAGCATCGCAATTATCAGGTTAAATAAGCTCAAAATTATTCTTTTCGGCTTTAATGAATTGATATAATGTTTGTATTGTTATTTTTAATAATTATTACATGTAAATTGTAATAATTATTCAAGAAAATGTTAATAATAATTAATAATTATTACATAAATAGAAATTATGAATTTAAAAGAAAAATAGCCATAAAAAGTATAAAAAAAAGAAAAACAATCAAACTCTACAATGAGTTTCATTATGAGAAAAATTAAAAATGTTATATAAATAAAAGTGATGGAGTCATAAAACTAAAAAAACAAGCCTTATGCTTATTTTAAATTAAGTGTTCTAAAACATTTTTTATTAATTATGAATCATTTGGTAGTTTGTAAATAAAGCTTCAATTTCATTGAATTTTATTCATTTTCTTAATTTTCAGTCGAATATAGTGAATGTTTTATCCTTGTAACATGAATAGAGAATACAATACATATTCCCTAAGTACGCGAGCTGGAATGATATCTAAGAAAAAGAAATAGGGGAAGGTAATAATGGTAAAATCTCTGTTGACATCAGTGGAGACCTTAATTGAAATTTACCGAGCATTTCTAAGAATGATGAATATCATCGATCGTGATTAACCATCTTTACTCCATCATCGTAAAGTGGGTCCGCATGAAAAGCAATCATGTTGTCTGCTAATGACTAGCAATTATGTGCAAGAAACACCATATAATATTTCATGATACAATGAGTTTGTTTATATTTTATTATTTTAGTGCAGATAATAGTGTTTTCTGTGACTTATAAAATACATTAAAATTTTCATTTTTGTTTTTATTAATATTTTTGGATAATCATTTGTTATGCTTACAAAATATTCTGTATTTTTAAATCATTATATTGATGACATAAAGAAATAAATAGTAAATAAAAAATAAATGGGTTTTATTATCACATTTTTTTTTAAAAAAGTGTGTTAATTTAATGTAAGTATAGTGAACCTTATAACATTATTAGCAAAATATGTTTACTGTATATTAAGTTTTTCGAAATTTTAACCACAATAATCGAGTTTCTCTCGTATAAAAGGTGTCACTCAATTTGTTTTAATACGCATTATTTATGAATTAGTAATGTAAACCATATATTATATTATAAATTACAACAACTTATCAAAATTAACAAAAAATATTTCGAATCATATATTAGTCAAAAAATATGCGTATGTGTGGAAGGCAATCTATTAAATTCTCATTTCAATAGTTTCTAATTTAATTCAAAGGGTGAAATCCTTTAAATATTCTCAAAATTCAGATTCTTGTTTTAGTAATGGCGGACTTTGAGTGACTAATCGTTCACTGCAACAAGGCCAGAAAGTGCCACTCATTTATTGTTACATGGCAGGCACCTGTGAACCAAGTCACGGAGGAGAGTAGTATTAACCAAACCGAAGTACCACAAACCGGTTTTTAGAGTGGGACACATTCCTGCACCATTTCAAAAGAAAGGACAGCGAAACACAGCGAGAAGAAAACATCTTTGTCTGAACCGAGATTTGAACCCATTGTCAACAATCTAAGAATCAGGAAAGCAAACCCCTCAGCCACCTATTCTCTAGTTTATATTACAAAAATCACTTGCTAATACGCAAAATTTAATCAGAATCCAGAAGCATATGTAAAACAACTGCGTAATGCATATATAAATAATGCATTTTATGCAAAATATAAGGAGGCATCTGATGATGCTGAGGTTACGCCACAATGATAAAAGCATATGAGAGGAGTATATAAGGACCAATCGTTAAGAATGAAATGCGTTCATAATTGTCCATACAACTGTCAACGTCACCACAGCATAGTTATGATGCCGTGGACGCAAAAAGATGATGCTTTACGTGGTAGAATTATCAATAGCTTGGAAAGCGGGTGTACATAAATAGCGCAATCAACCAAAGTATAAGACCAAAAATCATTAACTGACACTTTACGTCAGCTATCATCACCTACGCGTGCAGCAATTTCTAAGAAAATTGCATGCGTATGTTTGGGATTGCATGCTTAATGGCCTGACAGAGAAATTTCACTCACAGAAATTCATTTTTGCGAGTAGTTAGCATGGAATAGATAAAGACAATATGGACATTACGAGATAAGGATGCCAGTCTTCACCATTCAATCATCGTCAGCGATATCTTCAATCGGAGGATATCAACTGTATGGAATGGCTAGCAATCTCACTGGACTTAAATCTTATATAACAAGTGTGAAACATGATTTACCGACGAATTACATTTTGGACATCATTACTTGCTGAATAGATTTCTCTTCTCCTATTGCAATTTGATAATGTGAACCTCAGCATGAGTTAGCATTGCATGGATTATATATTCTCATATGAGAGTCATATAATGTATAACCATCAAAACAACAAATTATTGTTCAATTGTAATACGGAAAATGTGATGTAAGTATTCAAAGGTGTTAAAATCATGGTTTGCGTACCTGGTATTATAATACACCATATTTTTTGTTTTCTTCCAATTGCTTAATACATGGTATTTATGAATGAATAATGTTTATTTTTTAACCTGTAGTTACCGGTTACGGAGTTCTCCTTAACTTATGGATATATGTGTTTTTAAATATTTGGTCTTGCACAACAACGAAAATTTGTTTGACTTTCATATGATTTTTATGCATTGCAAGACAATACTACCAGCAATTACGTGAAGGATTGATTATATTCCCCATAAGTATTTGTGAATTCGGTGAAAGAGCATTTCTTGCAATAGTTTCATGAGTTTTTTTTTTTAATATCTATACAAAATACAGAATACAATCCAATATATTTCTAAAAAATAATTTTTGTTCACTTCAAGTACTTCCTTGTGCAGAAATTAGAACTCTATCTGATTACTTTGCAAGAACTTTAAAGTTACTTCTTTAATGAGAATAAAAATTTATTTGCATCTTATATACTACAAATACCGATAAGAAAAAAAAATAAGTAGAAAAACGCTCAGATAAAAGAAATTATATCATTATCGGAAATTATTAGTAATTTTTAATTTCTTATAAAGGTTTTTGAAAATTATCTTTGCAAAATATTTAGCTTCAAGCTGTACAGGTAAAACTACTTTATAATTTATAAAATTTAATTAGATGATTAAAAATTGTACTTTATTTTAGTACTTGTTAAAAATTCATTTCATAGTAAAACATGATCCTTAAATTATATAATTATCTATTCATGAAATGCTTGAGTTATTATTACGTTTTTTCAAACTAAAGTGTAAAATAGTAAGCACATGTATTGCTTAAAAAGAACTATATTTTGGTATAAAACTAATTGTTATGTTGAAATTTACCCCAAGTGTCAAAACTTCAATAAATAAATTTTATTAATCTTTTCATATGTGAGAAAGAGATAATTTTTAAAATAACCTAAGTTTATGTCATGTTTAACATTGACAAAAATTTAAAAAAAATCAATATTTTTTTTTATAATTCCAGCATCACTTATCTTATAAACGCTAATCACTTTTCTATATTATAATTGAATAATTGCTTAAAATAATTGGACACATTTTAGAAAATTTTATTTTACTCTTTGATATTTCTTTAGAAAAAAACTCACTTACTTTTTAATTAAATTACTCCTTACACAGAATGTAAAATTTGCCTGATGTCCCACAAGGTTCTTTTTATCTTTTCAAGCATCATTCTTGCAAAGAATTCTTTAATTTGACATTAAAATGCTTTCATTATAAAAACGGACCGAATAACCCAATAATATAAAAAAATATTTTCTAAAATACAAGCTATACATGAAATTATAGCTAAAATTTTATTTTAGAGAGTTAATTTTTTATCCATCAATTTTATTTAATGTATGCATCAAAAGCCAATTATAGTACCTTTTTTAGGAAAAAGTGTAATTAATAATTTAAGTTTTTTTAATAACTAAGATCATGCAAAATTTTTAAACTATTTTTTGTATTCTCATTGATTAATGCAAAATTCATTATGGAAGAAAAAAAATATGTAATTAATTATGATTTTTTACACTAGTTAAGAAAATTAATATTTCTTTACCAAGTATGTACAAAAATATTTTCAATACTTCATGATCTGTTTTTTTTACTTATAAAATCCTCAATTATATATAATTGTGCAATTTAAAATCTTGTACTACAAATTACATATAAACTTTTAGTCTTGTTAAATTAACAGAAAAAAAATATTTTTTATTAACTATGATGAGAGAGAGAAGTACTGCAACTCTCTAACTATAGATTAATTTTAATATATAACTTCCCTCCTCTTCAAAAATATACATGTATGCATTACAAACTGAAAAATCTCAAACATGCATGTTTCAATTAGTTTTGGTATGTATATTGGGATTCCCACTGTATTCAGAATGGAAGATTCCAAAATACAAATATTATAGTTCTTATTACATAGATATGTTACATTTAATATTTTACACACATTTGTTGACCCCTTTTTTAAAGAAGATTTTTGAAAATATCTGTTTTTGCAATAAATATATTTAACTCCTACCTACACAAATGTTTGCTAACAGTGATGAGAGCAAAGAGTTTCCAAAATTGTTAGATTGCATATTGCTGTTAACCAATAGGATAATTTGACTCAGATATTAATCATAGTGTTTTGGGTTACGTAACCTTTCAATGTTATATAGATAATGATATACATAATGATAAAATTTTTCATTTTCAGTTACGTTTCCTAATTATTTCTGAAAGCCAGATTTTAATTGTTGCACTAGATTCCAAACATTTAAAGTTGATACACAACAATTACAAGCAATGTAATGCATTTGTTTCACATAGATTTCACAAAAACTTCGGAAATAAATCACACCACCATGGTTTTATTATGTTAGAAATGTGCCGATAGCCATTAAAAGTACCATAGATTGGATCCGAAACTCGTTACCTGTGCTTAGGCCTGAGCTGGGCTCTATTATATAGATAGAAGAAGAAGGGTAGAGCATGAAAACTGTTTGAAGCTGACATAAAGCATAAGAATCCGAATGCCTGACTTGCCATCCTTTGATGTATCATTTCTCTTGGAGATTATTGTGTCCCTTATCTATTTAACATATCTGAAGAGCCATTAGAGAACACGATGGATATTTCGTTGGGTCAAAATTAAAACTCATTACCTGCCTTTAGTAAGAACGAAGACCCTAACCAAATAGGTCACAGCAGTTTTAAACCAAGTTCGTTGTTGGGTTAATATTTTGTATCTATGTTTATTGTCAAATAAAGCTGCAGTAATGTTGGTCACGTTTCTGTACAGTGAGAGTGGATATTGAACACGCATATTTTTTGAGTAAATCTTAAGAATGTTTCTGTATAATTTTACCCTACAATATGTCTGACTCCACAATATGTCTGCTCTCCGGGAGTTTATTCATGAGAAGGCTCTGAGATGAAAATTTCTAATGACTACTGAGTGCTTAAATTTGTCTCGCTTCAAACAATAAAGCCGAATAATTGTTAAAGTCTCTAACCCACCCCTGATGGATAAAACGTGCATAAATTACTTCATAAAAGAGCATGTTCCATTAACAAACTTACTTCAATAAAAAATAGAACGTTTTTGTATTTCTGTATATTCACAAAGAAGGCAATTCCTTTCATTATATTACAGAATGCACTACACGGCCCAGAATCATCTCAAACGCCCTCAAAACCTTAGCTACGCTGATTTTCTTTGAGTCTGTCTTGTTTCAACTTGCCACAATAAAAATTAGCTGTAATCACTAAGCTTCTGACAAAAAAAATGTCTCGATGTGTGCAAGGACAGGAGTTATCCTTACACCAGCTCTACAGATGATTCATCAGATTCAGACTTTTAACCCTCTATGTTTCAACAAACTTAATCTTTTAGTTAGGGTATACACAACTGAAATCACTGTATTTTTCTTACCAATCAACGAATCAAGGACTTATCAGCCACACAATAGTTGCTTTCTCCATTTGTTCATAACATTTTCTTGCCTTACTTACTTATATTTTTTAATATTCTTTTTTAAATTTTCTATTAATTTCAATCATAAATTCTTATGTTGTCATCTCTGACTGAAACCGAACTGTAATGTACTGGGCACTGCATGACTCAATACAAGGCTTTAAATCCACACTAATGTAATTCTCTCATTCTCAATGGCTTGCTGGGTGATGGCAAAGCTTGGGGACGATGTTTTGGCCCTGGCTGGTGCAGTTTGTTCTCGATGGTGACGAGTGGGCTAAAATCAACAACCGAAAGATACAATACGGTGTCTACTCACATATTTTTATGAATTTACATGTTTATCAATCATTTATCACAAAAGAAATGAAAAATAATCCACACTTCACAAAGATTACTCATTTATCAAACTCTGTTACTTGTAGTTAAGCATTTGTTTTCTTCTTATTCGAGGCAAAACAAGATAATTTAAAAAAATCTTAGCCACACAAAGTTAAACTCAAACAGAAATTCCTTGTACAATATTTCATGTATACATTTATTCTCTCTTTATTTATGAAATTATTTATTTGTTCATCCTGTGGTGTCCAAATGGACTGAAAGTCTAATCATTTGTATATTCCAATTTTATTTTCCTTGCATGGAATTTTTATATTCACTTGATCATTACTTTATGTTACTGAAGTTTTCATCTATAATCGGTATTGTATATATTCATTTATTTAGAAGAAATAATTGCGACTGAGTAAAGATTTGGAATAAATATATATGTTGAGACAATAACATCTTATTTATTGAAACATTACAGTAAATTCACATAAAATAATTGTCATAAAAGACAATTTTCAAAAACTAAAGCAGCAAAACATTGTTATACTTTATTTGTTCAGCAAAATGTTGAAAAGAATTTCCTTCACATCAGGGAACATTTTTGATTGTAAAAGAATTGCGTGAAAGAAATATACTTTTTCTGGAGTTTTCGGTACTTATGAAAGGTACAGAAGTGTCTCAAGACACTTTCTGAAGATTACTTCAAACATAAGAAAGTTTCATACTAAGGAGAGGTACTAAAGAAATTTATATAAAATCATATAACATTGGCTTTATAATACCGATAATAAAGCTAAAATATTGATTTTTATCTTCAAAATAAGAAAACGAAAATGTGTTTTTTTAAATTCGTTTCATATTTATATATTCAATATGTATTAGTATCTTAGTAATTGAACAATTATCTCTGGAAATATTTTATTCATTCGTAAAAGTATTTGGTTTAAGTTTTGGTTAAATATATATTGTAATTCCAATATCTTTATAGCAATAAATCGAATTTTAAATATGTCAGCAATTTCGTAATTGCAGAAATCAGTAAATATGATAATGCTTCAAAGCTTCAGAATTTTGTTGCAATTTTAACAAACGTTTTAGTCATTTAACGTGAAAATTTGCATATATCATAGTTAAAGAAACAACATTAATTAAATCACTTAGTAAGGAAAATATTATTCACTTTGTTTTTATAATGCAGTTATATGCACTATATGCAAAAGACGTAAGTGAAAAAATTGAATATTTTAGATTATTTGTTTTGCATATTTGAAACAAATTTGCTAATTAATAACATTTATTGAAAATCAGTTATTTATTGCATTATTTTTATCCTTGAATGTTGATTTTTTGGAACATTATAATAGTTATGAGTGCAATGAGCTTTATAGCTGAATTTGAAGAAAAAATATTATTTTTACTTTTTCACAAAACTATACAAGTTCATATGAACCATTAAATGTGGTGCTAAATATGTTGTATATCTTTTTAATGTTACACTATACAACAATTTCATTCATACTATAATATATTTATAAAATATAAGTCTTGTCTGATGAGTAATTTTCAGTAGTTATTAAACTCTCATTAAAATTAAATTCTTTTAGGTATTTTATGGCTTATGCTACTATATTTCTCTCTTCCTATAAGAGATAATTATATGAAAGTTGGATTATTAAACTAAGAATTAAACACTGTAGCATATAATAGTTGTTTTGGTGGCTGAATTAGATTTACACAAAAATCCAAGTAATTACTTAATTTGTCATTTCAATGATCCATTGCATTGGATGCAAGATTGTTGGTTAAAATATAAATTACAAAATGAATGAAATTTGATGAGAAAATTCTAATACTTCTTGATAAAAAACAAATAAGAAAAATATTTTACTTATGGAATGTAAAAACTCTTCAATAACCATGAAATATAAAAAAAATTCATTTCAAAATGTCAATCAATATATATACATATGTATATAATGTGATAAGAAATTTTATTTCTTGTTTCATGATCATACTACCTATAAAATCTTATAATTAAATGTAACTACATTCACTTCCAAAAGTTAAACACGAAGATGTAAAATGCAAAAAAATCAACAAATATTGCTTTAATTGGGCGCAATATTCGGCAGAAAAGTAGCATATATATTTATGCATAAAATAAAACCAGTAATTATATACAGAGATGAAAACATTATTAAATTTTAGTACATTATAAGGTAATGACATACTGGAGATTTAAACAGAATTATGTATTAAGTGAAAATAAATAGCATAAAATGAAAAAAAGATATTAATAGGGTATGTGATCCCCCTAATCTGTATACAAAATTTAAACCTTGTGACCATGATTTCAATTAGGTGGTCAACAACCGCAGAATTAAGCTATAGCCATTCTTCTTGTATAGCAGTTTCCAGCCCAAAAAGAGTGTCTAGAGGTGGGAAACGTAAAGATACAACATGACCCAGAACATCCCAAAGATTTTCAATGGGATTAAAGACGGGCGAATAGGCTGGCCACGCCTTACGCGATATCCCTTCAATCTCCAAGTAGTCATCGACAATGTTAGCTCTAATGGAACATGCGTTATAATCCATTAAAGCAAAAGCAGGGCCTAATGCTGCAGCTTACAATCTCACAATGTGTTCAAAGACTCCATCTCGATACCAGACAGTCGATACAGGACCCCATTTAAATATGTGCAGGTTGGTGCGGTATCCTAATGACACTATAATGCTTCCACCTCGGAATGCGTGATATTCGGTGATGTTTTGAGGCTGATTGCGTGTTCTTTGTTCATGCCATATCCTTATACGCTTGTCATCTGGTTCTAGAGCAAATCTTGAATCAACAGTAAACATAGAATTGCCCCAGTCAGACAAGTCCAATTGATATGTTCTCGGCACCACTTTAATCGTACATGTCTTTATTGTATGGATAGACAAACACACACTTGAGGTACCCTGGCATACAGTCTACTCATATATAATCTTCAGCGTACAATAGCTGCAGATATCACCTTATCAATGGAGGTTGTAACCATAGATATCACACGTGTGGAGATCGCCCTGTGATTCCGCTGGGCTAAAATCGCAATATATTGATCTTCTGTGGGGTTTGTAACCCTTGGGAGACTGACTACGGGCCTTCGGACAACTGTCTAAGTGATTTGAAATTATTTCCATAAACGTGAATTTACTTAATAATGAACGCCGAAGAAAAGAGCAACATCGGAGATCCAATGTCCTACTTCAATGCGCCCCACAGCGCACCAAGGATCAGAATCTTCCATTCGTCTTCTGGAAGTTATAGAAACAGGTATGTCTTGAAAACCAATTGCACCAGCGTTTTAAACACCTTCTATCAGCACTTACAATCAACCTCTGTAACCCTTCATAAAGCTAGTATCTTATAAAACTGCCCTTTTTGGATATTTCTTGGCATGAATGCGCAATTGGCTGTTAACTAGCATAGTTGCATTCTTCCTTCTACCTCTGCAGTGATTTGCATCCTCTTCAATTCTGATTGGCTTCCAGAAATTAGCATTTTCCTCTCCGTGCTTAATTTTTGGAAGTAAGTGTGTTTACTTATCTATAGATGCTATAAATTGTTGTAAATATATTTTCAAACGCGTGCTTTCTCTGATATATCTTTTCGATAATTTTCATTCAAATAAATTTTAAAAAAAACTTCAGTTTTATAACATTTTTATGCTGATCACACAAGCTATCGATGTAATTAAAACAATCAGCTTAATTGCATTTTATAAGTCACTTTAAAATAATAAGCTTAAATTGGACTTCAATTATAAAAGTATATAATTATTGTATTATAAAAGTTATGTTTAAAATATACTATAATAAAAATTATATATAGATGTTTTTTTTTTAAAAAAATAAAATTATAAATATTATTACATTTTATAATTTTCTATTTAAGAATATCAGTATTTTTGTGATTCGAAGAAGATAATACCTTTAATAACTCATTATGCAATACTGATTTTCAATATGAATCTTTGAAATTCAAATCATAACTATACTAGCTTTACATTTTAAGTTCTGAAGTCACACTATCTACAAATATTAAGGCATTTTCTCCACTGCTATTGTTTCACATAAATGTTTAACTATTGTTTCACAAAATTGCAAAATGTTGAAGAGCAAGCACTATTTTATATTATACCTAAATTACAAAATATTCATGGGCATCACCTTACAATTTAATTATTATAAACTAATTTACACTTCTAATAATTTTACAGCATGAATTCATATTTTAGAATCGATTGGAATATATAGATGTACGATACAACTTGCAAGTACATCTTGAGTAAGCAATTTCCTCGTGTACTTATAACTGGATTTTAAATAATAATATTTATGTTTAATATTCCTATTGGCTCCTTTGTATAATACTAGTGTCTTAGCAATGTCACAACATTGACATGTTAATATGTCAATGTTGTGAATTTTTGTCTAAGAATTATATAGAAATTAATAAATTATATAAAAATCTGAGAATTATAAATAGAATTATATAAAAATCTGAAATAGAAATTTTAGAAACGAAAAATTATATTAAACTAAAAATCAATTTTCTTTGTGTAACATGATCTTATTATTTTTTTAACTGAACGAATAAATATTAATTACTTAATTTTTCCAAAATAAGTTAATGATTTAAATACCAAAATAATTGATGAAAATGCAATGGTTGTTCTTCAATACCACTTTTACAAACATTTGTATACTCAAAATGTTACAATGTATCATGATAAATTCCTTTTTACATAAATTACAAATGATACATGTAGAAGCTATAACTTACAATAATTATAAATTGTTACTATTTTCAATAATCCTTGATAACAGCAAACTCATGTTGAGACATGTGAGTACTTTTTTGGGTATGCATTAGAAATGTAATAATATAGTGAATGTTTTTTTAATACACACATATCTATAAATTAAGGAAAATTCAGAATCACACAGAAATTGAACTGGTGAATGGGGCCTTAGTACGTCACAATGGTGAGAGTGTAACAGAGGAGTATGTAAGAAATAACTGCAAAGTATTAAAATTGTTCACAAGGGTTTCAAAAGAGTTTCAGTGCAATAACTGCATATTTATGGCACAAAGCAAGCATTTGAATGATGTTTCACGGGGTAGAATTATCGACCGCCTGAAGTTGACGTTACCAGCTAGAACTATCCATGGAACTTGGAATTGTCCAAAGTGTCATGTTCAGGCTTTGGCAACAGTTCCAAGATGATGGCAATGTGAGTAAACGTTACAGCATAGGTCACCCCAGGGCTACAAAGCCAAACGAGGACCAGTATTTGGCAGTAACTGCCAAAAGAAATTGCACACATTAGACGTGTCTAATGTGTAGACGTGAGCACAGCATTAGACGTGTCTCTTCAGCTACCGTTACGACAGTTTCAAGGCATACCGTGTACAGACGCTTAGGGCACGCGAGTCTATATGCTGTTAGGCATGTCATATGTGTTCCACTTACCACAACTCACTGTCGCCTACGGTTAGCCTGTAGTAGAGAGCATGCATTGTGGACACCGCAGCAGTGGTCTGGTGTGATGTTTTCCGATGAGTCCAGGCTTAGCTTTCAGTCTAATTCTCGCCGGACTTTCATAGGGAGAATGCCTCGTACCCGTTACCACGAAGAGAACACCAATGAACGTAACCATTTTGGTGGTACAGGATTGTTCGTTTGGGGAGGAATTATTCTGTGTTCTTGATCTAACCTGCATGTTCATGATGTAACCATGACAGGCCACATCTGTCGGGATGCCATTCTAGAATAACATGTATATTTGTTTCGGAGAGCCATGTGTACAAAATTTTTGTTTATGGATGACAACTCTCGTGCTCACCATGCAAACATTGTAAACGAATCCCTTCAATCCGAGGATATCACCCGTATGGACTGTCCAGTATACTCACCGGACCTGAACCCAATAGAGCATGTGAGGGATATACTAGGCCTACGAATTGCAGCCCATCAACCCCTTCCCACATGTCTACTGGAACTTCATAGATCATTGCTTGATAAGTGGTGTAATATTCCCCAAGATCAGTTCGATAATTTAATACTCAGCATGCCTAGGTGTTGTACAGCCTGTATTGTATCCTCTTGGGGCCATGCTATGTATTAACCATTATACCTACCATATTATATTGGTTTTTGTAAATAAGTTCTTTTTTAAAATTTGCTCCAAAGAATAAAAATCGCAATTTCTATTAATGATGCCAAACATTTAGAATATTTGATGATTTTTACCTTTTTAATAAATAAACTGTACAATTATGTCAATTTGTTTTGTTTCTGTCTCTTTCTTTGCCTGAAATTGAATTTTCCTTAATTTATGGACACGAGTGTAATTATATTAAAAATAATAATTCTAATCTATATAACTTTTTTTAAAAAAAATTTATATTTTTTGTATAATTTTCCTCAATAGATAACACTAGAGTGGATTAGAGTACCTACTGTTGACAAATAAAAGTTAACGAAAAATAATTTTTGAAAAATTCTAAGTTGCAAAAGAGAATGTAAATATTTCTCAATATTTATGCTTAGAGAAAAGACACTTAATGAGATCATATTTTAGGAGGAAACAAATACTTTTTTTGTTTTTTAATGAAGAGTTTATGTTAAAGAATACATTAATTTTTTGCAATTATAGTAGCAAATTCTATGGCTTTAAGAAACTAATGTTATCTAAGATACTAATGATGTCAATGTTAAAAAAGCAATTTTTTATTATTTTCTTAGTGTTTCTAACTTTTACCATTTTTTCTGGGTGTCATTATTTGAATGACCACATACGCCTCATTTTTTCTCCAAAATCTTTTATATTCGTAGTTTAAAATATTCTTGTTTTAAAAATTGCTGTATAATAAAAAGATGAAATTTAAATTTTTGTCATTAAGTTTTTTTTAAATAAAAGAGAAAACATAAAGCAGCAATTTTAATATGAAGAATATATATAAATTTATTGTAAAAAATATCAAATATGTTTTATATTGAGATGAAATGTTCTATGTCAATATTATATACATTGATTTCCTCAAGAGAGATTTATATAAATAGAATCATTTTTTTAATATCATATACAAACAATTGGAGATCACATTCTTCTTAAAAGAAATAAATTGTTTTCAACCTATTTATTAAAAATATATTAATCAAATCGAATCAGAAAAAAAAATGAAAATATTAATATTCATTATGTAAAAGTATTATGTAAAACATTTCATTCAAAATTTTATAAGAGTGGAATTTTTCTATCTCATGACACGACACTAAAATAATATTTTTATGTTCAGGTTTATTTAATTTATTTTAATTTAAAATAAATGATAATTTAGATATCTTGTGGTATTTCTAGATAATTTCATAATCACTAGAAAATATTTGGATCTTATTTATCTCCCTTATTAAATTAGTATCTTATTTATATTTTGAAATAATATTTTTTATTTGAATACAATTTATATATCTTTGGTATTTTTTACTTTATATATCTTTGGTCATTTTTCTTTCAAATATATTTACACAATGCGAAGCAATGATAAAATAAAACACTTTTGCCATTATTTCAGAATTGAAATTTTTTAAATACATTTACTTATTTTTGGAATAAATTTCGATGTAATATTCGACAAAATTAAGTGGAAATTCTAATAAAATCATTAAGTTACGTCAGAGAAATGAGAGCAATATTATTGAAGAGAGCATTTAAATTTACAAAAAATATTGTGAAAATATTTAAATAGAGGACCTGAATATCATTTTATTAACAGTATTGAATTTTAAACAATGATGGTATCTAGAATTAAATACTTTTCTTAAGATTTTCTATATAAATTTGTATGTATGTATGCATGTTGTGTGAAACACTGCTGAACAATTGCTAAGGAAGGATCACAAATTGTAATATAGCATAACATTAAGTGAGACATGAAGCCTAGTAGGATAAAATATAGTTGCCACACTGTTCAGGCATTAGAATAAAGACTATTTATTGTTCTGGAAAATACAAAAGCTGTAAAACATCTGAAAGAAAAAAAATATTCATTTGATGCTGCATACGTAAAAATGGAACAATGGATCTGAAAGTCAGCAGGCACCTTAACGAAACGTATGGGATGTGTCCACCGTGGAGTGTGATGCAACATTCCACACGTCATTTTATACTTTGCACAGTATTATCCAGCAGCTGTTAAAGTAATTTATCCCATTACTGTGTGAGTGTACGGATGAGGGTGTTCTTGTTTGTAGGAGGATAGCTTCGACCAGCAACTTGTCTCACCAAAGCATCCAACACATTTTCAATTGGGTTTAGATCTGGAGAACGGGATGGCCACATGAGGCGTTGAATACTCTCGCTGTCTAGACAATCCTGAACAGCGAGTGCTCGATGACATGTTGCGTTGTCGTCCATAAAAACAAATTTATCACAGACAGCACCACGGAAAAGACGAACATGAGGAAGTACAACTTCATTAATGTATCGTTGGCACGTCATAGTCCCATTCGCAACCACATGCAGTTGCTGCCATTGATCATGATGCCGATTTACGGACATGTCGGATATCGGACCCTTTCCTGGATATTTTAATGACGATAAGCAGTACCACTCTCGCACCAGATCAGTTTGCGTCTACAATCCAATGACAGACTGAACCTACTCTCATCTGAGAATAGTACGCATGCCCAGTCCTGTTCAGTACAATTGCGATGCTCACGACACATTACAAACGGGCAGTACGGTGCTGTCTGGTCAATGGGACACACACAACAAGTCTGGAGGCTTATAGTCCTCCTTCCCTCAAACGTCTGGCAACAGTTTTTCGGGAGATCTGCTTTCCTGAGGCAGCAAGAAATTGATTTGCCACCTGCTTAGCTGTGGCAAATCAGTTTCTTGCGCCTGTTCCTTTTTGCAGATACGACGATATATCTGTCCTTTGCAGGCGTCGTACTTCTAACACGACCTCCCCCGTGCCACCTACTACACATTCCAGTAATTTTAAATGACTTCCACAGCCATTAAACAACGCTGTTAGCGATGTCGAATTCCCTGGCAACATCTGTTATTTTTCACCCTTCTTCGATCTTTCCAATTATTCGGCCACGTATAAAATCATCTAAATGATGTCGAGAAGACATGCGAAAAATTTCAAGTTCGTCTATTAAATCTTTCCTGTAAAACTTTGACTTGAAACAACAACTGTCCACACGCCTCAAAATCTTTAAAGCTCTTATGAACGCTATCACATGATGAACAGACACGGGAAAAAATTAACACATGCATACTTCTTCTTACTATATCCCGCACTTATTCTAATTCTCCACATTTTGCTTCCTTTCAATTTGTGTTTGATATGGATGATAGTGTTATCCGTCCTTAGCAATTGTCCAGCAGTGTATATATATATATATATATATATATATACCTTTAAGTAAACATACCCAGAAATTAATTTATATACCATTTATTCCTAAATATAAAATCGACAAAACATCAGATAAAGTTTTAGTTACGCTTAGAAATAAACTGTGTTTTTATATCAAAGAAACATTGCAGTGTTTTTTTATTACCAATTAATGTAGCATTCATTTCCTCATCTATCTGAAATATCGATGTTGTGGAATTTGAGCAACAAGTCGTAAAAATCGCTATCCTATTAAAAATGTGGCTGAAATTAATTGTGATAAATTAGTTAAAACGTCGCTGGTATATAACCGTGGGTGAGCAATGTTTTGGTAGTAACTCGTGGTAATGAAATCATATGTTGAGCGTGTGATAAAATTATTATGTAAGTGTAAAAAATAAATAAATAAACTGTATGAGGTACATAAGGTAACAGCTTTCTGGATCAAACTACATTCTGGATAACACGATGATTCTGGTAACTGCGTGATTTGCTGCTTGTTTCACTTTAACATCCACACAAAATCGAAATCAGAACCTTCTGAGAAAACTGATCATTGCTTATAATAATTGGATGTGTAAACCTAAAATCAATATTTGGTATATTTTGAAATAAAATACTTACATAATATTGAGAAATCAAGGGGAAAAGAAAAATGCTTATTAGGGGAACAAATATCAAATATTTTCTTGTACCCATAATGATTTTCAACAATTCGATAAAAAAGGAATTCATCAAATCAAAAGCGGTGTACTAAGAATAATTATGACGTATTCTTTAACTAAGGACGACAATCTGAAATTTTAAAATCAATACGCCCCACTACGCCCTCTCAAAGGTAAAATTTAAATATTAATATATCCGCTGTAAATATATTCTTCACTGTAAATTAAATTAAATACTCTGCAATATTCATAAGTTTTGTTATAAAATAATATCTATGCATGTTTGAATAGTTTTACGAAAGTTGTAGATTATTAAAGTTTTCAAATATTGAAATGAAAGAATTTTTTTTAAAACAAAATCTATAAATGATATTATTAAAAACTAAAAACTGTAATTTCTAACAACATTTTAAATAAGTTAGCTAATTCAAATTCACTGATTTGCACTTGATTAAAAAATGCACAGTTCCTTCTAATTGTATTTTCAAATTAAAGATTCAATAGAGAAACTTTTATGCATAGTAGATATGTTTTTAATAATTATGAAAGGTAATTGTATTATTTACATCTTAAATTCAGTTTCTATCGAAAAGATGAAAATCTCAAGCTACTTGGGAGCATTTTGATTGCACATATTTAATTTCAAACAAAGAATATCCTTAATTAAATATTTAAATGTGTATTTAAAATACAGAAAATATGATTCATTTATTGCAGCTTACAATTAGATTACATCATTGTAACTATGTTTCCAATTAATAAAAATGTATCTTATTATTACATGATAAGATTTCATTATAAATGTAAGTAAATTTTTAGCAAACTTCATAGCGTAAAAATGTTTGAAGAAAACTTTTGTTAAATTGTAGCCACAAGGAAATATATATTAATTAGTTTAGCTTAAGTCCAAAATTGGCAAAAACATAACTTTTGTTTGTCAAGATAAATAAAATTATAGTTTTTTTTACCGATTTTCAGATTGATTAGAATATCTGTTATGTAAATATTTAAAAACATTTATTCTAAAATGAACATATTAAAACTCAGTTGCCCACGAAAAATAATAATAAAAGATATAAATTTCTAGGTAATTATTCTTCTCAGATGTTTCATATGAGAATGTTTTAAATTTAAATTTCTAAAAAGAAAGATATTTTTAATTAAATTAAATGGTCTTAATCTTAAATTTAAAACACTATTTTACTATATTTTATATTTTATACAAAAAATAACGTTATAAAAAAACACTCAAATATTTGAATATGTACAAAAACAGCATATATTTATAAAACATAACCCTTTTACAACATATAATAAAATATTTCAACAAATATAGAAAAGTGATCTTAAACCTAAGAATACAATGTACTAATTTATATCTATATTTTAATAAAAAAACACATACTGTGTATTTATGCATATTTATTATTAAGCAAAATATTTAAAGCATTTTTGTACGCATCATAACGTACAAATATTCACGAGTACTTTATATTTCTTTCCCAAAGAAAATTATTTGACTACTAAAGATAAAATAAGCATCTATTTCTGTGAGAAATGATATCGAGGTCATAAACTTAATGACTAATAATAAAAATCTGGCATAATGACACCCATGCGACACCCTAATAACATTACAATCTTTAAGTCATATTTTACTCCTAATTTGTTAAAAAAAAAAAAGTGAAGAGATAATAGGAACATTATGTACATTAAGGAAAGGGTTTGGATACTTGTGTAATATAAAGACTTAACTTACACTTTAACAACAAAAAAGTCATGAAAAAATTTTCGGACTCATTAATATGATCCATATTGCAATAATTTTCTATTAACTTTATCATAAAATTCTTATATATATATATATATATATATATATATATATATATATATATATATATATATATATATATATATATATATATATATATATATATATATATATATATATATATATATATATATATATATATATATATATATATATATATATATATATATATATATATATATATATATATATATATCTTCAACTATCTCTGTAAATGCATGTTATTAGAGTTCAAATACGAATAGTTTCTACATATTATAACGAAATTTGATGTTAAGGTTTGCTCCGAAAGTAATAATATTCATTTGTTTTATTTTTCTTTAAAGTATTCGTTTCCTAGACATAATAAAATAATTATATTGTATCGAAATTAATAAATAAAGGGATATCAATAATACAAATTATGTATCAAAATGAATTTTTATAAGCTGAAAGTGTTATTAGTAAAATAATTTTTGGTGAATTAAAAGCTTTTAAAAATTAACTGAATGTTTAAGAAAATCATTTAATTCAGAAATGTAGAAAGCAAAATCAATCAACTAGATGTATGTTTCTATAAAATGTATTGAACTACAAAAATAAGTCAAAATACCATTTTAAAAAGTTTGCAAAATGCATTTCTTTTTAAATTACGAGGTAGCTTCTTATTCGCACTCATTCTTCCATGACAACATTTTAAATACATTTTCCTTAACGAAATTTTAAAATTTAACATAACACAAGGGCATTTCATTATGATTACCTGCCAATATTAAATGTCAAATATAAAGTAAAACAAGCAGCACATTTTATAAACTTCCATTTTATTCATGAAGTATCTACAGTATAGATAGATATCATTGTGGCTCTTAAAAACGTAAAGTTCTGGGTTCCATAAAAACCGCTTTTGAAAATAATTGAATATGGAATTTGCATTTCCATCATCTGCATGCTGGCTTAGAGAAGGTGCTTGGAAGTTTTTCACTTTTACTACCATGGCCTACAGTCTATGAAAAGTCCTCCCAACTTTTGAAAACATGCCAAGTATTCAAACACCTGCAACAATTCTCTGGTCTTAGGTTATTCATAAAAGCAATAATTATAACAGTGGGATAATTCCACCATTTTTGTGAGGTTATAATTTAAGGTCTGGATACCCATTTCATGGTGTCAACTTATTTTATGGATACTGAAATGAAAACAGATAACAATTTTGCTTGTAATCTGGAAATCAGATAAATTGTTCAATGCTTCATTAAATGGTTTTTAATTCATAATTTTAACAATATTTCATCCCAAGAAACTTAAGTATATCGGTTTATAAATAAAACTGAATAACTCAATAATGAAACAGAAATATTTAATACATACTGTTTTTCATTCTTCTGTCATTAGGATGCATGATTTTAAATTATCTATTACACATATTTCACATTATATTGGGAAAAAATATGAAATTATGTAGCTATTATTACATCATTAGTATGCAATATAATATTCTGGTTGTTTCAAAAAAGTTCAAGCTTACTCTCGTTTTACCTTTTGAAGAGGAATGGAATTCTTAATCATTACTTCAACAGACAAGAAACAATAATTGTAATAATATTTATAGTTCGAAAAGGATTTAATTAAAAAAAATCTTTATCAACCATAGTCAACCTAAATAATATATTTAATAGGAAAAGTCTGATAATTTCATGAGTTCAAATACCTGTCTTAATACAATTAATTATATACATATAAATTATCTGAAAAATCACAGAACATTTCTATACTTTTTGTGGCATTTCCGCTAAGTATTAAGAAATATATACTTTACTTAAAGATACGTATAAACTATTCCTTATATTTTATTAAACTTTAAATGTAAAAAATATAAAATATTTAATTTAAATTGACTTGAAAAGTATTATATCTTTTACACTGCAATGCAATGAAAGGATTTACAAAGAAATTGAAATAAATGCCCTAAACTTTCAGCTTAATCTTTATGTAGAGATATTGTTTATTTTTAATGCATCAGCAACACTTCCTATAAATTTAATTTTATTCGGAAACAAAAGCAACGGAAAGAGTTTAAAATACATTAAATAAGTAAACAAGAAGTGATTTGTAATTGCTTTATTACTAGGTTCTTCTTAGAATTCATTATTCCGTTGGTAAGTATTATAATATTTTTATGCAGCATTATTTTTGATTTTTTTCTAAAACTGTAAGTTTTCATTAGTTTATTAGTTTTTTTAAAGTAACATAATGTGCTGTGCCATTGTATTATATTATAAAAGTTTTTCTTCATACAGTGGGCACTTGTTTGAAAGAAAAATAATACTTTTATGAGTTTCATAAGTTCTTGGGCTTTTGACGAAAGCCCCAACTTTTGGAAGTAACACCTAAATGTTTGCTAATGTAACAACTGAAGTTTGCAAAAATAACCACTTTCCTCTTAAGTACTTGCTTGAACTTGGTATTTTCAATTGTTAACTTTTATATTTTCCATTATTAACTTTTATATTTTATATTTCAATTATTAACTCTCAATATTTTACTATACATTTGGTATTTTCTAATTTTAATTAAGTCATAAATAAACAGAATGCAAATTAATTTTAAAATCATAAGAGTAATTTCTTAACAGTTTTCATGAAAAATTTATGTAATAATCACAATAATTAAGACAGTTAAATGAAATTTAGATAGTAGGCTTAAATTAACGTATTCATTCGTAAATATCTTCTTTAATTCTGTTGAATATTTCTGAATTAATTTAAATGATTAAACTACTACTTAACAAAGAAATTATAAGTATTTCAGATTGAATTACGATAGTATATTTATGTTATCAACTAATATATGATAGATCTAAAAATAACGTGCTTAATATTATTTCTCAATTTTGAGAGGTTAATTTGATTTTTTAGTTTTTATTCAACTAATCAAGAATACTTTCCGTGAAATTTATCAATACTAATTAGCTTACAATGGAAACTAATGGAAAGTAATTATACTACTTAAAAATATCGAAATGCTATTAATTGTACTGTTATTAGATATTACTAAATGCTAAATTAATTGAATTTAAAATTATTATTGAATACTTTAAAGAGCACTTATTTTTATGTAGAAAAACAGTAAATATATGTTAGTTAGTTTCTTTAAATATTAAGGTAAGATAATGCTTAAATTCAGTATTTTATCAGTTGCTGAATTACTATGAGTTGAAACACAGAATTCTAAATATTTTACAATGATATATTGTAAAACACATAAAAAAATTTAGTGTTATAATAATTTATATCAATGTTTTATCAGTTTATGCATTGAAAATACAGTCATGAAATAAAATAAATAATTTAAATTTTATGATTTATATATTTTAAATACAAAAATATAAGTGTTAATTACTTTTAATTGAAATAAAAATGTAGTCACAAATAACAGTTTCCTTTTCTTGAAAGTATCATATTTAGGTACAATATCAATTAAGATGTAAAACTTTTTCCTTTATTGATTATTGCCTACATTTCTTTATTACTAATGTTATATATTTCTGTGGAATATATAAAGAAGTACAAATATGGACTATTTTTTAATATTCTCCGCTTCCTAAGAAATTGGAATATTTTCACAATTAATGGTAGTAATTCATAATCATAATTTCATTTATTTTGTTAAGTACAAATATTCGAAGAGTAAAAATTCGTATCTTTGAACTTCCAATGATTTCATTCATATTATGGTGATACAGTGTGTGTCACATGTAACCTCTATATACGTTTGAAGAAATTCAGCAACTGAGTACACTGTAATAAGTCAAGCATAAATTTTCAGAAATCGCATTTTGCCAAAGTTAATTAAATTGATTAAAATGAATTTAAATTTTTTTCTTTTGAAATTAATATCTGATACTCTTGTAATATCAATTACTTTGGTATCCTTCTGGTAACATTCTAACGAACCAAACTAACCTAAATTAAAGCCAACATAATTTTAAATGAAGGAGGCAAATGTAATATTTTTTATAGTGTGATTTTATAAATTGGTTAATGATTCTGTTACATTTTACTTTAAATTTCTTATATTTGAATATTTTCAGTATTTCTTGTCTTGAAAGTTTCACCATTTTCCAAGTTTAGGTTATTTTTACATTAAAATGAATTGGCACAATAATATAATGAATGTGTAATATTTCTTCATGTGGTTTACATCTTGTTAATCTAATATAGGAGTATTTAAAAAATTTAATGGTTTTCTATTTCGAAACAAAAATTTTGAAATAAGGTAAACATATTTTAATAAAAAAAACACGTTTTTGAATTGCACGTTTTTCAATTCGATAAACGTCATATGGGAATAATAGCAAATGTTTCCTCTATTTAACTTTCTACTTGCCAATCTGAAAATATTTTATTTTTCTAGGTTTATATTCTTGTGACATCTGAATACTTCCTAATATCTATAAGCGTTTTCCCGAAAAGGGAGACAATATCCATATCCTTATAGCTTTTGTTTTCATAATAGCCTTTGTTTAACAACCTGTCAATCAATGCATCAAAAATATGACATGTGTTTCTAACAATCAAGTTATATGCTTTTCATTAATGAGGACCTGATAATCACGAAGCATTCAATGATCATCATAAACTGAACAACTTTTGCAATTCTCCTTAATTGTTGATTTTATTTTTTAATCAAAATATGTATGAGCTTTTTATTATGTAATGCTAGGGAGATGTGGAAAGTTTTCAACAATCAAAATAACATATTATTTCTTTATAAAGCATTAATATCTTTTCGAAAGAAATTATCAAAATGTTATTTTTATTTCAACTTATTTCATTTTCTGATTTAATAATCATCGTTTCATTAAATTATTCAAGATATTAATTTAGAATTTCATGACAAATTTGTGCTAAATTTAAATATTTAGGTTAATTTTATGTCATTTTTAATGTTGACATGACATAGATAATCAGTTAGAAAGTATTTATTGAAAAACTCCATTTATTGTTAATAAGTTCATAATTGCTCCGGATTTCTTTCTGAAGTTTGTAACCCAGTTTTTTTCAAATTAATTAAGATTTCATAACATTCTCTTCCTGTCTCATATAAACTTTTATTATAAGTAGCAGAAAAGATTTTATTCAACATTTCCTTATTCAGCCAATTAAATATTCAATATAGGACAAAATATTTTTGAGAAATGTTTTACTAATTTTATTACTTTTTGAATTGACCTTATTAGATTGATAAAAATCTATTGGAATCTTAAAATCCATTTTATGTTTATAATTATTATCAATGAATATAATAACAATTTTTACGTGCTATCATTATAATATTTTTAACTGAATGAATTTTATATTCCAACATTTAACTAACTTATAAAAAAAGTATTGCTATTTGATATATTATAAATATCAAATCATATTTTTATATATTTGATAGCATTTTCAATATTTATGTTTTAATTGTAAATATCTAATGGTATCCTTCTCTTAAAGATAAAAAATATTATGAGCATATTTTAAATTTTAAAAAAATAAGAGGTTTAATTTAAAAACAGATAAAATGAATAATATAAGTGGATAAAAGATCAAAATATTCAATGAATTTATTAAGATAAATTTCAGTATTTTCAATTAAACATTGTCATATTTCACGGTAATTTTGCGACAGTCAGCCACTTAGTCGATAGTGACTTATCGGTTTACAATCAATTTTATTTTGAAAATCTCAATATATTGATCTCAACTGTTCATGGTAAATTAAACGTCATTCTCTTCATTTTCCTTCCTTTCAAATTTAAATTTGTAATCATTGTATTTAGTTTCCCTTGTTTTGATAAACACAATATTCAACAATAATATGTGCAGTACTCATGTTAGTTACAAATATCACATGATATAAATAAAATACAATTATAATATAAATAATGTAAAAATTTTATTAAAAGTAATTTTCTTGTAAAAAACTAAACAAATATATTGAAATCTTTATTCGTATAATATGAAGATGCATAAAAAAAACTTGCATGCTTTATTAAAATCAAATAAGTAAGTGAAACAAATTTCCCAAAATCTTCACAAAAATGTATTTTTTAAACTTAGCCGTACTTCACAATGCTGCAAACAATATCCGGTAGCCGTAAAATTATTTTTTATAATTAATATATTTAGGAACTTAAAGTGCGTATGTGAATAAATATAAAGTCAAATTTTATTGTGTAGACATAGTAAAAACTTGTTTCTGATAAATATTTCACCTGAAGCTTTAATGTTCTTCTAAACTAGATTTCTCAAGCATGAAATAGCAAAAAAACTATCATACATTTTAATGTTTTTTCTTATATTTTCGTGTTATTTAAAGATGTTATATGTTAAAGAAATTCTTCATTATCAAATGCAACTCATTTCTATTACTCAAAAAAATACACTTACTGTTTAATATTTTTTTAATAATTCATGAATGACAAGCCTGATATTTTTAAATAATTCATAAGATATTTTATCAAACGTTTTTATACTTACTGTTAAAGTTTCTCTTTAAAACCTTATAGTTACAAAAGAGTTTTCTGTTTTTTCCTTACAAATTTTCATGCAAACTGTTTCACTTAAGACTTTATAAATAACAATATTTTCTTTTTTTACATGAAAATCAAAATGTTTTTGTTTCTTTTAAGATCATATTATTGTATACTATTAAAAAATCACTACTTTTCTTTATTTATTGTGTAAAATAATTGTAGAGATTATAGATTTTTTTTACATTATTTAATAGAATTTAAAATAACTAATCTCTTAAAATTCTCAGACATGCATGATATGTTTTGTACTAGTATTTTATAACTGTTTGTTGATAATTGCAGCAAATTATTACATTTAATTTGATTTTTAATCGTCATTTATTTAAAATAAAATTATAAATTTGTAATTCCTCATATGGTTGGTTTATCCTTATAAATTTCCATTTATTACATAATAGTTAATGTGATCCTTGACATTTGACGGATACTAAAATTGTACACATTTTGAATTTTAATATTATGCTGACAATAAATTAACTGAGTTTAAATCACCTTTAGTTAATCATTATAATTAAGAGTAAAATTAACCATTAATTATCTTTACACATATACATAAGTAATTTATTTTTAATGTACATTGCATGGTATATCTTATTAATGTGTTTAAATTTAGTTTATACATATAACTTTCATCTTGATTAATTTTTCAACTACGCTATAGAATCATTTCATTATGGATAATACTGAAGGCCATTTTTCACGGGAATATAATTATAAGTTCAACAAAGTTTCTAAGCGAGTAGATTCTCAAAGCATGCAATTTCAAAAGAAATATGAATTCAAATTCTAATGGTAATAGTTTGTTTGCTTAATTCTGATAATTACAACATAGATTATCCAAGAAATTTCTGACATTTTATACTGCAGAGAAATATAAATACCACAGAAGTGTTGAATATTTTAATGAATTATATTTTTAGTAAATAATAAAGTGTGAAATGGCTTTCATTCGATATGAGAAATACAAATATATATAGATAATGCATTATATTTAAATATAAATGAAATGTTGTTTACAATATAAAAATATTTGCATTATTAGCTCTCTCTTTTCAAATTATATAAATTTAAGGAAAAATCTAATAGTGAAAATAACTATACTTTTATTATTCAAGTCAATGTTTATTTGAAAATATGATGACTTAATAAATTTTCCTTGACATCTTTTTCATGCATTATTAGACTTTTTACATTAATTATTTTTAGGCTAATTTTAGGCACAGAGTTTCAGAAATTATACAATATAAAGAAGTTCTTCGTGCACAAATATTATATTTATTATTATGAACTGTTCTATCCTAATTACCATATTACTTATTAATATACATTAGCATTGTTTATTATTTGTTTTTCTTAGGAAAAAATAAATATGTTATTTCAAAATAATCATATTTCCTGATGACTTTAGCATTTCAAATCAATCATTTAGAATTAACATCTTCATTAGGGAACTATGCTAAAAAAATTTTATATATTTTTTAATATTTAATGGTTCTTCCTGATTTCTGGTTATTTTTAGAATCTTAAAATGGGGCTATTATAAGCCAATAACAAAGTAAATTTAAAGTATTAAATTGGAAAATAAAGTCAAGCGATATTCTTTGTTTTCAATACTTGGTTAATAGAATATTATTTTTTTTTGATTATTCCTTATATAAAAGGCGAGATACGACGAGATTGTTAGGAAGGAAAATAAGCTTAAACTACTAACAGGCAAAAACTACTAATAGAAAATAAATTAGGCAAAAACTACTAATAGTATCCTATGTCCTTGTTAGGGGCATTGTAATTGCCCTTACAGTCAATCATAAATGTATAATTATTTGAATGCAACATTAAAAAGAAGTTATACAAAATTGTACTAAAGCTCCATATTTGATAAAAAGGACAATCAATATTTTATTTTAAAGAAATTTAAAATATAAATATTTTTTTTTTACTTATAGTGCATTGAACATTATGATAATAAATCAATTTTTTTGTTTTGTACATCTTTCAGTTCTACATTATGGTTTTGTAAATTAGCCTTCAATATGCAAATCAGTGCAGTTGATATTTTAATTATTTCTATAAGATAAAAAATAAATAAGTTGTTTTCCAAGATAACTTGAAATTTAGTTACTTTAAGATAATAAAATCACTTTTTAACTCAGAAATCTAATTTATTTGTGTGGAATAGTAAAAAGAAATTTATTAGATCTTACATTTTAAACAGCAATTTTACTCATTTTTATTAATTTGTATGTAATATCTCTCACATTGACATCAACAATTTACTTCATAAAATTGAAATATCTTATCCTATTTTGTTGAAAGGTCTTCACTAAAAATCAGAAATATGCCTGCATTCTCATAATATTAAACTAAAGTAATCACGGGATATTAAAAAGGAGCTGTATCCAATCACTTTGGAAACTTTAAATATTTAAACTTTTACAGAAATGAACAATTCTAAAATACTATGTCATTATCTAGATACACTTATTAAATACTTGAAGCAGCTATAACCAACATAAAACGAAAAATGATAAATATTATACAATTTGATACTTTCAAGTGTATTTACTGTCGATTCAATCGTTTTCCCTTTGCTGGATACGATTAAATTAAAAAAAATATTCTATTCTTTAGGTATTATTAAAAAAATATTCATTATTTTAAATTCATTGATCATTTTTTGTTGGCAAACGTAAAAGTAAGCTTTGGATTATGGATAAGTAGAAACTGTGATGGGAGATTAGAATCAAAACATGTATTTCAATAAAATACTCATTCAACATTATACACAAAAAAAGAATTAAATAGAATTTGTATATTTTGCTATATAGATTTTTCCATGTAAATGCATTTCATAAAAATAATAAATAATTTTTACGTTCTCAAATTTTCTGAAAAAATAAGTGATTTTAAAAAGTTAAAAAAACCCAACAATATTTAAAATTAAATTCACGGAATTAATAAATGATTTAAAAACATACATGAATATTGAAGCTATGTTATCAATAAAAATATTAACAATATTTATTATAAATTTATATTTCGTGCTATTTAAAGAGATAGTTATATCATAAAATTCCTGAAGAGGTAGAAGAAATTTTACAATTATTTTTAAATTCAAAATGCTAACCTATTGAAATTTGACAATTTTTGTATTTTTTTATATAAAAATTTGATTAAAATATATATAATGACAAATTTTCAGAAAACATTCTTTTAAATAAATTTTAAAACATTAAGATTAAAAATGTACTTAACTACACTCATGCAAAATGCAATTCAGCTGTCTGTATACATACAAGTTGAAATTAAACAGATATTTTTGATTATATTAAATGTAAGGGAGATGTAATGTACGTTGAGATTAGTTAATAATCATAAATTCTATATACATGTGTGTGTATGTATTTGAGACTCACCTTAGATGAAACATACATACAGTAGAAAAATACATAATACCAAAATCAGCAAATCAGATTTAATTTAGATATTAGAATGATAGGAGAGTTGCCAAAGGTAAATTTGAAATTAGAATAAAGAAATATTGCCAGGAGTAATTAAATTCAGAAAGTTAAAGTGGTTTATTATATTAAAATTTATAAAATTTTAATATAAACCCAAAATGCATTTTGAAAGAGTATAGATTTTTATTTGTTATCCAATTTTTAATACGAATTGGAGTTTCTAATTAAATCTAACACTAGTTTTTTGTAAATTATGGACATGGTTTCTTAAACATTAAAAATTTTTAAACTAAAAGTTAATGAATATATTGTATACATGCTATTTTGGCATTAAAATGTGCATTTTGAAATCGGTAAGTCACTAAATATATTACAACCATTTATTATTACAAAACATTTCTCTCTGCTATAATTACTTTTTACTAAAAATGCACTGCTGAAAATAATTAAAGGATATTGGAAGTATTTTATTAGTAATGATAAATGTATGGGTAATATTTCCTTGCGTAAAATAAAAGAAGAAAGTCTCAAACACAGATTATACTTACTTTTAAACCTCGCAATATGTAAATTGTGATTTTTGTGACTGGAGACGCGGTGAGTATCTGTGTTCAACTTAATGCACGTTAAAGCAAAAAGGAATGATCAACAATAAATAAAATAAGCGCATTGTTTCTGAGAGTGCAGTATCTTAACCAAACCAATTAACTAAATCAGAAGTTCTGAGATTTGTTGAGTGGTACCAATGGGGCAATGGGGTCTTAAAAATTCTGAAGTAGCAGAAGCCTCTGGAGTTTCACAAAATGTGTTTTCCAGAATCTAAAGACGAAATTTTGCCCGAAGTTCAAGAAAGGTTGTAGATGTATAACATTCTTAATGAATATCATTATTTAAGGCTAACTTTGGCATGGAAATGCTATTGTCATTCTTTTAAAATAACACCTTCACTTGGCTACTGGCACTAGTTTTGATTGCTTAAAGTCACCTTAACCTGTAGGGCTATGCGTTCACCGACCAATGGTGTGTGTCACTTAATAGCAAGCAGGGAGAAAGTATCAGAACACATAAACTGGGCAAGAAATAAAGATAGAATATTTTTTTCTCCGACGATTTCAGTTTTTCTAATCATCCTGATAATAAGCCTACTTTCATCTGAAGGGAAAATTGCACTAGAATTTATTTTGGGCTTGTACACTTAATTCACAGAACTTGCGGTTTGGGAATTTGGTCTATGCTGTCATCTACATTGAATGGTTCACCAATCTCCATAACATTCAAAACGGAGCTCTAATCCATTGCAGATTATAGGTAAGAGTTTCTCAGAACAATACAACTCCCTTACATTTGAAATAAATTTATGTTAATAGAGGATAACTGCAGAATACTTCATGATAACTTGGTGGATGATTTCTACTTAAAAAAAGAATCATGCAAACAGAATGGCCAGTAAATGCTACGGTCATGAGCGCAGCAGAGCATATTTGGAATATTCTAAGCATAAGAGATGACGAACGCCTATCACTCTCATAAACTCTCAAAGAACTGCAAAGTTATCTCTTGAAGAAATGAAAAATAATACCCCGGCCTTTCATTAAGGATCTCATTGACTCGATGCTTCAAATGTGTCCAAATTAATGACAGTCAGGGAAAAGCATTCCCCTTAATAAAAACGATTACCTTCTAAAGAACCACATTATTTATTTGCTATATATCTCATATCTATAAATTGTGTTTCTCTATTTTTACACAAAAGCTTAATAAAACACATATATTTTCTTCTAAATACATGTAACTTTTATCTTATACTGCCTGCTCTGCATATATCAGTAATGCATCATTACTCCAGATATAATTGCCCAGAATCTCAATATCACTTAATTGTTTGGAGAAATGTATTTCAAGGGAGCAATTTAAAAATACATTATCATTTATCTGATTTCTTTACCCAGACATTTTCTGATAAACTTCTTATACAAATATTTCCACTGATAATTTTTGCTTTACTTTTTAAAAGCAGTTTGCAGTTAATGTCATGATTATATATGCTCAGTATACCCAAGATTAATTTTGAATTATTGAATTTAATGATTTACGTCAAATCTGAATAAACAAATTCCCTATCATCAATTTCAATTACTGTACCCATTTAAAAATTATAAATACAATAATCATAAATACAAAAATCTTAAGTATACAGCTGTTTTAATATAATTGCTTATTGAAAGGTGAATTAAATGCAGCTATAAGACAAATTAGATATTAATACATAAAATAATCAAAATGAAGTTACTTAATACATAAAATAATCAGAATGAAACGCCAAACAACCATAAACAATAAGAATATGTTCCAAAATTTTGATAATTATAAAATTTATTGCACATAAAAGTTTTAAAAATATGTTACTAACTAAAATCATTAAAATAAAAAAAAATCTTCTTCTGTGATATGATGAAAAATATTAAATTTGCAAATAATCGTAATTTTAAATAGTTAAGTCATGGGAAGCAAACGCTTTCAATGATGCTTAAATCTGTTTCCTCTCGTTTCTTAGATTACCAAAAAAAAATTATACATCTTTTTTTTTTTTTTTTTTTTTTTTTTTTTTAAAAAAAATTAAGATATCGTATTGTATGATAAATGCATTTGAACTATTCTAAACACGTTCCAGTTTGGTATTGTTGATTACTTTTCAAAAATACCAACAAAATATAAAATCTTAACAAAAGTAATGGATATCAAGTACCGAATATCTTTCTTGTTCTCCTTCCATTTGACATTCTACTGGATGTCTCCATATGTTTAATATTGTATTCTACAAATATCCTAAGGGATAATGTAGCGTGAATATTGTTCCGGGTATACATCAATAAATTCGAAATTCATATTAATGCACTAAATTCAAGCATTGCATTTGTAAATAATAGCTTACTATTTCTGTTCCTTAAAAATATTAGATTTATGAAAAAGACATTGTAGAATTTTCTTTTTTATTTTATAGTAGTTGTGATGAATTAGATCTCTTATTGCGATAAGATTTGTTTAAGAGTTTTAGTCATAAACTTTTAATATATATATATACATACATACATACATACAAATATATATATATATATATATATATATATATATATATATATATATATATATATATATATATATATATATATATATATATATATATATATATATATATATATATATATATATATATATATATATATATATATATATATATATATATATATATTATGTGTTATGTGTGTGTGTGTGAATGTACACGATTGAAATTAAAATTTCTATAAATATTAAGTTATTGAAAACTAAATTAAATAAAATTGAAAACATTTTAAAAACTAAATTAAAATATGTAAGTATTTAACAGTAATTCTAAGAGTATTTAGAGATAGAGTATTTATATTTCCTTTGATCTAAAACATAAAAACAAAATCATTTATAAAAAGATCACTATAAGATATCAGAATGTAACTGTTTATCGTTATATAAAATTTGAAACAGTATTTGATAGAAAAACATTAATGTTTAAAGAATCTAATCTGCAGTAATATATAAGCAAATTACAGTTATTTTTTAAATATTTTTTATACAAAATGAAATTCTTATTTAGTAGATACAGTTTGATTTAACCATAATATATCTTGAAATAATTAATAATTCTTTATAACTATTATGAATACATACCATTAGTATGATTCAATATAAATACTGATTTTTCAAACCTATTATCTATATATTTTACTTTCTCTGACTACAAAATATGTCTTTCTCAAGCAGGGTTAAAAGTATATTTAAATTACTTACAATTTTAAAAATTTAGTTTATTTTACTCGACCAAATTTAATTTAAATTACCACTGAAGTGCTATTAATAATATGTTTTTCAAATGAGCTTAAAACTGATTTTTATGTATTATTTTAAATCAACATTATGTCTCTTATTTGGTAGATATAAATTATCTTGAAATTTTATTCTATCCTCTTTGCTTAAAATCTCTGTATATTGACATAAGGTAATACGATTAAAAATATGTTTCTCTAGAAATAATTATTCTACTTTTAATTTTAGGATACCTCATATTAAGAAATTAGAAATAAGAGACCTCAGAGAAGGTCTTCGTAAATACATTAGATTAGTTGTCTGACTACATCGTCCTACGCGTTTATAAGGTCAACCGCCCTTCTCCCAAGTTGACATCTCTTTTATTTGACATGCAAAAAAAAATAAATGAAGAATCTGCAGTCGTAGTTGGTATGATGAAATCAGTTGATCACATGAAAGTTATGTGGAATCTTAGTTAGTTACATTTTGGTTGCTAGTGTCATCAACCTTAGAAAGTTAAATTATATGTAGCTCTAAAGTATATAACAATATATAATTTAAGTGTATAATATCCAAGCATGAGAGTAAGTATATTAAATTTTAAAATTTAAAGTTCACTGTGAAATAAATAATTTAATTTTTTTATAATTATTAAATAATTTATAAATTAAAGTTCCTAAATAGAAACCGGATATATTATTTTAAAATTCTACGTTAAAGTTTGTTTGCATAATTCAGTTGTATATCTGTTTTTATAAGAAAAAATTTCTCGTATAGAATTATATTGAAATCATAATCATAACATATTATTTTCAATCTATATACACCTGACCTATATTATTTATTATTATACGTGTTATTATATTATTTACCTGACATATTATATTTTTTACTATATTTCAGTATAATATAGTAAAAAAATATATCATATTTCTTGTTTTTTCTACAAACTGTAAAATTTATTGGTAATAAATATAATAACGATACATTGAGGATGGTGTAAGACTATATAAAGAAGGATTTGCTTTATGTTTTCATCTCACAAAATCTAGATAGATTGAACTATTTACTCAATAAATAAACCATATTTTAAATATAACAGTTCTAGAATATTCATTAAAAAGATTTGATAATGTGTACTTTTCAATATATATCAAAATATGCTGCAAATTATTGATATTCAAAAATAGGAAACTAAAATTTGAAACTTTACACCTAATTATTATAAACATTTATTTGATTGTCCTTTGAACTTGTATTTAACTCTTTTAGATTCAATATTATTGAACTTTTCTAAAAATACAAATGACATTTAGATTACTTTACACCTTGATTCTTAGAGTAAATTTCCGTGTGAAATCTACTAATTTAAATATATTGATATAAAATCTATCTGAGATGTATAACTAAATTCCTTTTAAAAACCAAGCAGTTAGAAAACTATTTTGTTAGGCGGTCATTTTTAAATTTCTATGATGCTAAGCTCTTAAAAGCATTATAATTTTGTATAATGCATAAAAATTGTATATAATGCATTACAGTGCTGGTTTGCTACCATTTATGTCATCAACATGTAATAACATGTTAGAATCATTTTTAACTCTAAAAGCAAAGTTTTCTAAAAATGTTACTGTAACATTCAAACAAAAATTTTGAGAAATTTTTCTCTCCAGAAGGAAATATTTTGTGTTTAAAATCATGTAACGTGACGTTTATTTTTTTTTTTTTTTTTATTTTTTTTTTTTTTTTTTTTTTATCCCAAAAGTCTATGTTAATGTTACGAAAAATTAAAGTTTCATTATTGAATCAATCACTTAAAATACCATATATATGATTTTATTTTACTTATTTCCTACTGTAAATTAATAATTTGAATTTATTTTACAGACATTAAACATTGATTTCTCACTTACCTGATCTGCTTCATTTTATCAAACGGCATTCCTCAATGATATTTCTCGTAAGTTTTATGAGCTTTTATTTGAATGCATTTGAATATATTTAGATTTGAGATTTCATTGTGTATTTTCAAAACTTGACTGAGTATAGCCTTACATTGATCAATCTAAATTAAATTAAAAATAAATTCAAAGGTAAGTTCTGAAAAATAAGAAAAGTTAACATTCAAATAATATAAAATAAAGTCATATATGAATAGCTTTACTATTCATATTTAAAAGAGATTTATTGCAAAGAAATTATAATTAAAGCATGAATATATACAAATTAGTAAATTTATTTTGCAAATAAAATTATATTTAAATATTAATAACATTTTTTGCATAAAATACATTTGTAACAAAAGTGAAAATATAAATGTCCTAAATTGATGAATGTTGTTTAAGTTACTAAATTAATATATTAGTAGAATATTTTAACTGTGTAAATATTAAAACAAATCGAAAGACATCAAAAGTTATATTAATAAATGCATTTATTTAATTAATATATAAATATTGCATGTTTATGTAAATTAAAGCTTAAAAATATGCATGCGAAGAATAATTGAATAAAATGGCTGCATTTTACCAACTTGAAAATATTTATATATTTCATGCCTCAACAATAAAATAGGCTATGGAACTATTGAATTTAACTAGTGGGTAAAGATATTTTCAATTTATTATCCTACTTTAGCAGTCTCATACTAGCACACTCTCTCTATCACACAAGTTTGAATTAAATATATTTCATTCTTCTATAACATCCAATACAAATAGTTATAAATAAGAGTTATTTAAGATGAAACTCGAATCACAAATATTTTTATTTATCATGTGATGATGTACTTATATTTTGATGACAAAATATATAAACAATTTTTACTTTTTAATATGGTGTGTGATCAAATAACACATACTTATATTTACTTATTTAATACAATTCTAAATATATTATTTGGATTCCTAGCCTATAAATTCATAGTTAAAAGCTATAGCAAAGTTCTACATTATGTATTACTGCTTTCTGCATTCACATTTTTTGACACAATTTACAAAAAATATTAAGTAAATTTCCCATTAGTTTTTAAGTTCATTTTATTTTATTTTAGTGTGTGTGTGTGTGTGTGTGCGCGCGCGTTGCTTGTGTGTGTGTGCGCGCGTGCGTGTGTGTGTGTGTGCGCGCGTGCGTGTGTGTGTGTGCGCGCGTGCGTGTGTGTGTGTGCGCGCGCGTGCGTGCGTGCGTGTGTGTGTGCGCGCGTGCGTGTGTGTGTGTGTGCGCGCGCGTGCGTGCGTGCGTGCGTGTGTGTGTGTGAGAGTGAGTGAGTGAGTTAGTTAGTCAGTTAGTTAGTTAAACATAAAAGTTAAATATATCAACTCATAAATGAGTTAAATACAAATTTATGTGAACAAAATTATATTGAAAATGTGAATATATGATGTTATTTGAAATTATTCTAATTTAATATATAATATCTTCGAAACTTAATGTCCGGAATAAGGATATTTTCATTATAACATCTCATAAGTTATCGATATCATTACTTTATATTTTGATATATTTTTTTTATATATCACTAAGCCCTTTCTGAAAACCTAGACGATGCATCAATATAGATAATTTCACTATATGAAATTTTGAACTTGAGTTTTCATTCCCTAAATGTTAGATTTTCTGAATGTTCTTGTGAATTGAATACTCTCAGTTGTAAATTATCTTGTCTGAATTTAAAATTATTAAATAGCAAAATATACTTGAAAATATTCAGTGTGAGTTAAGAAATTGGCTATTATTATAGTTACACATTAAACATCTACTTTAATAAATACACTTGACGTTTATAAATGATCTCCACTGCTACCTGACAGTGCAAGTTTGCATAGTGTTTTTTTAAATAAATGTTTTACAACACAAAAGAAATAAATTTTTGCAAACTTAAGCATATTTATATCACGCAAATGAATTTGGTTAATTTAACCTGTAATTTGCAACTCACTTATGGAAGCAATATTGTGGTGATGGTGGTGTTGTGTTTGATGATAGAAATCCTTTTATTGATATGTTTTGCTATTTACCACGATGTTTATATCACTTTTATGGTATTTTTGTTTTTACATCCATTAACAGCAATAAGTACTTGCAAGAATAAATCAAATTCACCAGAAGCTCTTCCTAAAATTAAAACATATTTATCAACACAATTAGCTAATTAATAATTGAATTTCTGATAAGTTAATATTTATTAATCTTAGAACCGTGGCCATGCCACATCCATTGTTGCTAAGGTATTATCCACAGTTTGTTCTATAGTTTCTCAGTTCATATCACGTAAAATTAGATCCGAGAGGTTTTCGAAAGAACTCATATCTGGAAAGTTTCTGGCAGGTAAGGATGTCATTTTGAGTCAGGGTGTGAAGAACTCTCCATACCACATGGAAATGGATTTAACTTTCGGAAATACGGTGTTTGAAGCACCATGCAAGAAAGGCATAAATCGGACTGCACAAATTGTGTGATGTAGTTGCCTACTGCCAAACACACATCAGTGTGTACCAGAAACTTCTTACAATCAGATATCATGTCACCAAAACTATGTTTTCCTGTGTTTAAATTCGGAGAATTGAGTTGGTTTGTGTTATTCTCAATATCACAGATTCTTCATATCGCAGTTTTTTATCATTTACTATAACCGTTGATAACCGTCATTTCTCAACAGACAGAAGCAATATTCATCAGTCTCAATATGTGATGTCATTCAATGGTCCAAGAATCAAGATATCATTCCAACTGTCGAGCCCTGTCTTGACAAGCTAATGGTACCCATGTGGATTGCACCATTGGTACAATTTCATTGAAGGGTATTAGCAATTGCACGGGCATACTTCATAAAATCTGTAGCGTATGTTTCAAGTGAACACAGACCCGTCTGCCACTAAAGACAACTGTGTTTGGATGTTGCATGTTGTCTCAAAATTTTATTTGGAAAATATTGTAGTCAATCATCTATAAAATGTCCAGGTGCACTTGTCAGTCTAGGAGTACATTGCTTGAAATGTTATTCTGAACAGGGACTGAATAGAGCTAGAAGTAATTGTTATTAAGCTAGGCAAAGTCTCAGAGAAACATTTGTGCTTTTTCGGAAGTCACAAATACTAAGCAAAACTTCAGATTCTATTAATAAAGAAAAAGTTATAATACTTTATTCTATGAAAATAAGTAGTGATTAGAGACAAGCATATATTTCTGAATTTTCTTACCTATCTAACCACTATCGTTCCTAAACTTCTCATGAAGATAAAGAAGTGCGTGCATTATTTCTTGGTTTCGCGATTTATGTTAATTTCACGAGCTGTGTGCACACACAAAAATTTTTCATTGTATTTTTAATTTTTATTAAATTTATTTAAACTATTGAATGTAATATAAAAAGTTTAATTATACCATATAATTTATTAATATCATTTTTCTTCATTTAAATATCTTTTTCAAAATTATTAAACCAAACTTTGAATATTTTCTCTTTTTTGTCATTAAACTGAAAAGACGTCGATTAACATAATTTTTTAGGAAACTTTATGTACATGTGGTTTTTAATGGAATTTATCTGGTCTGCATGTAGATGTTTGAATATTTTACCATATTTCAAAAATAATTAATTGAAATTCTAATGCAGATGCATATATCAACTGTTCTCATAAAAGTGATGTACCAAATGATCCTCCAAATTCTCTCTTTTCAATGAACTTTATATCAGCATTATAGATTGTCCAGCTTTTTATCTTGATTTTAAATTCTGAACGTGATTTTTAATGTATTTTTATATATGGTATGGGTCACTATCTTGCAACATTTTTAACTTATTACTTCCAGTGTATAATCTTCATTTTCTTAAATCTCCAATAAATATAATAACCGTTTATTTTATACTAAATATTATGAACAGCAGTTTTACAACAAATTGAATTCAAATTACCTTGATCCATGGTTTATTCTCTTTAGCAATAAAAATAAGATAACATATAATTTTCAAATAGATTATAATAATTTTAAATCTTTAAACTACATTTAAACACAAAACATAATGCAACTTAATTTTATAAAAATTTAAAGCATATTTACAGAAAAGTAAATATTACAACGATAATTAAATGCACTCACTTTATGACGGATATATTCAACAAGTTTAGTATTCACTACTTAATCTAATTGCTCTTCTTCCATGGTAATAAAAACCTTGACATTCTCTTATCGAAAGCAAATAGACTGTCTATCATTGAGATAGATGATTTTTTCTCAAAGATCAGTAATGTCTTTAAAGAGGAAACAAAATACAATCTTATTTTATGATGTATTTAAAATTTAATTATAAGAAAAAAAATTTTTATAAATATAAAATTTAAAATCTAGTCTAAACATCAGTAGAAGACGTTATTGAGCGGCATAAATATTCTATATAACAACTTTTAAATAGAGTGTCTAGTCATGTTTTTTTCATTTGAGAAGAAATGAATCTTCTTAAAGCATCTTACTTTTATTGATTCCAAAATATGCATAGGAGTTGAAAGCTAAAGATTTTTTAAGAAAACTCCTTTTAACGCAAGACCAAGTTTTTATTTGATAACTCGTAAATGGACATGTCTTTAAAAAGCAGTTGTCTTCTGATACCTATAAGAGTTATTTATCATGAAAAAACTAAAATAATATTACTAAAACTAAAAAGATAATACATTTACTATCAATATTTACAAAGAAGCTGTTTACATTTACTACCGCGAAGCTATATATAAACATTTTTAACAGCATCATTTGCATTAATGTTTCAATTTCCTCACTGTATTTTTTGTAAAATTTAATCCGTTGTTTTTACATAACATATTATACAATTAAATAATAGATATTGATTCAATACAAGTAAATAATAATGTGTGTGTGTTCCTATTAACTTTTATAAATTTGTCAGTTCTCTACATTTGTTTTTTTTATAAATTTTTATTCTTAACCTAGCAAATTAAACTAAGCAAATTCTAAGTAAATAAAATGATGCATCGAGTATTCTTTTATTCCAAGTAATAAAAACCTTTTAATTCAATCTATATAATTAATCTCAATCTGTAAATAAGTTTTTCAATTTAATTATTAAAGTTAAGTATCTGCGCAGAAGGTTTTGAAAATATTTTAGCAATATATTATACACAGATTGCCATGAAGAGTTATATTCATTTTTAAAGCATACATAACAAGAATAATGAAACAATAAGGCATATATGCAATTGCTGAGTAAATTTGATTTAGTAATAAAAATTGGTAGAAAATATTGTGAGAGTGAGAGAAAAAGAGTAATTCCTGAGTATTTATTACTTATTTAAGTAAATATGTTTGTTATTTGGTAATTTTATTAAAATGATTTTAATGTGTGAACTATGAAATCATTATTTACTGATAATTGAAAAAATGTACTTTTATCAAAAAAATAATATTTGTTCTGTATTTTGGTTTTTTTTAAATAATTGCGGTAGGTATATTATACGAAAAACAAATATCTATTGAATGGTAAAAGTAATTTTTCCCTCACGAAATTTTTTCTGTTGTTACAATATATTCAAAAAGTGCAATTTCTTTTTATAAATACTTATCTTCAATTATTCTTTTTTATATACAGGCTTCTTATGTAAGACTTTTAACGTGATAAATTACAAGAAAATCTTTTAAATGTAATAACAATTTTTATTTTCATCTATACTTTGGTTTCCCAATACAGCGAAGGAAATAAATGTTTTTTTAATGTAAATGAATATAATTTTATTTAATACGTTTTAATGATATAGGATTAAATTACTATTTTGTTTCAAGTTCAGTATATTTTTAATATTAAAAGTCTTTTATTCTCTGAAATCAAAGAGAATAAAAATAATATTTCCACTAACTATGGATATGAATTCAGAAAAATTAAAATGTACACACAAAAAAATTAAAGTTAACTCACATCTTTAATTTCTACCTAATAACTCCAAAATATTTTATTTAATAGACATAAATTCTGTGTGACTTATCTTTTCCTTATTGTAAGCACTTTTATTCCTTAAAATCACTTTATATCTGCAGACGCATAAAGAATTTTTGAGCATTCATTTTAAATAATTATTATATTTCTTAAGATGATTTCATTAATAAATTAAAATTTATTCATAAAATGCTTAGTACTAATAAATAAATCCGATTAAGTATTAGTGAAAATAAGGATTTCAAACACCTATTTCATATTTATTAACATTTCAATGTTCAGGATAGTTATACACCCTCTATTTTTTTGTAATCAAATCAAATTGCACACAAGTATGATGTTTATATTTATAAAAATGCATTATAAATTATATATATATTTAATTGAAAATAGTTTTTTGTTTGAATTATTTAAGGAATTTATTTGAATAAAATTAAAATACGTATTTTGTGAAGAAATATTTAAATCATGGTAAGAATGATTTAATATAATTTTTTCTAATTTAAAGGCAGTGACTACAACAGAATTAAACACTATAATAAAGTATAATTGATTTATTAGAATAATATTTTTAAGTTTTAATGCAATTACAACTGTTGAATGCATTTAAATATGAATTGTAAAGATTAGTTTATATAATGAAGATAATTTTATGCCAATAGTTTCCATTGTGCTATATCATATAATTAAAACTTAAGTGAAATCCTTAAATTGGCTTAATTTTTTATATTATGATTTCAATAAAATACTTTGTGTTCATTTATGCTTTTAATTAACTATTCAAATGAAATTTAATTTCGCGGAGATTTTATTGCCAGAAATACAAATTAACAGATATAATTAGAAAGTTAATTAATTTTCAGCATTTACAGAATATAATTTTCACAATTAGCGTCATCAGTTATAAGCGCTTTGTAACATTAAGTTTATTTAATTAATATCATAATATTAATCAACTTAGTTTCATCATTGTGACATTTAAATAATAACTCTACAGGTATTAGCTTTATTATGGAAACTGTATACGATACGTGTTTTATTATTAGTTATTTCTGAAATTAATATTTAAAGCATAAGTATGTGTATTAAAGAAATCAATTATAAATGTAGAGTATATCACATAATTAAAGTATGTAACTGCATTTATTCGCATGAAACTATGAATTACAATTTAATATAATACGTTTAATTTTATGATAGAAGAGAAGAAATTTTGCTAATAAAAGAAAATATTGTAGAAAAAGTATTCTTATGTTATGTGTGTGTACTTCAATATCTCGAAATTTAGGTACATTAGCTTTATGATAGAACATGGTATAGTGATTAAACAAAAGTATATTAAGTTATTTCTAACATGTAATAAATATAAAGACATAATTTGTTATTATCTTTATGGAAGTATAAGAATATGAAAAATTATTGTAAATATAAAAATTTTTAAATCATACGTTTTTAAATACTGAAAAGTATATATTTTTAACTACTTTGACATAACACAAACATATTCCTTAAAAATCTGATAATTTTTTGCACCGTTTAACAATTTTACAATTTAATTAAGTCTTGGTCAAGCAAATAGAAAAGTTGAAATTTTATAAAAATGTTTTAAGAAAAAAACATTATGAAACTGAGCAGGTAAAAACTTATTTATAAAGTTGCTAATTTATGGGGACAGTGTTAACATGTTTTTTTTTTAAGTAAAATTTTGTAATTCAAAATAGGCAAACGTAAAAGCATAACAAGTTTTCTAGAATAAAAAATTTTGTTCCAATATATTTATCTGAATACAATAATTGAATGGCATTCAATTAGAAAAATTGTGTTCATTTCAAAAAATTATCTATCATTGAAAAAATTTTTATTTAATTTTTGCTCCATTTCAAATTAGTTCAAAGTTTTTATGTTCAAAAAACTAACTTGATGAGTATCTAAATTTCCTGATATAAAATAAAAATATATGTTTTTATCAAATATTACACGAAATCATGGTTTTTATACTTTAACATCACTGAGGAATTTCTCTTTAATTTTTTGAAAGAAAAAGTACTGAAGTTATATATACGGGACAAAGTAACAATTAACTATGTTTATTTGGAAATAAGACGATGTTAAACAATTTAATCATTTAGAAATTATGTCATGTTTACAGGTAATGAAATATTAAAAACAGAATAAAAAAAAACTATAAGAAAAAATGCGAATGAAATATTTTATTAATATCAGTCAATAAAATTCTAATTTGTTTTTGCAATAAATTGAAATAGAAAACTTATTGCCACCCTTAGAATATTTGAGGCCTATTAAGTGTTCACTAGCAATTCGGAACACAACCGTGTTGGTCTGCTTGTCACAACGAGGAGTTAGGGAAAGTCCTAGTTTTTTGCCTTTATACCAATTGTGAAGCGGAGGCTTTAACCGTTTCCTGTGTTTTTAGTTTTTTGTCTCTAGAGTAACTCTAAGTAACTTTTCTTTAAAAATAATATAAATAATATTTCCATTACTTTCTCATTAGTAAATAACTGAAAAAATTATTAATAAGACAATTTCATATAGAGATTACATTAGTAAAATTATAAATAATTTTACTAATGTACTCTATATAAAATTAAAAATAAGACACACACACACAATTAAAATTATTATAAATAAATTATAAATAAAAAATTATAAATAAGACAATTTCATATAGAGAGCACATTAGTAAAATTTGTTAATAATTATATGTAATATGTGGGAAGTTTTATAACTCAACTTAAATTTCCGGAGAGGAGTGTTGTGAAATTTAAAATTAACAAAACAAATTGTGCAAAAATGTTTCTTTATTAATATGAAATTGTCATATTTCCTACAATGTTCGAAAACAGTTAGTTGTTGCAAAAATAGTTTTATTCACTACTATAATAAGAATTATTGTATATAATATTCTAGTGGGATAATACTCCCCATTTTAAAACTCTAAATATGATGAATTTAAAGTATAATATAGGAAAAAAAAATTACTTGCAAAATAAATTAAGAATGAATAGGTGGTTTGATATTTATCCAATTCAATTTTGATAAATTAAAATAAAATATTAACATTTTTTAAATTTAATTTCCTTAATCATTTATAAAAAGGGAATTTTTTCATGTAATGTATCAAGAAATTAAACTACTTTGTTTCTTTATCTGTTTTTAAATATAAGCTCTAGAATACATTTAAATATGTGCTGTGGATGTGCTCAAATTTTAATATTGATTCAAATAATAGTAGTTAAGATTTTAATTTAGGTTTCAAAATCTATTTATTTTTAATTTTTTTTAAATTTCTATGAGTATACAAATATTCTGAGAAGTTATTATCAACAGTGAGTGAAAATGTATATGAATTATGTCAAGCTATATGAATATATTCCGTCATCATTATCATAAGCTTTATTGATTTATAGTAAGATTATTTTTTAAATATAACCAATATTTTAATGCTTATATATGAATTAATCTCATTGTTTTATTCAATTCTGTAATGAATTCGGTGTTGTAGAATATAGTAAAATTCTCGGTGGGTCTGGCATTCCTGTGATCACCTTACATTTTTTACCATTTCTTATATCTTATACTTTTAAAAAAGTTGAAATAAGTACAGCAAAGTTTAGTGGGGTTTTTTTAAAAATATTTTGCCATAATATTCTTTTTTATTAATTACATATGGAGTAGAATATTTTAAAATAATTTATTTTCATTTCAATTTATCTATAATTTTGCTGATATGTTAAACTTTACAGAGAAATTAAAATATATCAAAATCGACTATTTCATTTTATTTTATATAAATTCCTGGTGTCAAAGCCATTTGACAAAAATTAAATGTTAAACGGATTCTATTATTTGAGTTACTTTAAGAGAGATATAGAGCCACATATTCTAAGACTTCCTCATATAAATCTAATGATTGATTGCTTGGATTGCACCTTAAAAACTTTTTACTAATGCGTATTCATGTAAAAAATATTCACATTACTTTGATTCTTTATTTTGCATGAATGCCCTTTCAATCTTTTGTGATAAGAGTGACAATATTTAAAGTTGAGTGAAAATATCTATAGTGATTTTAAGCTTTTCAAAACTGTTCACAGCATATTCTTGAAAATATAATAAGCTTTTTATTGATCTTGAGTAAGAACTAGTTGTGGGTTGTAACAGAATTACCGTAGTACATTACTTATTTAACATATTTCATATTGCTATGCTATATGCTTATTTTTAGAAAACATTTTGATTTTTAAATTATTCATTTATGACAGTTTATTTAAGCTACGCTATATAATTTAAGACATTGACGCCAGTCTTACAATAAACAGAATAAAAATAATATCTATGAGATTACTTAAACTTAACATATTAATTGTTGTGGCAAAGTTTTAAAAGTAAAATAGAAAATCATAAAAGAAATCTAGTCTAAGTAGTTTGAATCAAATTTCCATAATAACAAAAGAAACTCCTTTAAGTTTTACTAATTCACATCACATAGTCTGGAAATGCATCATAGGAAAATCATTCTTATATAACCTACTATACAAAAAAAAAATAAAATTTTGCATCACATTTGGCTTGATTCATTGAATAATATTTATGTAATATGTTATTTATAAAATGTCTGTCATTTAAAATCATACATTAAATGATTTCAAATAGTGTATATGGTTTTATTTTGTATCTTATTCATTGGAATACATTTTAATTATCAACCAACATTTTACATTTTAATCTTTAAAAGTATTATTTAATTGATCAAATACACTGCTGCCCACCGTAAATGTAACACTCTGAATGAAGCATGCAAATAACATGAAATTTTAGAAATGCATGCATTCACAAAGATAGGATAGGTAAATAATTAGAATTTCAGCGCAGACGCACATCATGCTCGTTTGAGAGGCCATTGCTATTTAATGCTTGAAAATTTCAAGAATTTCAAGTTCAGCAGTTTAATATTTTTTTAATTGATCAATTATGCTTCGTAGAAAACAGTGATCATTTCTTGATGAATTATTCAAGTTCGACAGAGGAAGGATAGTGAGCTACCGAGATTACAGTTTATTTTTCAGGATTATCGGTTGGAAAACACCAAACAACTGTAACGGGGATTGTTGGAGGCAAAAGGTTACCACAGACCTACGTGTTCTATCTCATTCACCTCATTGCTCCACTTCATGTGATGACAAATAATTTGTGCACATGGCAGTGATGGATCGCTCAATCACAACACGAACCATAGCACATCACATTCACTCTGTAAGGCATCATCCAGTGTCTGCAGGTACCATTCGACTCCGCTTAAAGCAATGTGGTCTGCCAGCAAGACATTCATTGCTTCGTCTTCCCTTGACGCATAACCACAGACATCTCCGCCACCAATGGTGTGATAAAATATGGATGTGGCTGGCAGAATGGAATGAAATTGTCTTTACTGAAACCCCGTGGAGAGAGGATGCTACACAGCTGTGCCATGCACCTCCACACTAGACCTGTACCGGGTATTATGGTATGAGGTGGTATTGAATATTACTCTCACACTCCTCTAGTACACATAGTGGGTACTATAAATACAGATTTCAATTTATGAAAAACTAACATTCCAAATTTTGAGGAAGTCAAGATCAACAACTTCACCGATAGATCAAAAGCTTTAAGTTGCATTGAAGCAGCAGCAGTCTCCTTTGACAGAGATGGTTATGAATCAATAATCAAGCCAAGCTTAGAAGCAGAAAATCAGTACATCAAGAAGAAATTCTAGCTTTAAAAGATGTCATTAAACAAGGAATTAAACATCAATAACTCGTCACTATTTGGTCTGACATCCAAGCATGTATTAAACCAGTTCTAAGCCGTACTGACGAAAGTCCTTTAGTGCAATCCATTCAAAATGATAATCTCTTTTTTTCTACACATCGCAATCAATTGGGGCAAAGACAATGTGGAAAATATATGAAAAGAAAGAGCAGACCAAGCGATTAAAAATACCGCCATTTCTGACGACCAAACCACAATTACACCCCTTCCACGATGTTCAATAAGAGCTATTCTCAGAAACTGGGTATTGAAGAATAGGCAGGAAAATTGGAACAGCCGTAATACAGACCGTTTTATCTTTGATTTACAACCCAGTGTTTCAATGCATCCTCTACATTGGTCTATAAACGAAGTATTTTTCCTCACTGGCCATGCGCCCTTCTTTACTTATTTTAAGCGTTTTAATATAGCTTCAACCTACTACTGCACATGTGGAAACGAGGGAAACCTTCTTCACTACTTGAAAACTTGCCCTTTTACACATAAGATCATTTTGTGGTTTCAGAAGCTCAAAAGGAAAGAATATTTTAAAAAGAAAGTTTTGGAAAATCGGTATTCTACGCCAAACCTCAACAGGATAATGGACTTTTTAATTGAACATGAGCAAGTCTTCTCTTAGTTTGAAACAACTAACTGATCTGTTACTTTTATCTTACATAACTGATGTAAATATTTTAATTTATTTCACATATTTTTTTTAATTTTTGTTTATTTTTAGAAGGGCTTAAGAGCTTTTTATTATAACTATAAAATAATTTCAAATAAATAATCCAGTGACTTTACCCAAACTGGTAAAGCTCATCCCGAGCTAGGAACATGAAGGTCTGCTAGCGTAAAACGTAAAGAATCTTCGAAATGTTGGAGCCAATTATTCTTCATTACCTCCAGGTCTTTCCCACAGCCCTATTTCAACAGGATAATGCCTGATAACACGTGACATGCATTGTCCAAGGGTTTTTCGTCAATCGCCAGATTGAATTTCTTCCCTGATCGGCTTGCTCTCTGTATGTTTCGTCTATAAAAACATGTGATCCTTGGTTTCTCAATGAATGACCAAGATTACATACCCAGCCTCCACACCAGATCAACTTGGGCAACGTGTTAAAGGTGCTTGGTCTATTGTACCCCAAGAACACCTCCAAAGTGTCTTTGAATCAATGCCAAGGCGTGTAGCAGCGAAGATCTCCAACTATAGTGAATACTCTGACCACTGATTTTGGCTGGAAGATCACTTCCCAGAAGTCGATAAATGTAATTATTTGATACTTGGTCATTATGTTATCTACAAAACAAATTTTGTTGTGATATCTCTTGTCTTTTATTTGTTGTAATTTAGGCGGCCAGTACTGCACATTAATAATTATTTGAAAAAAATGGTTTATTTGTTTTAATATATAATAATAAATGAATACAATCCGTTTTGAAAGTCATAAAAATTGAAAATAAGTGTAATTTTTTCCTAGTCAATAATAAATACTTTAACTCCAAATGTTATATCTTTCAGAATAAAAGATAAGATGTATTTTGTTCGATTAATGTTTTCTATGTTCGATTAATGTTTTCTATGTACGATTAATGTTAAATTATTTTGTTTTTCAAAATTCATTAGAATTTAATCATTTAGAAAAGAAGGAAATATGAAATTTGTATCTTTGAATCATATTTATAAATCCTGAAGCTACTTTTTCTCTATGTGCGGAAATAAAATTTCTCAGAATTTTTCCTTTTTAATTTAAATAAAATTTCTTAATTCTACATTAATAAATGGAATTTTTAAAAGTAAACACAATCTGTATGATTGAAATAAATAAATTAATATATGTAATTATTTTATAACCGGAATGAAGCAAATAATTGATGTTTTAATAAAAGCTATAATTATAGATTGCTATATAAATAATTATATAATTTTAAATTGTAATGAAATAAGCAGTAAAATTTCTTTAAGCTGAAATCTGCAATTGAAAAAAATATGATGCATGAATTTTCAATAGCATTGTTTATATAAATTCAAGAATCATAAGCTATAAAAGTAGTTATTTAATGTTAAAATATAATGTAGTCACTATAACACGATCAATGAAATTAGTTTAGATTATTTTTCGAAGTAGGTGATTCACCGTTATATGATTTTGAAGGTTTTAAAAATTATTTATAATTATATGAAATTATCGACAAATTCACACAAAGACTATAATAATTCAAGAACAAAATGTTGTTGAAATATATTTCTTATAGTAAGTTGTTTGTTGCATAAATTGTATTACTTATAAATTTATTTAGCAAATAGACGTTTAGAAGAATGTCAATTGCATGTAGCAAATTAATTTTCCTTCATAATTTAGACAAGAATGTCTATGAAAAAGTGCAAAATAATTAACGCATAATATTTATTATTAAAGTAAATAATTTTCATTAAAAGTTTTCGTGCATTGAGTGATGAAATATATTTGTTCTTTCTTTCTAATAAGATGCGACATTATTTTCCTTCTAATAACATTGATTATTTTCATTAATATTGATCATTAGAAATGAAAAATTGATATCACTGAAGTTGTTACATGCTTCAATTGAGCTTTCCGATCCTACAAAGTTTAACATTTTATTAATTTGAAATCACACACATGCACATTTTAAATGTTATCATTCATACAATAAACCTTAGAATAAAAGTAAAACCGTTAAGCTATTAATTATATTTTCAATAAAGTAAAATTAACCAGCCAAAACCTAAAAATCGAGCTTTTTATATATGAAAAAACTTGTTAAAGTAAAAATTACTGTGAGAAAGTTTCAGATTTTCTTACAAATTATGAAAATAGTTTGAGCTAATAAATGTAATCATTTAAATAAATATTGTAAATCAAATACTTTTGGATTTAAAGTTTGACTTCTAATAGTTTAAAATTTTTATGAAAGATTTTAAACATATAGGAAGTTTTGAAATACAAATTCCACTTCAACTTTATAATATCCACATAAATATTATAATATTATTCTTATGGAGAAACCATATTTTTCAAAATATTTTTATGGTTAGTCCAATTGAAATGCTTGTATTTATAAATTTAATGTTTTAATACTTGTTGGCAATCGTTTATCCATTAAAAGTAAAATTGAAGAGATGTTTCACAATAAACATATTTGTATATTATTTGCTAAAAGATAAATTATATATTTTTGGAATTTTTTAACAAATAGGAGATTTGTTTAAATTTAGCTGCATTTTATTAGCTTTATTTTAAAATGAGTATTTTTTGCTTACTTTTAAAATTAACGTCTTGAGTAAAATAAAAATTTTATTTGTTCCAAATTGAACTTTTTATAAGCTTATTAAGTACTGAATTTTAGTACATAGTAAGTATTTGTTCCTTTTACACCAAACTCCTGCTTGTCTTATCATATACAAAAATACGTTAGAATCTTCTGACGTATAAAAGTATGTATTATTAACCTTTCATTAGTACTACATTATGGTAACATAGTAAAAGGAATAAAAGATACTATATCAGATTAGCTCCTTGTATATATATTTATCAAATTATTTATCAGCAAATTGTAATATGTACTTGATTATTAAAATGTATTTTATTTTGACATTATTTACCAGTTCAAGTAATATCTATACAATAATTTTTATATCGTAATTTGTTCAAATTAACAGAAGATCTTTCTTTTACTTTCAACTCGTATGGTTAGCTTAGATATGCAACTAATTTGTTTACGCTTGATTACTGATATTCAAAATATTACTACTGGAAAATACGATAACAAATATTTTATATTTAATTCTTAGGAATTTTTTCATCGATTTTAAAAAATGCAAATTTTATTAGGGTTAAGGAAAATGTACTAATCATTTAGTACACTAACTTCCTTTCAAGTTTAAAATTTTGGTTTTAACAGCACAAATTTGTTTTTGTTGATAAAAAAATATCATTTTAGAAACTTTTAATTTTTTTGAAAAATGAGCCAATGTAAGCATTGGTGTCTAGATATAAAAGACTTGCCAATAGCAGGTGATACGAAGAAACTTTATCCCGTCTCTCGTTTATATACTAAAGAGAAAAATTCAATTACGAAGTATAGAAAATAATCAGTACTTTATCCAGAAAAAACTGCCCCACTGAGATTGGAAAAATGTCAGAAAGCTAAGCATTGGTGGAAAACAGCTTCTATTCATGGTATATTTCTTTATTTTACCACTTCTTGTAGATTGTCTGCTTTAGGAACAATTACTAGTTTATAAAATCTTTGTTTTTGAATCCAAGGCTAAATAATTGAAAAATCGAAAACTATTGCGTTTATAAATTTAAAGTTTAAAATAATTTCAATATTTTCTACTCCAGCACAGAAGAAAATAAAAAAATGGTTCAGATTTGATTAACATTCAAATTTAAAATTTTATTTTTTATTGCATTTATTAACGGAAATTACTTTTCCAAAACATTTTTAAATAAGTAATCGTGCTAAAATATACTTTAACATATTATATTTCATTATAACTTTTACATTAAATAGAATTTAACACAATATTTCAAGATTTGATTATAATATGACGATGTATGCTTACTCTTTCAAGTATTTACATTATTGAGATTTAAGAAAAATCCAAAAAGTATGAAAATAAAATCTAAATATGTAAAGTTAATATGTTTCACCCATGTATTTGAAAAATATCTCTCATTTTAAATATTTATTGATACAAAATTTGAATGAAATTTCCTTCGATACAATTATCAACATTTTTAAGCACTTCATTTTTCACACATTTTAATAACAATAGTCTTAAAGATGTGTAACATGTATAATTTTATTGCAATTAACAGTAAAATAATATGTTAAATAAATTTAATTTCTATTTTTATTTTTTAAGATTTTAAACATTTAAGTTCATATAAATATATTTTCAGAAATGTTTAGTATTCACAGATATTTAAGAGGAATGCGCTTAGAAAATTCCACAAAATTTTGAAAAATTTATAAATAATTAAGAATTTGTTTCTTGCAATATTTTGAAATTATTTTTATTTTATAACTTTTAAAAGAATATATATTAAATCGAATGTGAAATTAAGATTTTTTGGGGATAATGTTAATGGTGTCATCATTTTTCATGCTGAATATTTAGTTTCATTGCTGTACATAAACCAGTTTAGGTCAAAATAATGCTCAAACTTTGCATTTAACTTTTCTTCACTAAATATATTTGTAGTATAACATAGTGGTAATATTATATTCACGCACATTTATAAACGGCATTAATAGATTTTATATTAAATTATTTTATACCTAAATTAGCTGCATAAGATGTTTTTCCATAAAAAATCTTTCACATGATACGAATTTTAGTTATATCTAGATAAATTTTACAAATGTGTCTATAGTCCTTAACTTTATTTTAACTCTTACACAACAAATAAAATATATCTACATTAATAAGTTCTTAAAATATCCAGAGTGGCGATATAAAATCACACTTTTTAAATTTCACATTTTTAAAAACACATTTAATTATAAAATGTGTTTTTCAAAACCTCTATTGATAAAATCGTTTTCATTATTAAGTATTGGATTTAATTTGAAAAATTCCATTTAGTTATACTGTTAAACTTAATAAATTATATGTCTTTATTGTATCGCTTTCATTTAAAAGATAAGGTAGGTCTTTTTTTTCTGTATTCTATGAAAATATTTATGTAAAACATGATGATGATTTATGTAAAACATATTTATGTAAAACAATGAGAATAAAACACTATTTTATATGAACAGCATATATTAAGTTGTTCATATAAAATAATTATGTATAATATTGTGGTATATTATACATATAATTTATGTATAATATTCTATTCGAAAAAACTTATGTATTGAAGTAAATTTCTATAATATTTAGAGCCTTTTTCTAATCACAATATTAATGAGTTGAAAAATTACAAAAATATGAAAACTATTGATATTTTTAACTTTATTTTAATTTTTATTTCCTAGAATAGAATAAACAGGAAATTTCGAAAACATATATATGAGAGCTTAAATAAATATAACTTTTTTTACAGAAGCATATACACCTTCAAGATATAAACTATTTTGAAAAATAGCAGTTGATCTTGAGAAATGTATGATACTATCGCATTTATAAATATCACTTAAATGTAAATATCTGCTATGAATGAATATTTTAAAAGTGAGATTTACACAGTAAATTGGTAACATATCCATTCAATCAAAGCAAACAATCAGCCATCCCAAAAATTCTTTGGAAGTTCTTCTTATGCAAAATAGTCTTTCCTTTTTTTTTATTGCCTTTTACAAAGTAATTCATTTATTTAATTTTTGAATTCCAAAATGTATATTTAATTTTTTGAATGTAATTAATTTTAAGGCAATTACTGAAAAAATCATTACCGAATTGTTAAATCTCATTCTGAGAAAACATTTATATTTTACAAAATATTTTACGCAATCAATAGAATATTTTTCCCTTTGTCTTTTGAGTGAAATAAATGCACTGGATCGGAAAAAGAAAACTTGATGTTAAGAAAAAAAAACTTTGTTACAAATATAAAAAAATATATTAAAAAAAGCTGTATGACGTTATTGCAAAGAAACAATTAATTTCAAGATGTTATTACAAGGATGTTTTCAAGAAGATAGAAACAACAATTACGTGGTACAATTGTTTTTTCATTCTTTTTGTTTGGCTGTATCTAAATGACATACAGCTGAAAAAAGGTAAAAATGGAACAAATCTAAAAAAATAATATTAATCGTTATACCTCCATAGTATAATAAATGTCTGTAATAATTAATAAGACCGAAATTGTAGCAACTTTGAATTTCAATTTAAATATCTTATAAAGTTTTCAATCATCATCAATTAAACTTTATGAATTTATCTGTAAAATATTATATTAATTCGGAACAAGGGACAAAAATATTATTTTTAGGTAATACATTTCTATTAACGTTTAATCCAATAAGAAAAAAAATGTTTCACAATTACCTTTTTAATCGAAATAATGTTTAAAAAATAAGTGCATGCATCAAATTTATCTACAAAATAAAATAAAAAAAAACTTGAAAATAAAATGTTTAGTACAATTTTATTAAGCTTTTCTTAAATTATTTTACAATTATATATATATATATACATTACTGGACATTAAAATTGCTACACCAGGAAGAAATGCATATAAGAAAATGATATTTATTGGACAATTATATTATACTAGAAATAATACTTGAAATAACAAATGATTAAATTTTCAAAAAATTTGGCTGGATAGATCCTGAGAAATAAGTACCCAGAACAACCACCTCTGGCAGTAATAACAGCAGTTATACGCCTGGGCACTGAGTCAAAGAGAAATTGGATTGCATGTACAGGTACAGATGCCCATGCAGCTTCAACACGATGCCACAGATCATCAACAGTAGTGACTGGCGTTTGGTGATGAACCAGTAGCTCGGCAAACATTGAATAGACGTTTTCTATTGGTGAAAGATCTGGAGAACGTGCTGGCCAGGGCAACAGTCAAACATGTTCCGTATCAAGGAAGGTCCGTACAATACCGGTAACATGCTGTCGGGCATTATTCTGCTGAAACGTAGGGTTTCGCAGGGATGGAATAAAGGGTAGAGCCACGGGTCGTAATACACCAGAAATGTAACGTGCACTGTTCAAAGCACCGTTAATGCGAACAAGAGGTGACCGAGACGTGTATTCTATGGCATCCCATATCATCACGCCAGGTGATGGGCCAGTATGACGACGACGAATGCACGCTGTCATTGTGCGTTCACCACGATGCCGCCAAACACGCATGCGACCATCATGATGCTGTACACAGAACCTGGATTCATCTGAAAAGATGACGTCTCGCCATTCGTGCGCCCAGGTTCGTCGTTGATCACACCGTTGAAGGCGCTCTTGTCTATGATGCAGCGTCAAGGGAAGCCGCAGCCATGGTCTCCGAGCTGAGAGTCCATGCTGCTGCAAACGTCGTCGAACTGTTCGTGCAGACACTTGTTGTCTTCCAAATGACCCCGTTTCTTGACTCACGGCTCGTGACGTGGTTGCACGATCCATTACGGCCATGCGAATAATATGCCTGTCTTCTCGGCTGCTAGTAATAGGTGGCCGTTGAGATCCCGCATGGCGTTCCGTATTACCGTCCTGAACCCATCGATTCCATATTCGGCTAACAGTCATTGGATCTCGACCGACGCGAGCAGCAATACTGCGATAAGATAAACCGCAATCCCGGTACGCTACAATTAGATATTTATCAAAGTCAGAAACATGCTGGTACGCATTTCTCCTTCTAACATGAGGCACCACACCAACTTTTCACCAGGCAACAACGTTCAAATGCAATTTGTGTATGAGAAACCGGCTGAACAATTTCCTCATTTAATCACAATATAGGTGTCGCTACTGACGCCTGCTTTGTCTGTATGCGCTGAAAAGCTAATCATTTGCATATCACAGCACATTCTTCTTGTCGAATAAATTTCAAGTCTGCAGAATGTCGCCTTCTTGGTGTAGCAATTTTAATGGCTAGTAGTATATATATATATATATATATATATATATATATATATATATACATATATATATATATATATATATATATATATATATATATATATATACATATACTCTATAATCTTTTCAAAAATTGCTTATATGATCATAAAAATTTTGATATATCAGTAATTTATTTTATAAAATTTATTTAGTCTTTTCCACAAAATTATTTTTATTTTTTTTTCTAAAATGTCAATGCTTTCATGTTCTTTACAAAGAGTATATTTTTATATTTTAAATATCGTATTATTTGATGGTAATTATTATTTATTAAAATACTTTTACTTACGTACCTTATTTTAATGTTATGTTAATGTTTTAACGAGAAACATTGTTAGAAGTAATTGAAATATAAAATATTTGATGCTAAGTATAAAAAATGAATCCAAAGTATAATAAATTGAAGAAATTAAAAATATATTTACTAAATTTAATAATCTCTTTTAAAACTGAACTTTATATAATAAAGTATATACTTACATTGCAAAAATTACTTATTCAAACCAATTTAAAATATGCATGTCAATCATATATAAGCAAAAGGGCTCACTATGCCTCATAATTATTGAACTTCTCTTTATATTAACTTTATTCAATTTTTAAGCAGAAAAGTGAAAATTGTTTAATATTCCATTCTTTCTTAAAAATTTTACTTGTTATTAAGTCGGTTGGTTAAACATTATGTGTCCTTTTTTTACGAGTAAAATATCATTGTTTTTGAAAATGGAACTTGTATTTGCTTCAAATGCAGTCTTATTCAAAAATCATGTGACGCTTTTGATGTCGAAACTTCAATAAATCATAATTAAGTATAACCAAATTATTTGAATGTTATATTGTTATATACTTTTAATTAATCTAAGAGCAGAGAAGATATCATACTAACTTTCTTTACTATCCTTTTTACTTCATTTTTTTCGTTTCAATTTACACGCTCGCACGCACACACACACACATATATTTATATATATGTGTGTGTGTGTATGTATTTATAGTTATTTGTATATATTTAAACTGCCATTGCATACTTATAATTCCACTCAACGCACAAAAGTTTCGCCACATTGTTTAAGTCAAACACCTAATTTTGCAATGGTGTCGAAATTGAATCAAATAATATTAAATAAAACTCATGCGTTTATGTAAATTGTGACAACCAAGGCTTATATATTTCGTGCATACGTAGCTAAAGATCTAATATAACCCCACAGGTTGGCAGTATTACGTGATAAACTGTTTGAATTAGTTATAATTTCCTTGCCGATTGTTTCATTTTGACAATCGTATTGCATGAATTATGAAGGCTGAGCCTGGGCATACATGCAGTAACACTTTTTTTATACAGGTTACTGTGGCAAAATAGCAGGATAATACCAAACCGTATTGAAAGATAATCTACTAACATTCTTTGCAAATATGTGAATATATATATACAGGGTGTCCACTAAAAACCCTTGACACCCTCTTAACATCGTAACGTCTGTTGCTATATTCATAAAAGTGGTGTCTAGGTATAGTAAACCAAACATGTGCTACTAAATAAAACAGAATACAGCGCTAGAAAAAAAGCGAAGTAATCATTCCTATCTTGAAAACGGGACGAGATAGAGAGAAAAAGTGATTTAAAAAGTTTTAGATTATCCTTGATTTAGTACGAAATGATACCTTGTGGACATGAATATGAAGAATACAACGGTTAAAACGCGAATTTGTTGTTTCGAGCTGTAACGTAGCACATAGTACGTGTGCATAGTTAAAAAAACAAAAAATGGTTTTCGTACTTAAATTTTTCATTTTTATTTTGAAATGGGAAGAACGTAAGTATTAAAAATAATTCCAACATTTTTAATACAGTATGCAAATACGTAAAAAATGCCATGCCTGTTCACCTGAGAAAGCTATAAAAGAGTCATCTTTTTGGGGCTTTAGTATGTTGATGCTTATGATCATGGCTGAGTATTCCAAAGTTGAGTATTGTGAGATGGTTTTACTGTACGGTGAATGTCGACGCAGGGCACGATCAGAAGCAAGGTTGTACCGCCAACGTTTCCCTGCAGGCCCGCATCATTCTCATCAAACCATGATAACTGTTGTGAAACGTTTAAGGGACAGGTTGCATTAGTAGTCAATCTCAATCTGGCAGACCAGCTGAGATAGGACGGCAAGTTCAACTGGATGAGGTATTAGCATATGCACTCGCATATCCGAAATGCAGCATAAGAGAGATCAGCCAACACTGTGGTCTCTCCAAAAGTCAGGTTTGGAAAATCTTAAGCGACTCAGGTGCTCATCCATACCGACCAACGCCGGAACGGGTTTTAATGGACGGGGATGCCGAGCGACAATATGCATGGTGCAATTTCGTCATGAATCAGATACAGGTCCAGCCAACATTTTTGGCAGCTATAATGTGGACGGATGAGGCATGCTTTTCACGGAATGGTACGTGCAATAGGCAAAACACCCATTACTGGGCCCTGGAAAATCCTAAATGTTTCGTCGACATTCAACATCAAATGTGGTATGCTATTAACGTTTGGTGTGCAATTTACAACAAGCTAATAGGCCCAATATTCTACAATGGCACGCTAACGGGTGCACAATATTTACGATTGCTACAGAATGTATTACCCGATTTTGTGGAGAACGTGTCGTTGTTTAATCTTAAAAATCTATGGTTTCAACATGACGGCGCGTCTGCCCACAAGACATCTCCATTGGAGCAGTACCTCGTTAAGGAATTTGGCAACCAAATACTAGGGTAGGGCGGTTTTGAAGAGTGGCCTCCACGCTCTCCTGATCTGACTCTACTGGACTTTTTCCTGTGGGGATACTTGAAACAGCCGGTGTATGCGACCCTTACACAAAATTTGCAGGACATTAAATGACGCATTACGGTCGCGTGTTCCAACGTGTGCAACGCAATCTTCAAGCGTCGATCCAAATCTGCATTGCAGCTGACAGTGAGAAGTTTGAACATCTTAAATAAAGCATATCGTTATATTTATTTCCTTTTTTTCTTTCTTAGAACGTTTTGTGACGTCTAAAATGCGTATTTTAACCGTTGTATTCTTCACATTCATGTCTACAATGTATCTTTTCGTACTAAATCGAGGATGCTCTACAACTTTGTAAATCACTTTTTCTCTTTCTCTCGTTCCGTTTTCAAGATAGGAATGCTAACTCCGCTGTTTTTCACCAGGTGGCGCTGTAGAGTGTTTTATTTAGTAGCTCATACTATACCTAGACACCACTTTTATGAATATAGCAGCATATAGCAGCAGCCGTTCCGAAGTTAAGAGGGTGGCAAGGGACTTTAGTGGACACCCTGTATATATGAATATATATATATATATATATATATATATATATATATATATATATATATATATATATATATATATATATATATATATATATATTCAATGGTGTTACAGTTGTGGAGTTTTGTGGTTTTGGTCATTTATTTAAACATTGAAAATCTGAGCCCTATAGTAAAAACTGAAGTGAAGCTTACAATACAGAGAAATGTAAATCGAATGAATCTTCTGCATTAATTAAAAAGAAGCAAACAAATTGGTAAAAATTCTGTATAAATCAAGCAGCGTATTCCAAAAACTGTGAATTATACAAAGAAACACTAAATATGCAAATATAATCAATAATAAGAAGTACATACCTGCGAGAACAGTGAATAACTCTTAAAAAATCAAAACTTGTTGAGGATCCCATTAATCCATTTTTATCAAATCTTTCTTTTCTCCATTCTCATATCTTCAAATATATCTTCAGCTCAGTAGAGCACCCTTAACTAATTTACCAAATATTGCAATGACAGTGACTTTAATATTACTCTTATAAAACGACCTTTTGCTATTGATTTATTTTTTAGAGATGTCTCAAATTCTTGAGAAACATTTATTTGATCCTCTAACTCTGAGAATCCAAGAGCAGAAATTATGGTTAAAATTATGTCTAAAAAATGTATTTACGGTCCCACAGAGACTTTATGATAATTCTCTTAAGCTATACACCTGAGCCAGTTGTTTTCATTAGTGTAAACACTTCATACTGCAAAGGATTATAAATTACCCTATACATGATAAATCCGGTCCTGATATCTTATCAATAAATTATAGTCATTGCTTCGGTGATTTCAATTCTTAAATTACTCTTTGGTGTTACCCGATCAACAATAGTCAAAGAATTTTTCTCGAAAATTTTATTCTTCTAATTACTCTCAACACAATTAATGAAATAAGCTCTCCCCATCATTTGTGAAACGAAAAAGACAAAGTTAGCTCGATCTAACTTTTGCAAATGATCTTACTTCGTAACAAGCAACTGGTTGGTAATTGATGAAATCTCTTATTCGGATCACAAATTCATCTTTTATAACTTTATGCAAAATGCCAGCATGTCTTTCAATAGACAATTCAAAAGTTTTGGCAAAGAGAAATATTTCATATCCCAAACAAAATATTTAATCCAGCCAATAAGCAGTGAACTTCGGAATTGCTTGATAACATGCTTGATAGAATTACAACAACATTTGTTTCTATTATTCATGCAGTGGTTGAACAGCGCTTTAAAATTACATACCCAAATTAAACAAAGAATATTTATTGATGGAAATCATCATTGCGGATAATGAAGCAAAGAAAACCCATTGCCCCCAGAAGAAGAGTGAAAAGGATTTCAGAAAACACGTAATGTACTAGGCTATACGAATAATTTTAAAAAAAACTATCTTTTTACGAGAAAGAAATTGTGAAGCCAAAGTCATCCAGTTGGATGAAGTTTTGTACAAATAATAACAACGTTTTCGGTATATCTAATGGATAATGTCTTTACGCCAAAGCGATATCAAACTCTGTACAACATTCCAAATAATTTCAAATCTACAATTTTAATTCATCAGGAAATTTTCGCTCAAGCTTTCCCTACAGGTACAACCTAGGATGATTCGTCTTTTCACGCCAACCTTAGAGCTGTTCAGTTAAATCTCACTAACGATCCTGATCGACCTTTTACCTAAACTGAGCTCAAGTACACCATAAATATTCTCAGTAGCTCTAAAGCCCTAGGAGTGGATAACATTGATAGCCTAATGACAAAGTTAGCCTGCTATGTTTGTTCGAGACTCCTTTTATCTTTTTCAATATCTGTTTAAAATTGCAGTATTTTTTCAAATATTTCAAGATTGGTCAAATCATGTTCTTTCTAAAAAAGAACAAAGATTCCAAATTATCTTCCTTCTATCGTCCTTTTTGTTTGCTACTAGCTTTGGGAAAAATATTAGAAAATCTAGTAATTATTCGCTTAAAGCATCATCTATATAAAACACATTTTCTCAGTTATAGAAAATTTGTTTACTTTCTAATATGTCTACAGAGCATGTTTTAAGTAAAATTAGGATTAATATAAACAGGAATAGAAAAAATAATCTTTACTCAGCTGTCTGTTCGTATTTTGGATATTCAACCAGCTTTCGACTATTTTTGGTGACCAGGTTTCATAATAGTCCATCAAAACTCGAAATGTCCATCGAATATTGTTGGAATTCTTTATAGATTCCTAGAAGACCGAAAACTGTATACTTTTCAGATGATTGTTCAACCATTATCTTGCAAATTACAGGTTGTTCTGAAGGCTCTTAGTGGCCCGACTCTAAGGTAATTTAATGAGATTGTATTCCAAAACTATCCATCACACGCAGACATTTCTGCATTCGCTGATGACACGCTTCTGATAGCTGAAAGCCACGCAAGAGTACAATTAAAAATAAATGTAATGAGGCTATGAAACTTTTTTTAGAGCTCTATGAAAAACTTAAAATAAATATTTCTTTACGAAATTGTCAAACTATGAGTATAGGCAAATAAAGGGAACCTATGAAAACAGTCCAAAAATAATATTAGATGCAATTACCTGAAGTATACGAAAGTTGCCAAGATACGTTAAGTATCTTGGTAGTCAAGTAGATAGTAAACTACCATTCCTGCCCTACATTAGGCATCTCAAGTTGAAAGTTGAACCAATTACACAAAGATCGTGAGCATTTACTTCTAACATTTATTCAAAATACTAATATTTAAAATAACCTGCTATATATATAATATGGTATCCATCTCTTTTTCTAAAATGTTGACTTCCAAGCTCTTTTCCGAAAAATGAATTACATGCATTATGAATCTCCTTACCATTCACGGATTGAATGTTTGTTTGCAGAAGAGCCAGCCTGCGGCAAATTTGGAAATATCAAGCTCATCGGATTCAGACTTCACATAAGAAACTCGTTTACTGATAAACATTGAAAATTTACAATATTATGTATTATAATCAAATAGAGCATTTATTTATTTTCTCGTCTTCTTGCTCTTGATTATATAGGGGAATATTCTATTAATGATAGTCACTTAAGTTGCAAATAATATTCCACTTGTGTCTTGCCGCGTATATATATATATATATTAAAAAATAATAAATTTATCATTATTTATTTTGTATTTATGCAATTATATTAAACTTTGAAGATTTTTACATGGCCTCATTCATCAAATCAAAGTGGAACTGTCCTGTATTATGATTTCTTTAATTTATAACAAAATAAATTTTGCAAAATTTGCTTAAATTCTATTAAATTAAATTTCCACAAGTTTTCAAATTATTCTGTACTTACATGGATGCTAAATTTTATCTGAAGGGCGTTAACATTTCAAAGATTGATAAATCTTCTTGGAATATCCTCAAATATTCTAAGATTCCGCGTTTCTTAAATGCTCTGAGCTCTAAATACAATTTTACTCCCATATAAGGTATTCAATTTTTGAAACATTATCAAATACAGTGTACTGCATTCAGGGATATTTCACAATACGTTATTTTATAAAATCAGGTTTCTAAACTAAGCCTGAATATCTAAAAAAAAGTAATCCTATCTTTGGCTTAGTTGCTTTTACATCATTTTTGAAATCCCTTTGAAGACATTTTCACTTATATATTCTGCAGCGCAATTTTTTCCACACAAATGCTTCCTCGTAGAAAAGGGATAAGCAAGTTTTACAATGAAATTTTAAAATCAAATATATTTTGAGGATATCCTTCTTATGTAACAATCTTAAGAAATCCTTAAGTAGTTTTGTTCCCTTTGTTGTGTGATGAAATGCTAAAAGGATTCTTGTGATAATATTTTATGTAGAAGAAAAAATCTGAATTTTCAGTGTAATCAAACTACTATAATATATTTAAATTCTTTTCCTTTCAGTAGCTAACTTTGTATATTACAGAACATAATTAAAATCAGTATTTTACTGCATTACGACTTTATAGTTTTGCTCTAATTATAAATATCTTCAGAATTGTATAATTTGAGTTTTATAAAGGTAGAATATTTATTTTTTTTATATTATATATATATATATATATATATATATATATATATATATATATGAACTTATAGTTTCTTATTTTCAATATAAAATAGTAATAAATCTGAACCACGTATATGGTCTATGCCTAGTCTGGTGTTTTCATTCCAGTGCCTGCTTCTGTATAATGAAGACATATATACTTCCGGAAACCGAGATGTTATTCCAATAGAAAGTTTGTGAACTTTTTTGTCCTCGTTACTGCTAAGAAAAATAATTACATTGCAGGTCCTTTTACCTTGGCATTATGACATGTACATACATTTTTATTTCAGTTAAAAAATACCTTTTTTTGAATAATAGATTTACTTAATTAACAGTAAGGTTGATGTGATTCAACTTCCTCATTTTAAATAAAAAAAGAAAAAAAATCAAATAATTTTAACAGAAAATTATGCATTAAACTTGATTCCTCATTATTTTTTCAATATTGTTAATATTCAAATAGTATTTTAAAAAATACCATTTTCTGAATCAAGAAAGTTCTTCCAAGAACATACCCAAAATATAATACAGAAATTCAATTTTCTTGGTATTAAATCCAAAATAATGTGCTCATATAACTTTTATTAATCTTTTAAAAATTATATTCTGAATAAGCAAGTATTTCACACACACACACACACAATACATCAGACAAAAGAACATAAGTTTTATTTATAATAAGTATACGTTATTAGAAATATATCTAAGTGAAATTCATTATAATTGAAACATATATTTTGGATAGCTTTAATAATAGATATTAACAAATATCGACTAAAATGAGGAATTCTATTGCCAGATTACAATTCCACAACTAGATGAGAAATCCATTCTCAAATAATAATTGATTACCACCAATATAACACAGAATGCCAATTTAAATAAATATTGAACTTATTTCTCTAATGATGGTTGAAGCCTCATTTACAGAAGCACTTCAGAAATAGTGAATTTAAGATGGAGTAGTAAATAATAATACGTCATTGAATTCAGAAAAAGAAATGTTAAAAACATATGAAGAAAATAAAGCACTCACATATTAGTTAAAATTTTGATATATAGTTGACGGGAAATTTTGACGAAATTTTTATAATACTCATACAGACCAAATAAATTTTTAATAATTGAAATATGTTAACAAATAAGTTTTCATGAAATAAAATATTTAATCAATTTATATATTTGCTTTGCCATTTTTGACATATTTCTTATTTTTTATTACTTCTACATTCCTTGTTCTTATAATAAGAATGACAGACTATTTTGATCAGTGTGCAGGAAATATAACCATGTCATTATTGTCAATGATTACCGCCAAATACGCATCAAGTTCATGCAATGTACGTTCTCGTTATGTCTCAAGAATTGAAAGTCCTGTAATCGGTCACTGAACAGTTTACATGAGTGTAATGTGCTGGAGGAAAATTTCCTCCCCCTCCAGATCAGTGTAAAAAATGAGAGTACCATTTATGGCACTATCATACCTCTTGTGGTGCCATCCATAGGAGGAATCTCAGAGCAAAGTCAAACTCACACCTTCACGTTACTTTGGTTAAACGAAAGACTATAGACTTAGACCTAAATTTCCATAGCTAACGTCAAAGAGAGTTTGGTCTGTCCCTGTGTCATAAGAAACATTTTTTATGCAGATGTATAAATAAACACATAACTATAATGTATTTGATAATAATTGATGTTTACAGATTCATAGCATTAATCTCAAAACGGGTAAATTGTGATTTACATTAAGTGTGTGAAGATTTTTAACGCTCTTCCAGAGATATTTTTTCATAATTTATGTACAGAAATTAGTTTTTTCAAAATATATCCGCCAGCAGTATTGTATTTGCATTTTATTTTGATCTAATGTTTACATAAAAATTAAAATTAATATTTAACGGACATGTTTACCCTTATAATATTTTATCATATCCAGTTTTTTTTGAGGGTGCAGGGGGGGGGTAAGATTTTTAGATGGGATAACCTACGCCAAAAATAACATAATAATTGATAGTTAAGAGCTTGAGTAAATCATTGGATAAAAACTAATTACAAATGTTAAAATTAATGAGTTAGAAAAATAAAGTTACTAAAACAAATTCAGGAAGGCAAGAAATATGAGACAAATAAATATTACATAAGGAAAATTGCGATGTTTTTCGAAAATACTACAATAATGTCAAGAAATTAATGTCATCCAGATTAGGTTTTATTGAAATTTTTTTTCCTTATTTTTTCTACATTTCGAAACGGTCGGAGATGTAGAGGGGAATTTTTTTTATATCTGTTTCAGAAGATCAAATGTTTTTTTTTTTTTATGCTTTTTTCTCGAAATTTCAATTTTTTAATTTTTGTATAATAAATATTAGAATTAGTGATAGTTAATTTTGTGCTATTAGAAGTTCATGATAAAGTGGATTTAGACAAAAAATTGAAAATCCAGAATATATTCATAAACAACTATTATTTGATGGCTTGCTGTTTATTTTTGCATTTGTTCATTTAGTAGAAGAACAGGGAATCCCAACTTTTAGTATTCTCTTTTTTTACTATTTCTCTTGCCTCCATAATATTAAGTTTTTATCTTGGCTGCATTTTTTTTTTCTTTCGCCAAGATCAATATAGGGCAAGATTTGCACGTGGGCAGCACGTGCACCATAACAGTTAAAACACTTGGAAATTTCTGAGGGACAAGCATAAATTTTATGACCAAATTATGCATATTTTCCTCATAGAAGGTCATTATTCCTAGATGCATGTTGAAAATATCCATATTTCTGGCATTTAAAACATCAAAGAGGATTGAGAAGGTATGGATGAAGTTTGAAATTCATATAACCTGCTTCAATGGATTTTGGTATCACTGGTGTTTGAAAAGTTATGACAACATGGAGGGGGATAATTATACTGTCACATCGAATGCTTATACTGGGTGCATCATAAACTCTTTGATCATATAGTTCTTACACATATTCTACATCTGTAACACGTATGATATAGGCGTTAGATGGGAGACCACAAGATTCATTTTAAGTGTTATGAAATGATACCAATGTTTTTAATTCCTGATTACAGTAACTTCTTCTGACTCAACTTGAACAAGAATATCTCTAGATCATAACTGTCTTAACATTTTGTTTGTTACCGATAGATGATACCAAAAGTTTTTGTATCAGAAAAGGCAATACTGAATGGAAATTACTTGATGTGCTTATCAATATGTAAAGAGTAGAAGAATTTACTTCAAAAACCCGAGAATTAGAAACCTTTGGATACTTTTAAATATTCGGGCTTGACGGCACAGACCACAGTGGAACCCTGCAAGGGATGATAGTCACCAGCTCTGGACATTTAAAGCCTCAACGCTTACCATAGTACTAGTCAACACTCACATGCTGGGATCATGCCATGAAGGCAATGACCACACTTAACGCTAAGACCCGTGATGCAGTCCCTTCACATGACTCTTAGCAGACTTGCTACGAGTGTAGCTAGGTACCAGTTGATTGATACACTGGGGACTGAAGTGCACCATCCAACCGAAGGGTTGCCACTCATTGCCAACATGTGGGGATCTGAGTGTCCATGAGAAGCAAGAAGCTAAGAGAACGACTACAGCTACTCATGGAGAGCTCCATCACTTACCATCAAGGGATGGTAATGATAAAGAAAATATTAGGAGATTAAGAGAGGTAAAACAAAGAAAGAATATGAATTCCTGCGTACCTTGGGATTGGGATACTTGTACACACTTAAAGAAGGTAAGCCATTCAACGGGTTTACTGGAATTCAAGTTTATTTTAGTGTATATAATTGCAATGCATCATAATTTGAAAACATGTATCTGATTTTCCTAATATCATTTTTATTTACTGAAAATTTTAGAATCAATTATATTAATTTCAATTTGTACAAACTGTTCATTTTCACCGGCATTATAAAATTTCAAAATATTAAACTTATCAAGAAATAGGAAGCAATTTTATAAGTATAATTGATTTGTGGCAAATTATGCCAAGAACATGCGTCTAATCATAAAGCTAATTTAAGAATGCATTAATAATATAACCTATGTTCACAAAGGGTTTTCAATTATAAAAGATATTGAAATATTATGGAAACATAGAAATGGAATATGGATGGTTATCTTCTAAACATCTTAAATATATTTGAAAGCAATAAAAAAATCATTAAATACGATACATATTTACATAATTTTGTATTTTGACTCAATACAATAAACAGTAAAATAAATAGTGAATAAATATAACATGATTAAATATTAAGAAAGTCTATTTATTGTTTCTAGTGCAACTGAAAATAATAAACCTGTATGGCAATTTCATGTTTTCTTATGAATATATCATTAGAGGAAAAATAGCTCATTTTATTAGTCTGACTAATGGTTTTAAGGAGCTCAAATAATTCTAACATATATCATTACATGATTAAGATTTAACGGAGAAATGAATTGATAAAACAAAATGAATATTAAAATATGTTTATGGTGTTCAAATCATTTTAAAATTACTTTTACTCATTTATACACCATTTGCATTGTTTTAAGTCTAATATTTTATCAAAGTTTTAAATTTATATAAAATCACAACTTAAAGTTAAATTTATAAAAAATCTTATAATATATATATATATATATATATATATATATATATATATATATATATATATATATATATATATATATATATATATATATATGCAGCAAACACAAAGATGCCGGGCATCCATCGGGCCGCTGCGGTTTGGCCTCGTCGGCTCCGTCAATAAAGTGGCCGTCGTCATTGCTGCTGGGCCGGCAACACGGTCCGCTCTTGGCCCAACGCCGGGTGGCCAGAAGTGCCATATTGGCCGCATGTGGACCATGTAATTGCCAGTACATGCCCATATACGACTATCCATCGGCCTTTTGTGGTTTGGCCGATGATAGCCGCTTTCACCGGCATAGGGCTGGTTACAGTTATTTACTTCTATAAAAATTGAGTTCATTTTATCTATTAATATTGTATAAGTTAATATGGAAGTATTGGAAATCCACATCAAATTAATACTGAATATATTTTTGTTATTCTAAAAGACATAATTGTATTCCGTGTAATTGTCAAATATCATTACGTGTATGTTTAGTTCTTAATTATATATAAGGATTAAAAAATGAATTACTAACTCATATTTTATTGACAATGCTAGACAATGCAAATTTAGATAGCATTGTCAAAAAATGACAATGCTATCTAAATTTTACGGTTTTTATTTAAATAATTTCTATATTCAGTTTTTAAAATAATTTTTTGTTATTATAGAATTTCATTATTTAAATTTTTTTTAAAAAAATTTTGTGTAAGCAAGTTTGTAAATTTATTGCTAAAACTGAATTTGAAGGTAAAAGAATTCCATTTGTTTTATAATTATTTCATAGAATTATTTTAAAACACACACACACATATATAATTGCTTTGTATATAAGTTAATATTTCATTTTTCAAATCAAATAATTCCATGTAGCAAAATGCTGAGAAAAATTAAAAAGAAGTATAAAAATTAAAATTTTTTATTACTCATAAATATTAACACAGCAAAAGCCATATATAAATGAAATGGCTAAATATTAATGGAAGTAACTTTTTTATTTATGATAATACCGAAAATTAGAAAAGAATTATTTTTATTTGATTTTGAAAATAATTTTTCCAAAAATGTTTTTTTAACATTTTTAATTTACAAGATTTTTCTTTTATTTTTGAGGTCCACCTTCCGAATTAGTACTCTGGAGCATATTTCTCCTTTTTTGAAGATTTTCACTTTGTTGTCCTACTCTGAAAATAAAAAAGCAGAATTGTTAAACTGATTCAATTTAATTACAAAAATAGAAATACCAAGATATTAATAACACCACGACCAATGGTTTAATTCCGCACTCTGGTTGTGAATGCCTATAATAGTGTCAATTTTCGTTCAGAATTAATGACTCATAAAAAAGAATATTAATAATACAAATTTTTAATATGGAATCTTTTACTTAATTTCAGTTTTATTCCTTTAAAAAAGGAGGAATGGCTATTTGTAACATTTTGTGCACAATGAGCCTGCTTGGGAACTAAAAACTGGATATTTTAAGTTATGCTGAGCACCTAATCGAGATATGTGCTTCGCAGCCCAGGTGCTCTCGGACAGGAAAACAGACAGGCACAAAAGGCCTTGGCCCACGTGGTCTTTAACAAATGAAAAATCAACATTCATCAATTTTGACAATTCTTTGATTAAAAATAGAGACAAATAATTGGGTTAAATTAAAATAATTTCAGTTGAATGACTTAATTGATATTCTAAACATCTGTCTTCAAAAATTCAATGCAAAGTTTTAAGCAGAATCTTACTTATTCACGGTTATAATAAGAGCATGTAATTTATTTATAACATACACTTTGTATTTCATGCTTTTAAAAAATCATATTTTGAACTATAATAATGGTTAATAAAATATTCATTAATGATTATCAAATTATTTTTTACACATAACTGTGATTACAAGACAACGATTAAGAAACGTTTATATAAAATCATAGTAATTAAAATAAATATTGATGAATTTTAAAACATAATGACAATCTCGAATTATTTATACAATATTCTATGCAGAATCTTCTTAACATGGAATTTAGGTTTTTTTTAAAGTGACTACAGATTGATGGAAAAAAGTACGTAAATTAATGCATAGGATTTACAAATTTTGAATACATGCATTCAAGTTGTTGCCCAGTAAATTTACATCACAAGTAATTAACATAATCATGAATTATTTAGAAGCAAAACTGTTTTACATAACTTTTTAATTCTTATTTTATACAAAGTATTAAATTTATATTTAATCCACTATTATTAGAAATTAAGTAATTGATTCTCAACTAGTTTAAATAAGTACAATTTACATTGGAGTGAAAAGATGTTAAAAGCACAATAAGCTTCAAAGCTAATGTATGAAATGAAATATTAGCAAGTAGCCATCAATAATAAATATAAGGAATAATTTGTTACTTTACTTTAAAAATATTTCATATATTTCCTTACTAATAGTATTTATAATTAATATTATTTGCAAATCTTATGTTAACTTTATTGAAAATTAAATTAAAATTGCATTATTTGTTAGTATTATTTACAATTATAATTATGTGCAAGAATTATATCATTTACAAATATTTGAAAAAATTGTAACACAAGGAAATAAATTATCTGGTTTGTAATTACCAATGATATGGGAAGATCATTGGTAAACATGGAAGACATTAAGGAAAGATGTGTATTTATGGTTAAATGTGGTCATTGATCGAGATTATATCTAAGCATAAACTACCTATTAAAATAGATATTGCTCCATCATAATTAAATCACTTAACATATGTGAATTATTAAATATGAAAATGAAATGAATAAAATAAACTCATATTTTTATTCTTACATATTCTTAACTGCTTAAAATTAGTATAAAAATAATCTTAATTATACGAAAGGTAAAATAAATAAATAAGTTCGATTTTACATTCAAGGCTTACAGTAAATGTGAATATCAAAACTAAGCAAAATATTACAAAGATTGACTTATTTATTAAATGTTTCCCGCATATCCTTATTAGCATTTATTTAAAAATATATTTTCTAGAATGAGTTAAAGTAAAATAATATTTGTCAACACAATATTACAACATATACATGTATTTTAATTTTTACAACTGATTAATTTGCATAGTCAGAACTACTAAATTTGTAAATTAAATTTCCCAAGTTACTAAAAATTCCTTTAGGGGAAAAAAAAACTTATTTCACTTAAAGTAAATTTATAAAGGACGCACTTAAAAAAAATTTCAGAAATTTATACACTGTTCTCTTAATTAAATTATTAAAAAAAATTAAGCAATTTATCAAAATTTGCTGTACATTTAAATATTTTAGATACTTATTACTCTTCAAGCAGTGGTATTATTCCTATCCCGAAAGACAGAATTGTTTCTGCACGTAGACCATTATAGTATTGTTTTTGCACGTAGACCATTATAGTATTGTTTTTGCACGTAGACCATTATAGTATTGTTTTTGCACGTAGACCATTATAGTATTGTTTTTGCACGTAGACCATTATAGTATTGTTTTTGCACGTAGACCATTATAGTATTGTTTTTGCACGTAGACCATTATAGTATTGTTTTTGCACGTAGACCATTATTGTATTGTTTTTGCACGTAGACCATTATAGTATTGTTTTTGCACGTAGACCATTATAGTATTGTTTTTGCACGTAGACCATTATAGTATTGTTTTTGCACGTAGACCATTATAGTATTGTTTTTGCACGTAGACCATTATAGTATTGTTTTTGCACGTAGACCATTATAGTATTGTTTTTGCACGTAGACCATTATAGTATTGTTTTTGCACGTAGACATTTAAAGGAACTGGTTTCGCGACTTCCGCAGCATGACGTCTGTAAGTAGATAGTTCTATAAATAAAAAATATCTATTAGTTCCAAATGAAAGTTAATTTGACACAAAAGGTTTTTTGCCTTTTGTGTGAGTTTTTTGACTTTTGTTTTTTGCCTTTTGTATGAGTTTTTTGACTTTTGTTTTTTGCCTTTTGTGTGCCTTATATGCAGAGGATAAAATGTGCTCAATCGGGTTATGTTGATTATAGAGGAAAAGGAAAATGTGTTAAAACTTAAAATTGATTAATTACTTGAGAATATATATAAAGGTCACTTTCCAGTATAATATATTTATACAAAATGTTATTGATAAAAAAAAATTCTAAAACAAATTCAAGTTTTGCAAGAAGCCAGAAGAAGGATAAAATGTATAAAGAAGACCAAATTATTTCCTTTATGTAATTTGGCAACGTTTTCCTTTCTACGTTTTGACTTCATAATCTTTTGCAATCCATAAAGGGTTTATCCAACATGTAGAACAGCTTTAAAACAACACATCCAAAATGTTAATAAATGAAATATCAATTTTAAAATATTAAATGCTTAACTGATAAATAAGAATAAACTAAAATTATATTCTATTCTCTAATAAAATGATTAAATTATTCTCAAGATGGATATTACAAAACTTTGCTTCTTAGATAACAAGTGGTATTTTGAATAGTTTCAACCAATATGTGGGCTTTTAACTTAATCGTTTTATGTTATAAATTACAATAAGAAAAACAAACAAAATAATTTCAAATATCAAAAATGACTTTAACCTTTGTATTTTCTGTAAAATACTCAAATAAAACTCACAATAAAAGAGATACTGTGCAATTAAAATCAGTTAATAAATTTAACAATATATATATGCATGTTTGGAAAATTAATCTTATTATGCTTACTATATTCAAACATTAAAATAAACATGCAGTTTACAAATGTAAAATTTTAAACATTATTTGTTATCATTTTGGAATTGTATAGTGAATTTCAAAATTAGAAGTATCTCTGAAATCAAAACAAGTAAATATTTTTAACTATTTCTCATATCATAGTAAATTTACTTGTATACCTTACTAATGAACTTTGTTTAAAATTATGTTTAAGCTCTTTATTTAACTTCATATAAGCATTAGTTAAAGATAAAAACCGAAAGTAAATAAAAATAATTCTGACAATATTATATCTATGACAATATTGTCATCATAATCAGACTTTGTAAATTGGTAAAGGAGAAAAAAATACTGTTTTATAATAGTTTTATAAATGTTAATAGTATATTTATGTGTGCATATATATATATATATATATATATATATATATATATATATATATATATATATATATATATATATATATATATATATATATATATATATATATATGTATGTATGTATGTATGTCCATATATATAATTTACCCATTATCCGGTCGATTATTTATTATAACAATAAAACCATTTACATTACTATAATAGAATCAAGAGATCAAAATGTCAAAAATATCATCAAATGTTTGAAATTTTAATCACTTTCTCCAAAATGTAAAGGGATAAATACTTTAGTTAACTTATATTTTCATCAAAACAAATTGTTTGAAATTATTGTTAATTCATACTTCAATTTTCAGTCATAAATATAACCCTAAAATGTGAGTTTAAGTGTAATAAAATATGTAAACACAAGAGTAGATGCAAAGCTGTACATCTAACTACATTCTTTACATGAAAATAGAGCTACACAACTTATTTAAATAATAACAAAGTTGTTCCATATGAAGATTTTTCCATATACGTTAACATTCATTCTTCAACCATAGAACTTCAAACGTTTTTTTTTAAAATTTCTGGCAATTAATATGTCAGATTCCTAGAGAAATTGTAAAATTTACTATTTCTAGTATTATATCTCCAAGTTTATACAATTTTCGAGTTTTAGATGCAAAAATATTTTGCTAAGAAATCCACAACGATTTTAATGGTTGACAAAGTTATACATGCAATAAATATTTTGTAATGTTTATGCATTGTGTGTAAAATTTTTCATTCCTTAAAACCGATCTTTGAGGAGTATGAAAAATTTAAAACCATGAATCCGTATAAGGCAAAATATTTTGGTCAGTAAAGATTTACTTAAAAATAATTGTAAATAAGAAAGCCTTTTAAAAATTTAAAAAAAAATAAAGTTTCTATGGAATTCACACACAATTTTTTGATCATAAATGCTACAAGATCCTATATTAAATTATTGAAAATAAACACATATGCGCTTTCAAATAGAATATTTTTAGATTGTCATTTATTTCATAAACTTGCTTAGTAACAAACAAAAAATGTAATAAATACGCTTAAGCATTGTAGCAATAGAATTCAATTAAAAAAAAATTAGCATTGAAAAATTTGTAATACTAATTGATTAAATATAACAAATATATGGAATGAAAAAATCCTTCTGTGTATGATACATTTTTTGATTCCTAATTCGGTAATGAAATTATTCTAAAACATACAGCGACAAACATTTTTCAATGTCTTTCTCTGGTTGTCATATTATCAATAGTTTATGAAGAGTTCTTAACAAGTAATTAAATAATATTTCAATATAAAATAAATATATCATTTTTGCATCATTCATAACAATTCTATCCTGATAAAAACAACAATAATAAATGTGTACTTAGCTATATTTCTCTTGGCTCACAGACACAACATCGAATATTCCGAAATTTCACATTAATGACCGACGCTGACACAAGCACTTAGCACTATCTGACGTCATACTGTCACGAGGTATACACAATAAATGTTGAAATTAGATTTCTTTCTGAAAAATTGTTTGTAAAGAATGTAATTGTTTGTAAAGAAAATAAGAAGTTACATGAAAACTAATTGACATTACAAAAAACTGTTAGTTGGAAAAAATAGTCTTTGTCGATAAAATGAAAAAATAGCTTTACAAAACTAACTGTCTTAATTTTGCTGGCCAGCCAACACCTTCAGGACCAATAATTGCCAGAATCTGTGGCCCACTACTTATCATCTAGCACCGGCCTTTTTTTTTTTTTTTTGAACCAGCACTTTTCCGTAGCCGTAATGGCCAGAGCTGGGCCATCAAACAACCATGAGCGGCTTGCCGTGGCCAACAGAAAACCGGCTTGGCCAGCAGAGGCCCGGATTTTTAATGGCAGTTTTTGTTTGCTAGGGAATGGGCTCTTTTACTATTGCATAGCATTCTAATGCTAATGTGAGTACTTGTTTTACAATAAAAAATTATATTTATGGAGAAAAATATGTTTTATGTAGTGCACCCAAGTGACATCCGATTCCGGTGATAGTTAATTTTAAAAAGTGATAATGCTTGCAATTCAAAAGAAAAGGATTAGAATCCTGTGTGAAAGAACTATGTGTGTGTGTGATTTGCGTCATGACAAAGCTTTGTCCCATGCTGTTTGTGATACTAAAACGATGCTTCAGCAGTCACGTTGCTAGCAGTTGCAACAACCAGCATAAAATCCAGACTTGGTGGTATCTAATTATCAGTTGTTCCTGCACAATTATCGTCATTGGTAAGAATGTTTTATAAATAAGGCATAGAAAAGCAGGTAACACGCTATAACAAGTGTGTTAACATTTCCGGAAACTATGTCGAAAAATAGTTAAACTATGGTTTGTCTTGAAAAAGTAATATTTGCTTGAAAACAAATTTATGTTACTATTTTGTTTTAAACTTTCCGAATACTCTTCCAATATATATATATATATATATATATATATATATATATATATAATATTAAAATATGTGTATAATATACATATTATTTCTATGATAAATTAATTTTTAAAAAGTTGAAAAGGAGATACATCTATTAAAGTAACTGTAATTATTGGGATGTTTAAATGTTCCAAATTTGAAAAGCATAACAGCTCAAACAACTCCGTTTGTTCCTTTTAACTGTTTCACTTAAAAAGAAAATGTTTAAGAAGAGAATTTTCTTTTGAGTTATATCTGAGATAGAGTGGTTTATCACAATAAAAAATGTTGAAAAAAGTTAAAAAGTATATTATAAGAATAAACATAAATTATGTACGTTTGATTACATGAATTATAAAAATAAAAAATTTCAGGGAGAACAAATTATATAAAATTATAAGTAAATATTAAAATGATAATTTTTAGGGTATAATTACTATACAATTAACAGAATTTTTTGGGGGGCTTTTAAGAAATAAAATATTTTAAGAAAATTTCAATCAATGCAATAAAAGTAAATGTTTAAGTAATCATAAGGGATATTGTTTTCTGAATGCTTATTAATTTTGTGTGCATGTGTGTATTTTTGTCTATATAAAATTTATAACTATTTTATTTATTATCCCTTTTTGAAGAATCTAATTATGATTAATAATGAAAAGTTACATATTTCCATTTATATTTCTTCTCTGCTTAGGAGAGATCTCTTTTAAAAATATTTTTTTTATCATTTGTAAAGTAATTGTAAAACGTTGATGATAAGTATAACGTAGAAACTGGAGATTTTGAAATTATTTTGAGCATAGTTTTTAAAAGTAAATTTCAATGCATAAGTTAGGTATTAACTTATGACATGAAAATATATTATCGTTATATCTGAAAAGAAAGCATTTATATTTTATTCTTCTTTTGTAAAAATATTTTTTATTGTTTGAGATGAAGGATATTTTATTTAAACTATTAAAATTAAATTAGTGTCTTCAGAGTCTGAAATAATATTAAAGATTTATAGTAAATATAATATTAAAGTCTGATAAATTCTTTTTCTATAATAGAATCCATGCGTTTATCAGAGTTTCAATTTACATAATTCAAAATATTTGAAGAACTTAATAATTAGTAACTAAAATTTGATTTCAAGAGTTATATGTCACTTTTGCCATAATTTTTGCATAATCCTAAATTTCAGATAGAGACGTCAAGGTTATTTTTTTTAGAAAAACTATTTTCTAAAGGAAGAAGTTAAGGTGTTTAGATTATTTCTCTCCTGAGACAATATGAAATAGCAATATAAAATAATTTTGTGCCTGAGTTGATAGACACAAATAATTATATTGAAACATATTCAAATAATAATTTTTAATTTTATTTGAATCGAATTTAATTTGACCTAAAAGAAATTAAAAATGGAAATTTTTATACATGTAAGAACTGAAACTCTATTCAATAACATTATATATTCATGTTTTTTGTATTTTTAACATTGAAGAATTAATTTGCTTCTTATTTAATCTTTCATTCTTCCCTCATTATATAAAAACGAATATTATTTCCCATTTCAGTTATAAAAATTTACAATATGAACCCATTCAATTAAAAGATATTTTTCCAGATCGTTAAGAAATATGATATGATATATTTTAGATACCTTAAATGATTTTTGTTGTCATAATTTTAAACGTGGAAGATTTCTTCAAATCAATGTTTCTGAAATTTATTTTCAGAGCATAAGTAATTTCTTGAAAAATATGTATTTATAATTTTTAAGCATTTTTTTCAATATTATGTATAATTGTATCATTTATTTATTCTTAACATTTCCCTGAATTTCTTAGAAATGTAATTTTTAAATGAATAATTATTTTTATTTACTTTTAGTAAGTTTTATGTAGTTTACTAATTTGAACGGTATCTGTATTTTATTACTTGGATTTGAGAATATTTTTTATGTAATTCTATATCGCTTAGATTAAGTTTACATCTTCCTGTTCTCGTGTGCGAAACTTTCCAAGGAAATTGCGTCATGATTTTTACTTTTCCATCCAATTCTGTGAATTTTTTGGTATATTTAAAATTAAAGCCTAAAAATGGATCAAGTATCCAGACAGGAAGTAGAGGATTTTATGGAATTTGAGATTACTGATTGCATCAATTTACTGAAATACTTCGTTCAATTTTATTATATTTCACTAAGAAATTCTAAAATATTTTAAATATTAATACATATTAAAAATATTATTTTTAAAAGTTTATTTATAGCTGCAAAATAAAGCTTTTCGTCATTGCACATATACAGGATTTGTTATAAAATAGACAGTAAAATATATGAATAGTTCTGTAATATATTATTGGATATTATACACTTTGCACGTGTCAATAATTCGCTTATTGAGATAAGTGATAAGGACAAAAATTAACTATGCCATTATCTACCAATATGATAGTAAAACATATCGTATTTCCTTATTATAATAAGTTTTTTATGAGGAATTTTATGTACAGAATGAGTTATTTTATTTTAAACATACAATGCATCTCATATTAATACCTACTGCTCTTGACTGCTTTTAGTAAAAGCTATATTTAATTAAATATATTATTTAAACTATCAATTAAATTATTTATGTAAATAGAAAAACATTAAGACTTAAATTTCAATATTATGAAATACACTACTGGCCATTAAAATTGCTACACCAAGAAGGCGGCATGCTACAGACGTGAAATTTATAGGAAAGGAAGAAAGTGCTGTGATATGCAAGTGATTAGCTTTTCAGCGCATTCAGACAAAGCAAGCACCAGTAGCGACAACTACATTGTGTTTAAATGAGGAAATTGTTCAGCCGTTCCTCATACACAAATTGCATTTGAACGTTGTTGCTTAGTGAAAAGTTGTTGAGATGCCTCGTGTAAAAAAGGAGAAATGCGTACCAGCACGTTTCTGACTTTGATAAAGGTCGAATTGTAGCGTACCGGGATTGCGGTTTATTTTATCGCAGTATTGCTGCTCGCGTCGGTCGAGATATAATGACTGTTAGCGGAATATGGAATCGGTGAGTTCAGGACGGTAATATGGAACGCCATGCGAGATCTCAACGGCCACTTATCACTAGCAGACGAGAAGACAGGCATATTATCCGCATGGCCGTAATGGATCGCGCAACCACGTCACGAGCCGTGAGTCAAGAAACGGGGTCGTTTGGAAGACAACAAGTGTCTGCACGAACAGTTCCATGACGTTTGCAGCAGCATGGACTCTCAGCTCGGAGATCATGGCTGCGGCTTTCCTCGATGCTGCGTCATAGACAATAGCGCCTTCAATGGTGTGATTAATAGTGGTCATAGACAAGTGGTGGTCGCCTTCAATGGTGGTCATAGACAAGAGCGCCTTCAATGGTGAACCTGGGAGCACGAATGGCGAGATGTCATCTTTTCAGAGGAATCCAGGTTCTGTGTACAGCGTCATGATGGTCGCATTCGTGTTTGGCGGCATCGTGGTGAACGCACACTGGCAGCGTGCATTCGTCATCGTCATACTAACCCATCACCTGGCGTGATGGTATGGGGTGCCATTTGATACACGTCTCGGTCACCTCTTGTTCGCATTGACGGTGCTTTGAACAGTGCACGTTACATTTCTGGTGTGTTACGACCCGTGGCTCTACCCTTTATTCGAGCCCTACGAAACCCTACATTTCATCAGGATAATGCCCGACCGCCTGTTGCCGGTATTATACGGACCTTCCTTGATACGGAACATGTTCGGCTGTTGCCCTGGCCAGCTCGTTCTCCAGATCTTTCTCCAATAGAAAACGTCTGGTCAATGGTTGCCGAGCGACTGGCTCGTTACCAAACGCCAGTCACTATGGTTGATGAACTGTGGCATCGTGTTGAAGTTTCATGGGTATCTGTACCTGTACATGCAATCCAATCTCTGTTTGACTCAATGCCCAGGCGTATAACTGCTGTTATTACTGCCAGAGGTGGTTGTTCTGGGTGCTGATTTCTCAGGATCTATCCAACCAAATTTTTTGAAAATTTAATCACTTGTTATTTCTAGTATAATATATTTGTCCAATAAATATCAATTTGTTATCTGAATTTCTTCCTGGTGTAGCAATTTTAATGGCCAGTAGTGTACATCCAATATATCCAAAATAAAACCGCTATTTCGTTAAATAATAAATATGCTTAAGAAAGTCATTCCTTATGAAACAAACAAATATATAGTAATGTAAATTATAATGCTAATATAATGGTATTGTTTACAAAAATTTGACATAAATAATTTATTAAATAAATTATTTTACACACACAATTATTGTTTTTAATTATTTAAATTATGTACACAAATAGGCAAAAATCAATGACTTATTTTTCAATATCATAAAGTATCTCAATAATAATGAACTATTTTGTTATATAATATTGCCTTATCAAAATAATATAAAATAATAAGAAATAAATTAAGAATACGAATATTTGTTAGCATAATTTTATGTTATTTTCAGAAAAAGTGATAGAACAGCACACTGCAGAGACTAAATTGTTACTTTGTTATTCGACAATGCATTTTACTTTTAATTTAAATGTAAATGCTAGATATAAATTACATGTTATTTTAAGCAGTTATCTTTATTACAAACTTACATACTTGCTCATAATTTACTGGCAAACAAACAAGGAATTATTATAAATTATTTTATACTCGAAATAAACTTAAAATTTTAGAAAGTGTTAGAAGATTTTCATGTTATTTATTACTTTAGCCCTGGCTCAAGTGGAATGTAACATTACCACCATTCTATTAGATTTACCATTTTTATTAAAGAATATTTCCCTTCACTATTACGAGTTTTCAAATTAAATCTCCTATTTTACTGAGAAATAATATGCTTGCATAGACAATTAAATTAACTTTAAAGAAATTTAATAAAACTATTCTATTTTATCGATGGAATTAAAATATGTATATAACAATGTTCTTGGAAAGTAATTATATTTAGATTAAGTAGTGGCTTGTTATACAATTGTTATTTTAGAGGAACAGCTTTTTTTACTAACAACACATACCCAGATTGGAATTGTAACATCTGTTAAAGTGAAAGAGTTTTCATAGAAAATATTCTTTATTTACTTTTTTCTATTTTGCTTTTATGCTTTTACAGATATTGCCATGAGAATGCTATATATTCTGAGAGGAAATTACGTGCCAGAAATGAAATATTTCTGTGAATAGTCATCTGGAAATAAGGCATCACCTCTTCCTTTTGAGCTGAGCTTAGAAAATGTCTTCATTCATTTTTTACATAAATATCTATTTTGATATATCACAACATTCTTTACTTAACGAAGTACCTTAATATTTATTAATTGCGCATTTAATATATAAAATTACGTAATTTATGGTTTGACTTCAATAACTTTCACCCTACCATCAATGTTTAAGAATCTTTTTAATAACTTTCAAAGCAAAGAAATACAGATCCACATTTCAGATTATATATTTTAGATTAGATTTCAGATTATCTAATTTAGATTAGATATTCTGAATATATTTTATATTTTATGTATAACATTCTCCTATTTCATAGAGGAATAAAAGTAAACAAATGATCAAGATTTATGTGGAACGTAGATTGATTATGAAATATGATCTACGCTTACCTGTAAGTTATAGTTTATGATAAACATGTAGAGCGTAGTTTTTAGTAAAAAAAACTGACAAAAATATATTATATTAAATTATACATTTTCACAGGAGAATATGATAACAAAAAAAAACAAAAATATTCACGTCTTCAAATTTAATTTAGATTTATATACGTTAACTTTTAAGATTACTTAACTAGTAGAGTTGTTTAACATTGGCCATATAAAGAATAATCATTAATTGATTGAACTGAAAATAAAATTTGGTTCATTACTAATATAGTTATAAAATCTATTTCTCTCTCTCTCTCTCTCTCTCTCTCTCTCAATTCTTACAGTATACAATCAGCAATGATGTTAAGAGTATATTTTTAAATGCCAATTTTTATTAGTTTAAGTATCTTTAAAATTAAAATTTTTTTAAGACTTTTATTATAGGATAACAAGATTCTTTGGAGTTGTCTGCACGAAATTTACATAATACTCACATTTTCTCAAATTTTCTTATTATGGTACAAAAATACGTTTCCATATTTACATAAACAACTAAATCAGTTAATAGCAAGAACTAAAAAAAGTGCTTGTATTTTTCTCTACGTAGTTTCCTTGCAATGATTTAAGAAAATGCAAAATATCTTTTAGAAACATACAAAATTGAGAACTTTTACGTCAAAATTTAAAAATCATCTTTCAAAATAAAAAAAAATACTTTTCTACATAAATGTTTGCTAAGTATTTCTAACTTCTGTCAATGAGAGAAAAGTACATTAAAGTACATCTTTTGTAAAATCAATGAAAGTAATTCATGATTGAATTTAGAATACATGTATCAAATTTTAAGCAATATAGACAGCAAAATAAATTCAAAATTGAACTCTTGGAAATCATTAATGGATATATAAATTTTAATGACAAACAATAAAATATATACTACATTAACAGATTAATTTAATTCATAGAAGTTGATAGCGTAAAAAGTGTTTTTTACTCAATAAGTTAAACTTTACATCGAAAATTTAAATTACACAGATTATTGTATCATATAATGCAAAAGGGAATCATTTATACACATGCATTTCACCTGAATTTCTTGAATTAAAGAAATGTATGGCAAAGTTAAACCAAAAACAAATTCAGTTAAATATAATTTATAATAAATCCTTGTCTGCATTTTATAAAAATTACATTTTAAAATAGAAAGCTCTTTTGAAATAACTGAAATTCCAAAACTAATGTGAAGATGCATATTCTTAAGTAATCTACTCACTTTGAGATTTTATTTTAAATTTGAAAATACTTTAGAATTTCCTAGCATAAGAACAAATCAAATTCTTTTAGAAGCTTAATTGTTCATTACAGAAACATTAAATTGTTGATTTTAAAAAAGATTTGCATTCCATGAAATTATGCATAAAAATATTTTAATTATAAATCTTGTAATGTCAGAGAAAACACTGGTTTGTAAACATTATTGTAAAGTTATATATAATAAGTCACACACATATAATGAATTGTTTTACCTGTCCTAAAAAATTCAAATTCTTAAACTTTTGCCTTTCTATATTTCAGACATTTTAAAAAATTTCAGTATATTTATTTTAAAAATAAATTTTCCAAATCAGTTTTTTATTTTCAATTAAACTGCGTCATTAATCAGCATTAAAATCAGAAAATAACAATTGTTTTAGCATTTTTTAACATATGAAAAAAAATTCCCTAATATGAAATAAATTTATAAAATATGGTACAGCTTATTCATCTTAAACAATATTTAAATTTTGTAATTAAGACACGATTTTATGTATCAGTAATTTTGAAATCAAAAACTATTATCATCTGTTATTTCTAAGAATTATTCCTGTGAAATAAGTGGAAGATTATGATTTTTGAAATAGTATTATTAAATTAAATATTTTTTGTTACCATCTAATAAATTTAAGCAAATTAATGTATTCTTCACCATACAGCAAGCAGCATTTTTTCTATGTGTTCAATGCTTAATTAATTACATCTTCACTATTGTCATTTTATGGTGAATACTTGTATTTTTAAAACGAATGCTGTTATTTATTAAATTAAAAGTTTTAATTTAATAAATAACAGCATTCGTTTTAATCAAAATAATTTGATCAAAGAATTCAAAATACTAATGATTTAAAATATCCTGATTTTCCAGCTATTGTTATTATTTTAATCATAAGTTCTTTCAAAATTTTGAATGCAGGGAATTAATGATTTTTGCAAATACCATTAAGTAGAGGTTTTATTAAATGGTGTAAAAGAATATGAATCGAAAAGTAAAAGAACTCTCATATATTTCAAAACAGTACATAAAATTTTACTTGCTAATTAGTTTTTAATTTGAAATAAAAATGAATGAATGTAAATTGTTAAAACAATTTTTAAGCAAAATAATTTCGATGAAAATGCTTTTAATGGGGCGATTGAAATGATTTTAATGGAGTGATTGTATCTGAGGGATTGAAACAATCTCTATAAAATTATGATGGTAAATATTGTAATTTTAACTTTTAATATAAAAAAGAACAGTAAATAAAAATAATTTAGATTGTTATTTGAGTTTTTTGGTCCCGGTTGTTTCTATTACCTACAAATAATTTACCGACTACTTAGAAAAATATTCATTTATTCTTAAGTCCACATTCGGGGAGAAACCATCATCATTTTGTAGACAACACTTTGCTCTGAGGGTCTGCATTGCATTTCTTTCATCTTAAAGACGATAGAAAATATATTGACAAATTAAATAACACTGGATGTTCAAAGATAAATTAAAATATTTTTCCTTATTCAGGAAACTTCTATATACTAAAAGTATTTTATTATGTATTTTATAGCCAGTTTTTATATTATTTCATTTAATAGTGATTTTTTTAAAAAGAATTTCATTTAATGACACACCCCCCTGTACCTGCATTCCAAACTTTATTTAAAAAAAATTGGCAGTGAATCAAATTTAAAAATGGATTTTTAAGAATCAAGTAATTGTGGACTGGAATTTCACAGTTTTAAATAAATAACAGGAAAGTTATCCATTATGTAAAAAAATTATCCATAATTTGAATAACTTTAAGTTCTAATTATTTTTTCTTTTCATCATATCTTACGAAATAACTGATGATATATATATATTAAACAATGAAGGAAATAGATAATATAAACAATAAAATCCATTTAATATTATTATCATGAAACACATTAATGCGACATAAAATTTTATGACCTTTCAATCTAGATTTTAATCGATATTATTTATACCAGTTAAAATATAATTAAATTGTTAATTGTTTACTTTTCAAAAATTATTACTTCAATCAGTTTTGTAAACACTATGTTTGACATTTAATTAAACATTAAAAGTAATAATAATAATTTCAAAAATCACTTTATGGTTTTATAATTTTAATTAAATCTAAAAATATTTCAGAGTTATGTAAAATCAATATATTAATGAACAAAATGAATTCGCGCGCACTTCTTCCACACCAATATCTTACACGTACCAATAAACTTTGAAGATTTTTAAATAATCAAACAATAATTTTCATAATAGCAAATTAAATAACAAGAAATAATTTATTTGCATCTATTAGCAGAGATAATATCAAACTTAATTTCTTAACTGCGTAAATAACCAAAAGAATATTGTTATTAAATTATAATGTCTCTCTTAAATAAATAATCATTTGAATTATTGAACAAATTTTATATTGTTTTATTTTTAACTTTTGCATTGAAGAACATTTGATTAATATATCACCTGAATTGGTAAAGATATTTCATTCTGATTGCTTCTAAAAATAAAGAATGCTGAATCTCCAGCTGCCTATTCCCAAAAACTACTCAGAGATGACATGTAATTACTGCTTAGAATAAATACATCAACTGTAGTCATCTATTTCCTGTTGCGGAAATAAAAAAGAAGTATCTAATGTTTATTTTAAAAATACTTCCACCACAAGTCAGAATTTTTTTTCTGTAAATTATTGTTTGCATTTTTATTGAACAAACGATTTATGCTTATAAGCTAAAATCTTTAAATTTCATGTATTACAAAGACATAAGAATGGACCACAAAAAGTAGAATTTCACGAAGCAAAATCACAGCAAAAATAATGTTCAGTCTCCGATACAAACACCTAATAAAATACAATCTATTGAAAGTAAATCTGTAATAATAATTTTTGTGTTAAATTTGAACTTAAATTTTCTAAAGACATAAATATTTTTTCTAAAATTTTTTAAAATTGTAAATATTTTTAATTATAGGGTTTGCTAATGACTTTTTTATAAACATGCCAAAGTTTTAATTTGAAATACCAAATAATACAGATGAATAAATACCGCTGAATTCTCACAGCAACATTAAAAACAATAATTGAACAAGGAAACTATCCTCCATAATTAATTTTTAATGTTGTTGAAACTAGCCTGATTTAGTATAGAATGACAAAATGAATATTTCTAACCCGTTATGAGAAATGAAAAACAGGTTTTAAAGCTGTAAGAGATCGCTTAACCCTTCAACTGGGTGGTAACGCAAGTGGATATTTCAAATTAAAGTCATTACTAGTTTACCACTTCGAAAACCCAAGAGCGATGAAAGGCATTTCTAAATCAACTTTACCTGTAATTGGGAAGTCTAATAAAAAAAGAAAATCTTGGGTAACTATGAAACTTTTTCCAGGATTGGTTTATTGAAAAAATTCTGCCAGTCTGTTAAACATTATTGCGAAATTAAAAAAAATTTGAACAAAATCACAACTTTTCATTGATAATGCTTCAAGCCATCCAACGAATTTAACAGACTTAACAACATGAATTAAAGTCAAAGTGGTTTTTGTGCTGCCTAACCCAACTCCCTTAATCCAACCGATGAAAGAAGACATTATACCCAATTTTAAGTCTTATAATTTGTGACGAACATTTCTGCAGATGTTTGAAAAAACAGACAGAGAAGCGAAGCAATCAATAAGAGAATTTTAGAAAACCTGCAATATCATGAACGCTATAGAAAAAATAAATCTTTCTTGATGAGATAACAGAAAGATCTTTGAAAAGATTATGGGAGAACATTTGGCTATATTTAAGTAAGAGTAAAAACACTGGAAAATCTGTTGATATCGATGAAATAGAGGAATCATGGAAATGCAAACCGAATTAGAGGAGGTAAATGTGAAAGACTTCAAAGAAATAATTCAAGAAATAGCAACTAGTCCTTCTAATGATGAGCTCAAGGAATTAACAGAGCAAGAAGAAAACAAAATATTGACAGTAGTGATTTCAAAAGTAAGCAAAAAGAAATTTCGAGGGCGTTTGTAAAAAGGAGTTTGATTACTATAACTGAAATTATGAATCAATTTGTTTAAAATGATCCAAATTTTTACAGGAGTACAAAGAAGATGGTGTGATGCTTTATACACTTACCAACAACTTCTAACAAAATGCAAAAGGAAAATACAAACAACACTAGATGCCTTCTTAACAAAAAGCTAGAAAATTGATTTTTTGCATCTATTATCTCTACTATTTTTTGCATGGTTTTTTGCATCTATTATCTCTGCTAATAGATGCAAAAAAAGGACAAAAAGGTAGAACACACAAGAGACTGAATGATATGACTACTTAGAATATTATTTGTTTTTATGAATATATTCATTTATATTGTTTTTTTCTTGTAAGAAATAAATGTTTGTGGCTTCATTTTTATTAAAAAAAATCATTATTAAATTTAATACTTAACCATTTTTTTATCCATCTTTCCCCTAACCTCATTACTTACATGTTGTTGTTGCTTATCTTCAAGGGTCTGACGAAGTCAGACCAAATCTAGATCTAGGAATCCGTTGACTGAGAGGAAATCGATGACAATTTACATGTCAATATATATATATATATACATTTACTATTTATTTATAATAGTAAATGTATATATATATATATATATACATTTACTATTATAAATACCTTCAAAATATATACATTTATTATTTATTTACTTTTTGATATAATATTTCTGGATAATCTAATTCGAATTACAAAGGATTTCATATAAAACCTTAATTACAAATTTCACTGACTTGCATTTTCTTAATATTGTGCTAAGTCTAAAACAGAGGTGTTACCTAATGAAATGTTATGTATTCAAAAACTTAAAAACATTAAATTTAAATTTTTATAATGCGTATGCAGGAATTTTGCTTTAAAGCATAAATAAATAATTTTTAATCGACACTCTTATTCTTTTAAAAGAGTTTGACATAGAAATTAACTTATATTTTAAATATCAAATAAATTTACTCAAATTTACGAAGTATTTGTGGCCTTATATTTTTTCAGCAAAGTATTTAGGAAAAATATTTTAAGCATAAGAAACATATTATGTGAAACATAAAAAATTAAAGATATTCCATAAAAATTATAGCTAAAAAATAAATAAAATTTGTAAATTATTTTAGAAAAATACATAAACCTCATATTCATGGTATTCACATCCGAACAGCAATACATGTAAACTCCTACATATAATGGCCATATTGTCAGGTTAAGCTTACGTATTTATAAGCTTACGTATTTATTATTAATTTCCTTCCTACTCTTTTTATTTTTCATCAGACAATAGTCTTTGCAACCCCTAAAAGTAAAATGAATATCGTAATTCTAATTCATAAGAATCATTCATTTTCCTGTATTTTTTTATACAAATAAAATTATATCAACGTAATTTTATTAAACTATTTTCAAAAATAAATCTGAATAGACGATAATTACAAATAATAACAAAATATATCTATTTAGCAAACACATTCAGTTTATGATTTTCAATGGAAAGAAACTACTTTAAAGCAAATAATATTATTCAATTAATTCAATGTTTGAAATTCAATAAGTTAACTAATTCAACTATTTTTTCATCAACACAAAGATAAAGCTAAATTCATATTTAAAATGTCACCGGATTAGAAAATTCAAGGAGATTGTTACTTGTACATTCAATCTTATATTACTATTTTATGCTTGAAAGTAAACAACTTATATGAGTTGCTAAGAGTTTCAAAAAGTATATTTATGCATCATTATCCCTATCTATCAAATATCAAATGATTGTGACAGGAGCAGAAAACAGATGATAGTCGATTTCAAACAAAGAATTAAATGTTAACGATTGGGTAAATGAAAACCATAAGGACGAAGACAGTTTTCAGGAGGTGAAACGGAAAGAGATCTTAAGAATGTATTAATTAGTAATTAGAAATTTGATGCTATTTGCATTAGAAAAAATGTTAAATAGAAATAGTTCAAACTACACCGTAGTGGTGAAAAGTTGAGAGTTTCAGCGTCATATGGTAAGTATAACTATGACCATGTTGCTTGAATATATCATAAATAAACATCGAGTACAACTGAAAATACGTTATTTCATTGTGAAACACTACTGAGACTGCATGCAAAATGATGAAAATAACTGAGCCCATTTTCCACTTATTTAGTTATATGAAGGTCTCTCTGAATATTTGTGTTGCAGCTAAATTTCTACAATTAAAATCACAAAATGTTTGCATATTTTTATTCAAATAAAGAGGAGACTACTTCAGAAAGTAATCCTAAAATTGTTTCCTCCAAATCTTTCCACACACACACACACACACACACACACACATATATATATATATATATATATATATATATATATATATATATATATATATATATATATATATATAAGTTAATTTTTTCTGAAATTTAAATAACTCAAGCTATTTATTCCTTACAATAGATAAAATATGCATTTACTATTTCATTAAATAGTAAATTTCCTATCATTTGTTAGATTTAATTTGTTTACTGAATTATTTTGGTCTATTTATAATTACTAAATAAACTCTAATAGTTACTAATAATATTCCCCTTTCATTGTATTAAAAAATTATTCAATATTCAAATCCATGTACTAATTAGCTATATAAAAATTTTAATAAAAATATGCATTATTAAATTACCTAATACAGTAGAAAGTAATCCTTCGGAGTATTAATATGTATTTAAATTTTTAAATATTTTAGAATGTGTTTTATATTAAACATATATTTTGAATTCTACACTTATTTAAAATATACTTTAATGATACTTTAATGATCATTTTATTTTATAAATTTTACCAATTTTTAGATAGTTAATTAAAATTTCTCAATTCTTGTAATAACAATATACATGAATATGTTTTAAATACGAAATTTATCATTAACTTTCTTTTCATTTCGTATTTGTGTCCTTATCAGATAATTATTATAGGGTTGCTATATATTATTTTTCAACACTGTACTTGAAAAATTATGAATATTTATATTTTGCCATTTTAACCACAAATCTAATGTATATTGTAGTATTTTCATTAAAATAGGAAAATACAGCAATCCTCTTCTCTACCTTTTCTTACATCAAACTTCTCGACGGCGATAAGTAATAAGGCGGCGAAGTAAAAAGCATTCTTTTAGAAACTGCATTTTCTTCGGAGATAAAAATAAGTCCTGGAAATCTTAGTCTCAAAGGTTTTTATCATTTCAACTGATACTTAGAAGCGAAACTTATCTTGCGTGAAAACAATTTCTCTATATTCAATGCAAGTTGAAAAATCTATTTCTGGTGTCATTGATAATGATATGATATATGAGTGTATATTAATAAATATAAAATTTTTTATATAATTATATTTTTAATATTTTTAATTTATGCCTTTGATTATGTATCAATAAGGCTTGAGTAACTAATTTTTAAATAAATATTTTTCTCATGGGATGATTTATTACTTTAAAAAAATTAAAGTACAGTGACTATATTTTAAATTGAATTATATAATTTCAACATTTATCTAAAATACATGATAATTTATCGTTTTCTCTTGATAATGCACTGATTATACTTACATTTTTAACATTTATTTTTCTGATCTTGCATTTTCATGTTTACTATCAAAATTCATTAAATATTTGTAATTAAATAATATATTACAAACTAAATAAATATTTAATTAGATCAAAATTTAAATCTCATGTATATAATTTGCCTCTACAGTATCAATTTAATAAGGTATTTGTCAAAAATAGAACTTTTCTTTATATAAGTAAATGTAAGACTGCATTTACTATTTTTAAAATATCTGCCAAAACTATGCAGTAAAAGTAAATTAATTACAGATGATTAAAAATCAATTAGTCAATAAGTGTAATTTTTTCATTTTATAATTTTATAATTTTTTAATTTTTTACTTATTACTACATTTTATAATTTTTTTTATTATCCTTAAGTCTTATAATCCACTTTCAATATTTTTAGATAATAATTACCTCATTTGTGTATAACAAGAGTTGCAATTTAGAACTAATTGTTCGATACTTATAAGACCCAATTTCTCTCTTAATTTGAAGAAATAGGAAACACCCTCACACAGATATATATATATATATATATATATATATATATATATATATATATATATATATATATATATATACATATATATATATATATATGGATATTTACAATTAATCTTCTTAATAGAATGAAATTTTAAGTTTAAAGTTATGGGGGACAGGAGCAGTCGTCTTGCTGCTATAAAAAAGGAACTTCTTTAATGCCTTCTGTCTTTAGGCTTTTTTTTCCTCCACTCACTGGGGAAGATGTTTCGCCTCTCGAGCCCCTTTTTAAGTGGGCACTTGAAATAGTGACGTCGGCTATTAAGTGGTTCATCCACTACAGTTCGGCCATCCTGAAATCGGCTGGACCTCCAGACGACACTGCAAATATATAAAAAAGAAAAACAGAAAAACAGAAAGAACAAGCATAACAGAATAATTCTCTAAAAAGAAACAAATTTTATGTTCAGCTTCTTATCTTCTTAGATCTGAAATAAAGAAATGAGTCAGTTTATCTTTTAGCTTCATTTTAATCAGTTTGACTTCAGACTATCCTTCATCATTTCGACATTAATTTAATTCTAACTTGCATATCATCCTCGTCTTTTGGCATACTATACCAGGGTTTTAGGAATTCAGCACAAGTCATGGTACCTTTAGGTCCTTTATGGCTTCCTTCTTTAATTACATCATAGGTGTTGCCTCCTTTAACTTTAGTAACTCTGCATTGTCCTAAATATTTTGGTTTCAGTTTTAAGTGGGTCCACACTAAGTTCTCTTAATAGCGACCAAATCGTTAACTTTATAAGATTGGGGTTCTTTTCTTCTTAAATTATAGGTTTTCCTGTTTTCTTCTTGGATCTTGAAAATTTTTTGTTTAGCATATTTTCTGAGTTCATCTCTTTGAGCTTAAAAATTACCTTGAAATTCCTTTTCAATTATTTCTTTGAACTTACTAATAACTTCTATGTTTATCTTCGTACCAAAAAGCTTTTCTAAAGGTGTGGTATCTATGTTTCCTTGATATGTTGAATTAATCGTTTGCTGCAGTAGTAAATTTATACCACTGAGCTGGAGAATCTCTAAAGATATCTTTGGAAGAACTGATATGTTAGTTTAGTTGATTCTCTCAACTTATCCGTTAGCTCTTGGTAGATCAGTGGCTATTAAATGGTGTTTAATATTCTCTTTAGATCAATAATCTTTGAATACACAAGAACTAAAAGCTATACCTCTATCAGAAATAATCTGGTAGGGCTTTCCAAAGACTAATTATAGAGTTTCTAATTTCGCAATGGCAATGATTTCAGCAGATGATGTGATCTTCGTAATGAAAATCCAAACGAACTTAGTAAAAGCGTCAATAATTAGTAAGACATATTTCTATGTGTGCTTTCTGAAGGTACTATATGATCAATGTGGTATGTGTACAGTGGTACGTCATTTTTGTGCAATGGGGGCAATAAGCGTTCTTTTTTCCTCTGTTGTGATTTATAAGAATACAGTGAACGCAGTTAGATATAACATTTTCTACATTCTGTTTAACGTTGGGAATGAAATAATGGTCCCCGATGCTTTTCTTTGTATATTTGGTTCCACTATGTCCTTTTCCATTCGCATTTCTAATAATTTCCGTCTGCATAACCACTATCTCCTTACCATCAACAAATTTATAAAGAACTTTGTTTCTCTCAAAATAATCTTTATAACTGGAGATTTTTAATAATTCTTTTATCGTGTTTTTGTTTTATCATCATTATCTTGGGCTGATTTTAATTTCGGTATGACATTATCGCTTGAGATGCTACATATGTTTACAGGGGATCTGCTTAGTGCGTCAACATAAGCCATTTTTGTACCGGAACTATTCTCAATACTATAATTAAATTCTTGGAGCAATAAATCCCAACGAGCAACACGAGTTGACAAATCTCTTTTTTGCATAGTCTTTTCGAATGCGGAACAGTCGGAGTCAATTTTAAATGGAATTCCTAATAAGTTAATGCGGAACCTTTTTAACACTTCAATAATTGCAAGAGCTTCAAGTTCGTAACTGGGATATTTCTTTTCGGCATCTGTTGTCTTTTTACTCATGAAATAAGTAGGATGGAAATTTTTATCTTGTGGGGAATTCTGTAATAAAGTAGCTCCATATACTTCTATGCTGGCGTCACAATGCAGTTCAGTTTCGTAATTTGGGTTGTATATACTTATTACAGGATTTTGAGTTAAAATTAAATTTAATTGATTAAAAGTTTCTTTCCTCTTCACCAAATTAAAATTTTTGATCTTTCTTCAAAAGATCACTCAATGGTCTAGTAATAATAGAATATTTTGGGATAAATTTGCTGAAATATCCAGTCAATCCTAAAAAAAACTATGGACATGTTTCAAATTAAGTGGCTCCGGAAAATGAAGAATAGATTTGATTTTCAAAGTAGATGGAAACATTTTCCTCTCTTCGATGACATGGCCTAAAAATTCAATGCGCTTCTTTAAAAAATGGGACTTTCTAAAATTTATTTCTAACCAATATTCACGCGCAATATTTAAAACCTTTTCAAGGCGTTCGAATCCTTCTTCATTTGAGGATGACAAAATAATTATATCGTCCATATAAGGCAAAACAACACCATCATTAATCATTGGTCGGAAAGCAGTGTTAATAAATCTTTGAATCACAACTGGAGAATTAAACAGTCTAAAAGCAACCTTAATAAATTGGTACAGGCCTTCATGATTACAAATGAAGTATATTTTCTACTACCCTTCTTTACATCTACATGGAAAAATCTGTTCTTGAGATCAATTGTACTAAACACACACGACTCCTACAATCTATCTAATATATCTTCAATCAATGGGAGGGGAAATCTATCTTTTAAAATTACTTTATTTAATTTCCGGTAATCTATGCAGAAACGAGGTATTCCGTTTTTTTTTCTTCACTATTACTACTGGACTACAATATTCTGAAGAACTGGGTTCTATTATACCTTGTTCTAACCATTGGTCTATTTGGATTTCAAAAATCTTTTCCTCTGAAAATGGTAATCTATGGGGTTGATGAGATATAGGCTCATTATTTTATAATTAAACATTAGTTGATTTTGTTTTATGTGGTAAAAAATTCGAAACTAATTGTTGCAACTTAAATTAAAAATTTTTTTGAATATTAGTTTCAATGTTCAGTTCAACTTCATTAAAAGTTAAAACAACTGGTAGAATTGATAAACTATTAGTTTCTTTTACACATTGATATTTATTTTTAGTCTTAATGCCGTTTTCATTAACTAAGGTTTCACCCTGCATTAGTACATTCAGTCCTATGATGGCATCATATGATATATCATTATTTTCAACCACTTTTTCATCAATATCTTCTTTACACTTAAAAACATCTATTTTAATATTTCCCTTAAAATAGCCCAACGGCTTTACAACACATTTACCAACACCATTCAGATATACATATAATATATATATATATATATTAATGCATTAACATTCAAATTATTAATAATTACATCATTTAGTATTGTTTTAACATTAACATTCATTGTTGCTACTTCAGGCTTAGAATTAGTTTCTGGACACTATAAAGCTTTATGTCAAAAATTATTACATCAAAAACATTTAATACCCTTCTCTTTATGTTCACAAAATTTAGAAATATAATTTTTTCATCACAATTAAAATAAATTTTATCTTTACGATCATCAAAATCACTGTATTTCATTTTTCCAAAACCATCGTAGTAACTTATTTTATTTACACTTTCATTCGTAAAATTAACTCGATTACTATATTAATATTTTGATTTTTCATTTTATCAAAATTATTATAGTTATCATGAGAATTATATATTTTTTCGTTTTATCGTTGTTTTCAAGGTATTTTAAGAACTTTTTATTAGTTAAAATAATAACCAAAATTGAAAAATAATAGTATGTGTTTTCAAAACTAATTTTAGCCATACATTATAAATAACCCCTTTAATTAAATATCATTCATTGATTTTTTAAATGAAATTGTTGGCTTAAACAAACTATAATAATTTATAAATCAAATGCACATTAATGCCATTTATTTGAAAAAAGTTAAAAAATAAATAATTGAAGCTGTGTGGCTCTCACTTTTTCATATATTTGATTCTTACCCCCAACACACACACTTGCAGTGTTTAGAAAATAATAATTCTCTATTTGAAATTGAAATGCCCTAGTATGAAATAAACAAAAATTGTGTAAAATTAAATATCACTGAAATCCAAAATTAAATAATTTGATAGATGATAGTTGGTATCAAAAGAAAAGAAACTGCTATATCATATGACCAAAAAATGTTAATTGTATGGGAAATGCCAAAGTACTTATGAAGCATATGCAATCAATGTATAAAAATAAAACAAGAAAATAATAAAATTTTCAAGAAAATTAATAAAAGATCTTACATGTCGATGCTATAAGCTTTAATTCCAAGACTACATTGACAAATTTTTCATTATTAAATATATCAATGTAAGTGTCAATGTTATGTGCTATGAAATCCTTATGTATACATCTCATCGTCAGATAGATTAGTAACTTCAGATATCTCACAAATAAAAACAAATGAAACTTAAAGAACATGAAAGAAAAGAATTTAGTTCCCATGATTCAATTTTACATTTTACATATAAAACTGTTTTTAAATTCTTAACAAAATAAAATAATTTTCTCCCTGATCCATTATGTAATAGCCATTTCGTGTCTTTCTATAATCATTACATTTTACAAAATATCTGAGATCATGACTCGCAAGAAAATGAGTTAATTTTCACTTATCAATATTTCAAGAATTCTAATATGTGGTTCTAACAAATAAACGTGAAAAATATTTAAGCAGTAGTTAACACTGAATGTGTTAGATATTTCACATGATAATGCTAATACAGAATTTTTAACATTTAAACTTGCGCATAATCCGTGAAGAACATGACAACACATAAAATGATAGTATCATTCAAGAATAAATTACAGATATACAGTTACGGCTTAATTTTAAACAGTATAATAAGTAATAAAAAGGTTTTTAAATATCATCTTTTATTTGTACTTTCTTGGATTAGAGTTTGTACAATTTTCTCGCATTTTATAATTTATTTAAACAAAAATGTATTTGAATTTTCGACAATTAGGTACATATTGAAAGAAAACCTTCAAACTGTTATGTACATTTAAATCTTTCAATTTTTTAATTCTTTTTTCAATAAGTTCTTCATTTATGATGGTGAATAAATTGTTTTTAAGTTCTACTTTAAGCAACTCTACTTAAAAATATACTTTCTTCTAGAAGTAGATTAATCAACGCATTGCTGATTTGTTACGGATTCATATTTTTAATATTAATCTTGATACATCAGATAAACTAAACTCCCATTGTGACCATCTATAGTCATAAAACAATACATATATTGTTAATAACACCTACATAATTTGCTAATAATACTGTAACACCATGAAAAATTTATACCATTATAAGTTCTTCAGGAAAAAGTCTCTTTGCTTAAGAAAAATCATATATTTTTCTTCTCATAATAAGTATAAGATTTATTTATCAATCTATTTTATCCTTAAAGATCGATACTATTTTTGTCACCAATCGTCTTTTTAAAGAGAATTAATTAATCACAGTGAAAAATCTCTATCATTATTTTCATAGCTTTGGACATTTGATTGAAATAAAAATAATAAAATACAATGTAATATTAAAGGAAAATTTAACTCATTGCTTTTATTTTAATTAAAATGCTTCTATTCATTTCCAATGGAGAGATGTTTTTTTTTTTAATTTCGGAAACTGTCTCAATATAACCATAAAATGAAACAAATGGGAAGACAGGAGATTATTGTCTGAAAGACATATGATCGTCTAGGGAAGTTTCTAGCTTGAACAGCCTTCATCTTTGAATAAAAGAAAACAACATTGCTTTAAATAGATCTCATACAATTCAACTTCTTTTTCCCGTAATTTATGTGATTTCGTATAGTCTGTACAATGTTCTTAAATTGTTGAAGCATACCATCTTAATAAATAAAAGTATTTGATTAAATGTATGATAAATAAATTTGTAATGATAAATGATTTTGCTTTTTTCTAAATAAGTCTGTGTTATCCATGAAAAACACGTGTATTTAGTAAACTTAACAGAAAGTAACTTTCACTTCATTTTACTTCACACACACTTTTGCAAAAGAATTATTTAGATTTAATATAAAGAACAAAAAAGGACTAGAAAATTTTATAGTAAATTATAACTATTAAAATGTAGTTTATTTTGATATAATGTTATTTTATTCACCTAAAATGTTCATTAAAACCTGATTTTTATAGAGAAAGACTGCAGATTCTTGTAATGAGTCGAGTCTATAAATTTAATTTATTTTCTGATACAATGTGTTTTATATATATATATATCTCTCTCATTTTAGTATATATAAATAAATTACTTTGAATAGTGGTTATTTTGAAAAATCAATCATAGCAATGTACTATTATTATAAAGCTAAAGGTTGAGATACTTGATATTTTCTTTTAGATGGAAGGAATTTGTTTTCATTTGTCAAAAAATTTCTGTCATTGTTTGTCAATTAAACGCATTACATTCTCATCACAAACATTTACTGTCAAATTGGTTATGATGAAAATCGTCTGAAGGAGATATTATTTTGTTGTATAAAAATGTTTCAAACTGAGTTATGGTATTCATTATGTTGATGAATTGTAATTGCACGTTGGTAAATATTTACGTTTACGCCAGTGGGATTTCTTGTCCCCTGCTCAAAGAAGCTATATCAGAATGATGGAAATCACTGGAGAAAAATACGGAGCCACTACGGGGGGGGGGAAACCCAATTTTTCCACCCCGAGCTCTCAAACACTGTGTCAACGCAAAGAACAATTTAATTTAGGCTACCAAAATATTACAAATAGTTTGGGAAAATGTCAACAAGCAAATACAAAAATTTTTTGAGTAATAAAACAATATTAAATTAAGTAAAAATAAAAAACCTAAAAAAACAGGTTGGAGAATGACATAAAAATTTACAAATGATGTTTGTGATACAAACTGAATGAGAAATAGGGGATGAATAACAAAATTGGTGCAATGTATGTTAAAGAACTGTACATAATAAGGCAGAGTTTTAAATAAATGGGTGTGGCAAGAGGATAGACATGACACAGAATTGGAGGTGTAGCTACTAGATGGTGTCGTCATTGAACCAAGTAAAAAGGCATTTCTGAGTGATAAGAAAATCCACAAATTAGTTCAGCTTTCACAAAGAAATTTTGTTGTTGAGTATTGCTTTTTTTCACATCACTATCCATCTGATGACTAGACATGACAGGTGCCAAGAAGAAATTAATGGGCAAGCCGTAATGTAATGGGGAGGATGGATAATATTTCCACAATCACAGTTATAGATTAATAGAAACTTTTATAGACTTTTATAGAGAGTGATGTATTAATTCGGTAAAGTACGTAGGAAAGGGGCAAATCCAGACATAAATAGAATTTCATTTATTGTCCAGTTTAATGGTTTCATTGAGACAGAAGGTTCCATGCCTTCAAATAAAACACCCTTTATTGTCATCCATCCAGATTTTTTGCCAATTAACAAGAATCCATTTCTGACATTCTTGTTTGAGATAGCAGAGGAGTGGAACATTGAGAGTCTGGAGTGAAGAGAATGCACTCTTTCCTTCCTTATCGGCCTTTTCTTTGCCTTCTGTACTTGCATGAGCCTTAAAACCATTTCAACTGAATGGACAAGAAGTTGACTAATTTAGATTCGACAGAAAGCTCTATATGGCTGGTTGATGCTGGGTTTCAAATAGATTTAAGTTCTGCCTTGACTATCTGACCAAATAGTTACAGGAAGTTGTCCATTATCAAACTTACCAGCTTGTTTGACGGCAATAACCTCGGCCTGGAAAACAGAGTTCCCATAGTGGAATTACTGCTCCCATGTGTGGGATTTAGAATTTTTTATGTAGACAACAAAGGTTGTGCTTTTTCCTTCATCAAGTTTTGATCCATCTGTAAATATGTGCAGAGTGTTTTGAGTTAACTGCAGGAGGGTTGACACATCGTCTATTGTGATGAAAGTGTTGATATTAAAAAAGGCAGAATGATTTGTATCTAGGATTAATTTCGCCTCAACATCAGATGGTAAAGGGAGAGGAGAATCTAGGCACTGTACTCCAGCCCTCGTGAAGTTAATGAGCTTTGCCTCTGCTTCGACTTTCAGACGAAGGCGGGGAAGATCAATAAGGAGTTTTAAGTTTGAAGTTGGCGTAGTTCTGTAGGCTCCAATGATACTGAGGAGAAACTTTCTTTTAATGGATAACAGCTTTTGAGATGTCTAAGATGTGAGTATATTTCCCTAAGCAGTAGCACCTTGGCAAATCATGCGTTCAATTACTGTCTTGTAAAACATTATCTAGAAATATTGGTTAATGCCCCACACGTTGCCTGCAGTTCTGCGTAGTTTTCCTTGAAGAAAAAGTGCCTTATTGCCTTGAGAGATGCTATAATTTTCGAAATTAAGTTTTTTAGCCTGGATCCCTCTTAGTAGATTGATTTCATTAGCTTTTTTAGTCTGTGGTTTTCCCAAAGAATCTGCGAACCACGCTCGCAATGATCACTAATTTCGTTTTTTTTAAAGAAATGGATAGATGGCTTTAATCAGCCCACGCCTTAAAATATGTATGGGCTAGCATTGAAACTTCTTCTAGCTTCTTTTCACTTTTGGCTCCAACCACGAATGTAAAATCGTCTGCGAAAACACGAAGGTGAATTTGTCTGTTTAGGCGAACGTCTTTGCCAATATTGCCCTTGTTAAATTTCAAAGGTTTATATGCGACTAGATTCCAAAGAATTGGGCAAATACAAGACTTCTGTGGGCAGCCTATAGATTGGCTTCTTGAGGCAATACCCATACTAATTGGTAAAAGAATCATTCTTTCGTTTAGGTTATTGATTAGGAGGTTTATAATATTGGCCGGGAAATTTGTGGAAAAGAGTTACTGCTTAAGTTTGTAATGATTGTATAAGGCACCTTTGATTTCGATTGTGATAACTACAGTGTAGATATTCTAATTACGAAGAGTTTGAATTTTTTGGTGAGTGCTATCGACAGAATGATCTTATCTAAAATCAAGCAGTTTTTGATGGAAGAAGCTATGCTTTTCCAAATGGAAAGACAGTCACTGAGTGGCATGTTCTTCATGAACTATCCCAAGAGTTTCTATGAAGGTATATATAAGCAGGTCTATATAAGCTGACACTAGACTTGCCTTTGCCTTCTGTATAGAACAGAATGATAATTCCAACCTGGAAGCAGCAAGTAAAATACGAAAGCGACAAGCATTGCTTAAAAAACTATGCAGGATGTTGCGGAAAGACCTGTTGATTGTTTGAAAAATAATATTGTCATTCCCATCGAAGCCTGCTTTTTTTCAGGGTGTTAAAATCTCTCGCTATTTCCTGTTTGCTTAAGGGAGTATCATCTGTAGCAGTTACATTTGAAACAAAGACCTGGCTACCAGTGGTGAGGAAGAATTTTGCCAGGGTTATTTCAAGCTATTTCCAGATCACTTCCCTTTTGGCTGCCAGTAGAATCAAGAAAGTGATATGAAGGTAAAGTCACTTTCATGAAAACTTCCTCATAATCCTTGCCTTCGGGAGAGCTTGAACCACTGCAGAATGCCTTAATGTGGATCATTTTGTGCTTGTAAGTTGTTTGGGGTAAACTGCTCGTTTTACCTTATACTGCTGATGTATCCCCTTTTTATAATGTTCTGGGGCCCTTTGGTAACGCCTCTTATGCGTTCAAAGTTCCATTCTTATGATCTGGAAAGGTTGTGCCCGTTATATAGGGGGATCTTATGTTTGGCTTTTTTGATTTTGAAACTAAAATTACAATACGATGTAAGAATAGCTTGAAGAGTTAAGGCAGCTGTTTCTAGATCAGTGATATTGTAGCTGTTAACGATTGACTGGGTTAGATTAATGATATGGTGCTGGAGGAGTATGCAAAATACTTTGTTAGTAAATGTGAATGATCAATGTTCTTTTGGTTATAGACAATTTAAAAACTAAGAATAAAAAATAAAGAGAGTCGTTAAACGCCAATCGTATATTGGCATAAAAGCAATTCTGCATATTTAACATTGCTCACTGCAGAAAAATACTAAAAGTATATCTATGTGAGAAATTATATATTCCTAGAAATACTAATTTCTTGTAATCTATTCCTAAGCTTCGAAATCATATTCTTCGTTTGTAAATCAGAATCCACTACTTTAATTTAAATCTTCCATACAATACTTTAATCCATGGATTACGGAAAATTAGTTATTTATAAAATTTTCCCATTACAATACACAAATGTATATTCTAAGAAGCTTAATTCCAAAATGATACTGTAGAGAAAATAAGCTCTCCAAAATTGTTGTTTCCCTTTTACCCTTTTCCAAGTTTCCAGTGTCAGATATATTGCTTTTCATGCTGATTCTTATCTATTTTCTTTCACACTTTAATATATAATCGCCAAATATAATTGTAAGCATTCTTACTTAAAATAGAAGCATATATTTATGTTTCAATAATTTATTTATGAACATCTCAGTAGTAATATAATTTTTGCTTCCAAAATTACTGCGTTGGAATGGTGTATAAAATTGATCATTCAGTGAATAAAATTACCTCAGTATTTAATGCCAATTTATTATTTAATTCATATTGTATCCTAAGGTAATTATTGATAATAAGTAATATATTTATTGATTATGTAAAAAATTACAAGCAAATAATTAAAAAGAAATTAAATAAACAATAATTGATTATATCTAAAAAATCTATAATTTTAGTTCATTTTTTATAAAAAAGTAAAGCAAGTTGCGTATGCTGACCAAAATTATTCTGGAAAGAATTCATATAAATCTAAATTCATGAGAAAAATAACTTATACTGTTTAGTTGTAAAAATTTCATGAAGCAAACAAATTTTCTTTCTCATATTGAAATATTTTTGAATAAAAACTTAATTTTTCTGATTTATAGTTAGGAAAAATATTTTTCATAAAGCAGCAAATATATGGCTAATGCTCAAAAGTATTGTTTAACAGCTCCTTCATTCAAATCCCACCTTAAATTTGGATTTTTTTCAATGTAAAAAATTCAAATAAAATTATAAGAATAAAATAATTAGCATCACTACCAAAATAACTTTGATTGGCATGGAAATCAAACTGAAGTGCATGATATATATTAAAATATAGTTAAACACTGAATTTATTAATTAAAGTAAAATAATTTCTCTGTTGCTCACATCGTTTGTTGCCGATATTTTCAACGTAACCAAAAATACCTAAATTTTATAAAGAGAAATTTTCATTTATATTTTATTTTTAAGAAAAACTAATTCCAATTTTAAAATATTTAACAAACAACATTGCATATTAAATAATTAATTAATTATCAAAAGCCGTATTACAACGTTTTTGATTTTTTCATTGTTTGCGAAGAGATTTAACATTTAATTAATATCCCTTCTCTTATCTTCCTTTCAGAACGGATTACATCCATGAGAAATATATCAAACACGCAAAAAAAATGTATTCTTCATAGGATTGGCATGAAAGTACGCACTTTAATCGTAAGTTTTCTGGAAATTTCACTCCTTTCAATTTCAATAAATAAAGAATCTTAACAGAAAATTCAAGAATGCAATGGGTTATACATTTAAATGGAAATAAAAGAATAATTTTGTGTTTTATTGTTAGTGAATACATCAATTAAGGTAACCTCATTGAAACAATACATGCTGATTTATGTTTTTAATCTTTTACATCAACCTATATATACATACATATATATATATATATATATATATATATATAAATTAACTAATTATATTATTGAATTAAAATACATTTTAATTACACAATGCATTAAAATATAAAAGACAGATTGTTAGTCAATTTACAGTTTAAAGCCATGTAAATATTTATTGAAATCTAATAGAAATTTGATTAATAATTGATCGAACGAATGAGCAAGTATATTCTGTTAATAATAATAATTAACTTTGACTTTGATATGAGTTGCAGCTTTTTCATATAGTTTTAATCTGCTGGATATATATTTAGATCTGTAAATAAAAACATTATTTTTCATCGAAATAAAAACGTAAATTGTATTACACAGATAAATCAATCAAAGGAGCACGTGGTTTGTCTACAATATGATAAAATAATAAATACACACTTTTTTAGCGGTATTTTAGAGTAATGTCCTGAGAGCGAATAATTCTTCTGGAGTGAAAATCAATAATATTCTTTTAAACAATACCAAATCAGAAAAGAAGGTTTTAATTCTTGTGAAAATAGCATCCACTTGAACTATCATTTAAGTGTTTTGACATTTATTATGAAATATGTAGCAGCTAATAATTATTCCATGCTTTTATCATTCCAAAAAATATTTTCATTAAAATATTTCCATGTTTTTTTTTTTTTTTTTTTTTAATGCATGTTGTTTGTTACATATGTAGTTTACATTTTGTGTTCTGACGTTACTTTTAGAAGAAGTATTAAATTAATTGCGTTTTTAATACTTAAGTAACGTTTTATCACTTATAATCCAAAAATAATGAACATATAAAATTTATGAGATTCCTGGCATATTTTTACGAAGTAATTCTTTATTCCTAAAATAAATTTCCTCCATGCAGCAATTAAACAAAAGTTTCTGTGGAAACATTTAAAAAAAATAATCTCATGCATTTTTAATAACTTTTAGTGTTTTAAAGGCTTAAAATCATTCGATTTGCCATATATTGTTTTATTGACCAAGGGCTTAACATTATTTTTAGTATGCAAAGGATTTCTAAAGAAATGGGCAGAACAAATAAATAAATGAATACTCTGCATTTTTTACTTGTGCTTTTCTATTCTATGACTATTAGATTTGTAATATTTAAAAAAATGTTTCAAATTGAAACCAAATGAAAACTAATAAATGTATTAAGATATATGTTGCTGTATATATAGAATTAGATATATGTAGAATTAATAAAAAATTTATTTCATAAATTTCAATAATAATAAAAAAATAATAATTTTAAAATGAACTTTCTAACTTTATAAAACGAAATATTATTTACTAAAATAATTATTATGTCTAATATTATTTAATATTCCCTTAAATATATATATGGAAATAAGGTAATTTAGTATTCATTCTTTTACACAATAATATTTACGATATTTTCCTGCATTATTTCCATCGTAATTTTTAAACTGTGTGTATAGACAATCTCTCTATAATCTAAATAATTCAAATTGTATTAACTATTTAAATATAAATCTTTTCCAAATGTATACTCTCTATAAATTAGAACAACAATACAATTTAATATCTTAAAATACTTTCTTTTCTAAAAGTTAAGCAAATTTATTTAGTACCTGCTCATTTTCCTTCTTAATTTTGATTGAAGCCGAAAATGAAATTTTCCTCAGAAGTAACTTTGTCTCAACCAGTAGGAAATAGAACACTGCTCTAATAACATTCATCCAAATGACATTACCTGATTTCATTTATAATTTTAAACTCATAGCATATTACTTGACATTCTTTGTGAACTACAGAACTTAATTGCTGTAACTAATATTCTTATGTGTTCTTGGAAGAAACGTTTTAACATTTGAGGATATGCAAGGAGTTTTTTTATCACATGTGTTAGTGAAACAATAAATGGTGCTTCTCTCTACATGCCATAGGAAATAATTCTTAGTAAATTAATGCATCGAATAAATTTTGTTTAAACATATAAATATTACTTTTGTATACATAATACACATTTTTCATATGTATATTAGTAATTCAATTGCTCATTCAGACAAAAGCAAACACGATGATTACAAAGGATAACAGTTGAGTAGCATGATAATTTTAATAGCATTAATTGCAAAACACGATAAATAATACTAATATGATTTGTACAAATAAATTCTTACAAAAATCATTCAGGAAGTACGAAAACCATTAATGACATTAGAAAATAACTATTTCGTATACTAAATTGTTAATTTAAAATTATTTATCTGAAATAAAGAATTTTATAATTCAAAAATATTTTTCAAGCATGATATAAACAGAAAATATATTTCGATGTTCTTGAGAAAAATGTTGAACTGGTTTTTAAAAATCGAAGGCTTTCAGAAAACAATTCTCAGTAACATTGATTCAAATATGTGTTTGAATCAGAGTTAAAAAAAGAACCCTAATTATCCTGTTTTAATTTATTCCATAATTCAAAAACAGAAAATAAAAATTTTGGTCAAATATTTAACAAGCAATTTGGAATTGAAAATTAAGAATGCTTAAACATTTATAACCAATTGTACATTTACTTTATTATAATTTTAATAATTTTTTTTTCTTGTAATAGGAAATTTGCATGTTGTTATAAGTAGAAAGTTTTGTATTTTACCTTCAGTGTTTTTAATAATTTTAATGCTAGCAATATGACAAAAAAAAAAAAAAGTAAGGGAAGAAAAAAATTTGCATATTCCCAATTTTACCAATGCATATTGTGTGTAAATATATATATATATATATCGGGTGAGCCAAAAGTTCGTTACAATTTTAAAAATTCATAAAAAAAGAAGAAAGTAAGATAAAGAAGTGCGGTTTGCAAGAAAGGGCTCACAAGGTAGTCGAATTTTTTTTTTGCAGCAAAAAAAGTTTTAGTTAAAAAAAGTCGCCTATAGATGGCGCTGACTGTCAGAAACACAATGAAAAGGACAACAGTACGCTCCATTCATTTATTCTGATAATAACAGTTGTTCAATATGACCTCTACTACATTGTACGACACAACTAAGGCGACTCGCAACGCCCGTTACAGCTGAATGCAATATGTCGGAATGAATTCCAGAAACCTCACGACAGATGAAAGCTTTGATTTCGGCCAATGTTGAAGGAAATGAACGGTACACACGTTTCAAATAGCCCCACAACCAGAAGTCGACCGGAGTGAGATCGGGTGATCGTGGAGGCCATGCGATCTTGCAACATCGACTGATCAGTCTCTCTTCACCAAAGGTACTCAAAAGGAATCGTCTTACTGGATTGGTATAATGTGGTGGTGTGCCATCCTGCATAAAGTTTATTACAGATAACACACCTCTTTGATTTAATGCGGGCACGACTTTGTCACGCAAAAGAGTGAGGTAACTCTTTGCGGTTACTGTGCACGTTTTCCAGCCCAATCTGGGACACGGTTCTTCAAAGAAGAAAGGTCCGACAATGAAAGATGAGGTGAAGCCACACCAGACTGTCAACTTGGCTGGATGCAGAGATTTCGTCGTGTATTCACGAGGATTAGATGTTGCCCATATACAAGTGTTATGGGTGTTGACATCCCCGTGTTGTGTGAAGTGCGCCTCATCCGTCCAGAAAAGTTGAACAACCACTGAGGGTCGTTTTCGATTCTTGCCATAGTCCACTCGGCAAATGATTCCCGCATAGCTGTGTCTCCCGATTGTAACTCCTGCAGTGACTGCAGTTTGTAGGAATAGAGATGCAATATCCCGTGGAGGATACGTCGAATCGATGATTGAGGCACATCCAATGTTCTTCCAGCTTCGCAAGCACTGCTACTCCCAATGGACGATTCCGCCGCTAAATCATTCATTGTGGTTTCCACCGCAGTAATTCGGCTCTCCGCCAACCAGGGTCTTCCACTGCGTGGCCGATCCTCCAAAGAGCCAGTTTCCTCGAACCTCTTGACTATTCCAGGGCACGATATGGGGCCTTTCTTCGTCTTCAGCCCTTTCGTCGTGCGAAATTTTTCGCAACGCAATAGTTGCTGATTCTCCGTTCAAATAGAACAACTTCACCAACAACGCTCGATCGGGTAATGATAACATTCTGAAAGCGATTAAGAAATTCTCGAGTATCACGGCCTTTTATCGCAAGATTAATTTGCATAATTCTGCTGTGAATCTCTCAATGTCAGCGCCATCTATAGGTGACTTTTTTAACTAAAACTTTTTTGCTCTTAAAAAAATCCGACTACCTTGTGAGGCCTTTCTTGCAAACCGCACTTCTTTATCTCACTTTCTTCTTTTTTTATAAATTTTTAAAATTGTGACGAATTTTTGGCTCACCCGGTATATATATTAAACTGTAACTTCTATTTATTAAAAAATGATTAACTAGAGTTTCCTTAAAATTGCATATGAATTTTTATTCAGATCTCAGTAAATTACATATATCTGAATGATTATTTGCAATTTAAATGAAACTGTAAATAAGTTTTTCATTGCATGCATTTAACTAACATATCAGCATAATAAAGAAGGACATAATTAAATTTACTCGGTATCCGTTTACACCATAGCTACAAAAATAAGATAGTTTTAATTAACAATTAATTAAATATTACCTGGAAGACAAGTTATAAGAAATAAAAATAAATATCGAAATGTAAAATCAAACAATAATTTTCTTTAATAAATATCATGTTTAAAGCTTACGCTTTATTCTGTGTTTTTTTTTCTTTATATATATATATATATTTATCCCTGTTACTCTCATTTATTTAAATTAATTACTTTTGTTTTAACTGGAAATAATAACTAAGAAATGTACAAAATACTGATACTTTCTATTTTTTTTCCTCATATGTTATTGCTAATAAAATAAAAGGAACATCCAAAAGAAATCAAAACTAAATTAGGAGAATTAATTAACAAATTATTTAATGAAAAAGCTTGCTGATAAAATTAAAGAATAGTAAAATTAAAAGCGAAATATAAAAGTATAACAATAAAATGCATAATTAGGGCCTCAACAATATCCTTTTCAATACTTACTTAGTGTCATAATGAAATAATTAAGAAATTTATCAGATGATTTATAAGACAACTGGATTTTAACAAAAGAAATATTTTTCTTTATTTCCCTAACAAAATTCCCAGTTTATTGTATGCATACCAAAAAGTTAATAAATTAATTACTTTAACGAAAATAACGATAATAGTATGATCAAGCATACAGAATTAATTAGAGCAGCTTACAGAATTGATAATTTTAATATATTCTGTTTATAATTTCACTTGCTTTGATTTAAAAAAAACATTAAGGACTATTATATAACTTTTAATTCAAATTTTTGTTTCATGAATATTTACATCATATTGTAAGATCATGTAAAAGCTGATATTTAAATAAGATGTTATAATTATTTTTTTTATAAATATATACAAAAATTAAAATAATATTTATATTGTCCACACACAAATATTAATGCTTAAATTGATTTTGTGTTAGTTTTATTTATTAATTAGTAAAATTTATAAAATGCATAAACATTTATGTACCAATTGTAATATGTTTCTGTTTTCGTTACTATCAAACCCTTGATTAAGTATTCAAATACAACATTTTTGATTTATAAAAAGTAAAGAGAGAAATAGTAACGATTGAAAGAAAGTTATTTAACACAATAATGTACGTATCTTCAATACATACATATTATATATATATATATATATATGTGTGTGTGTGTGTGTGTGTGTGTGTGTGTGTGTGTGTTAGTGTCTGTGTGTGTGTGAGTGTCTGTGTGTGTGTGTTAGTGTCTGTGTGTGTGTCAGTGTCTGTGTGTGTGTATGTCTGTGTGTGTGTCATTTTGGAAAACTATAATACATTTTATAGCTTACACCTTTATAATGACTCTCCCATTATTTTGAAAACCTGATATTATGGATTGAATACATTAAAATGTCATATGTCATCAAAAATTGTTTGATGAGCATTATCATGGGTGTTAATGATGTTAATTTATAAATTTCTCATGTTATGTAGTTTGTAATGCACGAAACAATTTATACTTTATATTTTAAAATTATTTCGGAAAATATAAGGAGTACATTTTAAACACATTTAGTGTGAGAGCTGCAGTAACATTCTGTTTTCTGACATTACGTTTTTCGGTGGTCAGATTATCTAAAATATGTTGCATCATTAAAAATGAAATCTATTTTTTACTTATTGAAAATTGTAAGCAAGAAACTTTTCTCGTATACAGTATGAATTTTGTAACCAGTGAAATGTTATTCAATGAATAATTTAAATTGCTACTAAATTTAAGGTGATGAATATTATACAAAATAAAACTCCATTTTATAAGCACATGCAAAAATGTACAAAATAAAATTTGTTTTTGTTGGCAAAACACTTAATTACCTAAAATACTTTTTAAATGACTTTTGATGAGTTTCCATTGATTTGCCTTTTTTCAGTTTTTGTACTAAATATTTATCGAAGAATATTTCTCTTCTTAATTTTTGTTGCAAATTGTGATTAATCAATTAAGATTCCAAGTTTTTAAACACGTAATTTATCAATCATTTTGAAATTAAAAATAATTTATTTCAGGAACTTTTAAATGCATATTAATTAAAAAGAAATATGAATTTTCGAAATATTTTTTCTAAGCAAGTTTTTTTTAAAAATTAATTCATTTTATGCACATATTTTTTTAGAAAAAATTACAAACAAATCAATACTTTTATTTTCTAGTTTTTTAAACAAACTTTACTACTCCAAGAAAATATTTTTATGAACAGTTCAGTAATATTTTTTTTCTTTTCACTTCTTTACTGATTTATAAAATTTCATGTTTCTTTTGAGACAGGAAATCACATTTTACTTTGAAAAAATTTAACGTAAATTTAAATATTTTTTTCATTTAAAGTAAAAATGGATTCAGTGAATTTATTCAAATGAATTTCTATTGTTTGTATCAACGATTCGACTTTTCGAGATAAATAATGATCCATTTTACATAAAGCTGTTCAAAAACATTTTACAAGAATAAATTTTTCTCATTGCATGTTAATTTTTTTAAGTAAAATGATTTTCTTTTTAGAGTAAAATATTTACAAAACTACACAGGCACATTTATTTCACAAATTTGTTATGGATATTTTTAAACTATCCTTTTGTTAATACATTTATTGAAATAAAATAAAATTAAATTATCTTAATGATAATTTTGAATATTAAACTTGTATACCGCTTTCAAATATCAGTACAGCTGAAGTACTATAGACAATATATAATTTCCTCACTTAATCATTATATTTAAAATTATTTAAAACGTAAAATAAATAGGTAAATGTTTTTTTTTAATTCATTAAGATAAAATTTAAAATATATATATATATGCTGTTTGTTCTTTTGGAAATTTTTAAGATATTTAGAAATAATAATACTTATCATGCATATTATTTTTCTGAGCGAGAGGAAATTCGAATAAATTGAAAAAAAATTTAATTCAGTTTGTGTGTGAAACCCTGATATTTTTTTATAGAGTAAAGGTTAAAATACTTTCCACCAATATTTCTTCTCATTTTTGTTCAACTTCTTAAACAAATATTTTGTTACAATGGTGAAGGCAAAAAATAATAAATAAATACATCACTTTTTGAAATATAAGCTACATTCTAAAGAAAAACACAAAGAAATGAAGTATTAATTGAAAATACATGATTATGCTAACAGCTATTGATATTATAATAGAGATAAACGAATAGTATACAGTAATAAATTGACATTTTTACGGTATTCTACTTCCTTAATTAATTATTTCTAACTTATTTGCAATTAAGAGTGTATAATCATAAGCAGTAATCTGAAAAGGCCAATTTGAAAAACTGAATTCTACTCATTTCAGCAATTGGCATCATTTATTACAAACTTGTTTTTTAATATTTTAATTTGAATTTCTTTACATTTTTTGAATAAAGAGAAATGATGCTTGAAGATTATTAACGGTTGTGTACAATAATTTTTTGTAGTAGGAAAATAGAAGGACAGCGAGATTTTCTTTTCTTTTTTTCTTAGAAATAAAATATTTTTAGCAAAGAATTCAAAGTAAAGTTTCTTTCAAAAAAGCAGCTGGATTTAAAGTAAAGGATCTATTGGTTTATAGATTTTACTTAATGCATTGAGTAAGTCTACAAATCTATATAAATCCAAAAAAAATGATATATCTGCTCTCATATTAAAATCTAAAATATTCCATTTTTGAAACTAATATGAATACATTTACTTAAAATATATGTATTACATTTGAAATTACTTTTAAATAAAATAACTTTGTAATAATTTGAAGCTTTTAATTAAAGAACCATAAGGATAAAAGTGTCATTATCAAGCTCTTTAATGTAAAAATATTTGTTTAAAAATTTTTTCCTAGAAATTTAATTGTAGGCTTCTATGTTAAATCGATACTTTATCTTTCATATGTTTTATTTCAACAGACAAACTGCGTTACATTTTTACTAATTTAATTTCAAGTACTGAAGGGAAAACAATGAAATATACATTATATTGTATTCAACAAGTTCATATCTATTTTATACATCACATTAATGTAAATTAAATTAAAAGTAAGTATAAAATATTTCTTTATTTAAAGTTTAACTATTACACTAATTTTATTGATACGAATAATCCTGTTAGTAAATAAAATAAATTAATACTATATGAAAATTTAAGCATTATTAACACCTTTTGAAATATTTTTATGAGAATATTTTGATAATTTTTATGAGGAAACACTATTTTCTTATGTATATAATAATCTATGAGAACTTCTTTTTTTATAGATGGTTTAAGATATACAATTTTGTCTTTATCATCCTCAAAGTTCTATCGTTGCTAAATTTTTTAGCAACTTTCTGCATCATAAAATAAAAATATTTAAACAATAATAATAAAAAGGGAAATACATTTTTGTGAATTAATTATAAACGTGTTTCAAAATTTTGATCATTGTAATCCTTCATTTATCAATAAAACCACTTCTCAAATTATTTATTTTTCTAATGGAATAAATTTATACTTGAATAATTGTTAATGTTTACTGTTATAAATTTTTTGTAAGGAAACTTTCAAATTTGTTTCCAGTAAAAGATCCAGGAGTTCATGAACTTAATTTTTACAATATTTTCCAAAAGCTAAACTGAGGATTTTTTAAGTTTAGCTAAATTTTTAAAAAACTGTCGTCAATAAATTATTTTGCAATTGTTAAATTTATCCTTTGAAGTATGATGAGAGAGAAATAAAAAGAAATCCAATAAATCTTGAATATTTCATGGATTGGTTAGCATTTATGACAAAAGGGAAAATTTAATACAAAAATAAATTGTGAAAAACGCTTAAAATATTTTAAAGAAACTTGTCTTTCTAAACCACCTTTAATTTCGAAGGCGTAATTGATTAATTATTTAAATAAAGTTAATTTTAATTATTTATTTTGATAACGTATATATGGACATTTCTAATCAAGGAACGTAGAAATTCCTTCGACCAGGAAACTCAAACCAATATTTGAAAATATATAAATATTATTGTTTATTTTTATTTCTTAATTTTATTTGATTTTTTATTCAGAGAAACGATAGCAAAATAATTTTAATTTATGTTTAATACTATAATCTTATTCTGTTTTATTTTTCATTAGATTTCTGTAAAAATACGTAAATATATATTTTATATTTTTATGACTTACTACTTATAATAGCTTTTGAGGAAAAAATGCAATGAATACCTTTTGAAAATAAAAAATATTAGAATTATGTAATTGCTTATTGATGTTACTAAATCAAATCCAATGCTTTCAGTCTCCATTTAAATGTTATGAAAGTTTTTGATTACTTTTATGATTTAAATATTTTTACAACTTTACTACTAACATGATTTAAATATTTTATTTAAACAACAAATACGGTGGTGCTAATTATTCTGAAAATTGAAAGATGGGGATATCAAAGCTCTATTTTTATCACATAATCTAAATATCTCTTAAATTACTTGAAAAAGAATCCTTAAACAACAAAAGAAAAATATTTTCACCATTTCCTTCATTCTTTGAAATTAACAGTTCATGATAATAAAGTCTGTGTAATTATTCTGAAAAAGATTGATTTCCTAGATGCGTAAGTTGGTCATAGAAAGCACGGGAAGAAAACCTAAACATGTAATTCTTCGGAAAATTCTTTTGGACCCTTAAATTGGATATTTTATCTCTGAAATCAATTCGGGAATCCAAAATGAAAAAGGAACAAGCTAAGTTCTTAACATTACATAAAAAAATTGCAACGTATCACTGCAGATGGCATTGCAGAAAGGATGGCGAGTGACGAATTTCATGAATTAACTAAAAACGATAATATATAAACGGCGAGAGGATACTAAGTTTAAAAAAAGAAAAATCTTACTCGAAAGAAAAAAGTATCGCATTTGAAAAGGCTCAAAAGAATTGGGGTAGTGTTACGTCTATGATCTTGAACTACTCTTATGATTCTTCCCATGGAAGCCGTTTTCACATTCACGTGGTTTTCGAAAAATTGTAGTCTTAATAGTCCACAAGAAATGAGAAAATTTGTATTATAATGCTGAATTTTGGGGAAAAGACTTCTGTTATTTATGGAAAAAGAAATAAATTCTTATAGATCCAGACTTCCAGCTTTTTCTATCTGACATGCCCTTTTGGAAATATAATGCCAAATATTCAGGAATAATCCCTGCTTATTAACGATTCTTAAAAAAACTGATAAAATTCTGATTGAAATTGTAATAGCCTCAATATTCTTATGTTGAAGCAAAACTCGGAAAAGTAACTTACTTTACTTTAATGAAAATTAAAATTTTAGAATTTTTATTTTGACTTGGTGTAAATATTTTGTCTTATTACATAGACTTAGTTAGGAATTTTTTTAAAGATTATAAACACCTAACTATGGTGGAATGCTGTTTATAAATAATATGTTTACTTTTCTTTACAAATGCAGAAATGTACCGTAACAATTATAAATAATAGGCCTCATGAACAAATTCAATAAAATCCTTAAAGATCACAAAAAAATAAGCAAATCCGATCGTAATGAATAATGATAGTATTACAGGAAAAAATCTCCGTGTTTTCAAAAATGAATTAAAGTAAATCAAGTGTTTTTAACGTTAACACATTATGTAGTGAAAAATTCTATTCGTAAATAAATATGTTTGCTCAATATTCATCAGATTAGAAATCATGTTAAAGGGAAAATTATGATAAGAAACATATTAATCATTCTTATAAAAAGTATAATCTAAATGCTTATGAGAAATATCTAAGGAATCCCCTAAATTTCCTCTTTATGATATTCATAACATAAAAATATTAAAAGTTGAAAATGATAAATTAAATTCTCGAATTATATTTTAATAATGTATATTAAAAGTTCCTTATTATAATTTGAATTTTATTGAATTCAAAATAAAAGTCAATTTATATTATATATATATATATATATATATATATATATATATATATATATATATATATATATATATATATATATATATATATATATATATATGTATGTATATATATATATATATATATATATATATATATATATATATATATAATAAGTTATTACTTACATATAATTTAGCAAACAAATTTTTATATGTGATAAAAATAAATAATAGGAAAAAATATTCCAATCAGTATATTAATGTGTATGCACTGAAAATAAAATCATTACAGCATATGCACAAAAATAAAATCATAAATTATAAAATACAAAACAATCACTAAATAATTATTATTCCATTACAGTAGTTCTTTAATTTCTTTTCATTGCACATTCACTAACACATTTTTATTGATTTATGTGTTATTTTTTAAATAAGAAATAGTACTTACTTCAAATTCAATTTTTATTGAAACTAATAAATAAATATAATAATTATTCAGCTATACATGATGACTGAATTTAAAATTTATGTGTTAACAATAATAGATTAAGTAACAAAAATCATTTTCATACAAATGTAGTGATACATATGTAATAAATTATTATTTATAAATTCTTTTTGATATGAAAATATCTTAAATTCAGAAAAAAACAAAGAAATTTTAGCAAAATCGAAAAAGTATATTAGACATTTATAAATATCTAATGCAGCGAAATTACATATATTTTGATGAAATGAAGTCAGTTTAGCACACTATTTATTTTAATGCTTTAATCTATGACATATCTTAGCAAAATTTAATCTACACTTTTTCGTTCCTCTTGATATTATGTCATTAATTCACCTGTTTGAAAAAAATAACCCAATTTTAATGACCATAACAAGTACCAATTAAAACGCTAAATGTTATGACATAAAGAAAGCTAACTATTTTAATAATTTTGAAATTAGCTTAAATCGCATTATTCACACATCAAATTGTAAAAGTTGTTTCTTCATCTTGTACTTACAATAAAACATCTTTGTCATAAAATTGAGACAGTGATCGTCCAATAACCTTTTATATCTTTCACTTATTATCGGTGACAAATAAAATCATTCAAAGCGAGTTCTACAAACATTTTTAAAATGAAAATCTTAATGAATTCAGATCATAATATAAACTATTAAGAATAAAGATCCACAGATAAGTAGAAAATTACATATGGGAAAATCTTCATACCATTCAAATAAAAAGATGTTTGGTCTGTCCATAAAGTTTAGGATGCATTGCTTACTATTCCTCCCTAGACATACTTATCACAAAATACATAATAATATTTAAATATATAAAGAAATCTCTCAGTTACAATTACTACACAAAATACATCTTACACAAATATACAATTTAATAATGTAATAAATCTTTCCTTCTACGAATTATCCAAAGGTATTGTTGTTGAGTGACCATTTAGAGTACTGTTTGAAGAGTTAAATATGATTTGTTGCTATTATTGAAACTTCCGCTACCAACATTGTTTCCTGTTTTCCTTCATTAAACGATCCTCTTAAGTGAGCTATAGAATGAGTTTAATCAAATTTTTCTCTCATTAAAACTTTAATTTTTCTGATAACATTAATTGAAGTAATGGACATGGTTTCTTTACTTATGTTTTCATTCGTCAATAAGCACATCGATTTGCTGGACCATTGCTCTCATCATTTTAAAATTGATTTATAATTTGTACAATTTTCTTGTTAATTGGAAAATTTTACAGATAAAGGTTTTTAAGAGGCATATATCCCTTTATTTGCTATATTCTTTTAAGTATTCATTTGCATAAATAGATTTTAAGCAATACAGCGCCAAATATAAGGATTACATCAAACTTCTTCAAAGACGATGCTTTTATCTTGTCATATGCCTGACAAATATATGAAGAAGATTGGATAAAAAAATAAGAATAAGGATCTCCTTAGAACTTATCATTTTTTCATATTAACAGCCAAATTAAATAATATATATATATATATATATATATATATATATATATATATATATATATATATATATATATATATATATATTAGACTCTTCAGGACTTAATAACTAATGGATTAAGTGAAAGGAAATTAATCGACAAATGTAAAAGAAAAGTATGAAATGTATAAAGTTAAAAAAATTATACTAATTCATATGAGGCTAAAGTGCGAAAACACAATATTTTGTATTAAGCAGGGAACAAAGGTGTTTTTTTTTTACAGCCACAAGAAAAATTGCGTTTATGAATAGAAGAGAAATGCTGTTATTCCACTGTATAAAAGCATAAACAAAACGCATGTGATATATTGGAAAAAGAAAAGAATGTCTGCTTTCAAAATGAGATGAATATAGATCTTTGTAAGCCTCATTTCCTCTAAATGTAGTGAAATATTAAGCGGTAAATAAAAATATATGATTTTAGAAAATTATTTTACAAAAAGAATAAAATTAATTAAAAAAATATCGTTTCCCTTTTTGCTTCTAAGCAAAAGTAAACGGAGTCAGTGGAAATAATTGAATTTAATAATTTATAGATATTTATGCAAATTAAGTATCTATTATGTACATTAACAAGATTTTATGTTTTATTATAATAGATGTTGAAAATGATGTGTATAATTGTTCAACATATTATTACTAATGATTATATTTTCACCAAAATTTTTTGATTAATTGACGTTTCTTTTAAGAGGTACTGATTTGTTTTTATTCTAGCAAAAAAAATTTTTATGTATGCATCATAAAACTTGAGAGGCTGGTTTTATTCGTAGGTTACATGCAAGAGAGAATTGGCAAAATACATTAGTCTTTCTTTAAATAATAAAATAGTATGCCACATATTTAATTAGAAAATAATATGAATTGTTTTAAGTATTTATCTCTTATATATGAAAAATCTCATAAAATGTCTTCTTTATTATTGGAAACATATTTTAATTTTTTCTTCTATATAGAAAAAATATATCACCGGAAAAATATAGATCAGAATGATTCAAAAATTACCATAAAGAAAAATTATCTGTAAATTATTAGAAAGATGTGAAAATACTTACTGACTGATACATCATTTCTTAACTAGAATTTAACAATTTTAAAAGTAGCACAGAAAAATTTATTGTATAAAGTAAATAATCGCAATGTGGTTTAAATTATATTATAAAAGTGGATGTATCTTTCAATTTTTATGCTAAAAATCAGTTTTATCTTATGTGCAATTACAGAGCTTAAATTTGCAAACATAATCTTGAAATATATATTCTATGATACATATTAAAAAATAATAACTTCTGTGCAATATTTAGGGAAATTGTGTATTTTAAGTTTACTTTTGTTTACTTTGTTAATCAAACGATTATTATATATCTCTCTCATTACTTTTATCATTAGTAAATTATTTAATCGGAGATTATCATTTAACTTTTACAGCATATTATATGATTTTGAAAATAAAATTCATGAAAAACTAGAAAATAATAAAAATATACTAACCTAAATTGGTAGAAGAAAAAAACTTTTATAAATGTTATATAATTAAATTTTATTAATTGTTTGAAATTAACAAAATTAATTTTATTTAACTTGACTATTTATATTTTAATATAATTTAAATTTATCATTATTTTTTTAAAAAAATTAATAATTCCGAAATTTTATTATATTTAAAATTTGTTTGATATTTTCATATTTAAAACTAAACACTCGACATATAAAGCCATATTTATTATCAACAAATATAAAACAAGATTACTAATACAAGCATTATATATTTTATAATCCTAAAAATAAATTCACGCTTGTATTTTGTTGAAAATTAAAAACTTATAATTATTATCTACAAAAAGTCTTCAGTGATTTTATATTATCGAAATTAAAATGAAGCAACAAATGTTCTATATTAGCATTTTTCTGATTTGCTGGTTTTCTGATTCTCGGATATATTAGGTATTTGAAAATAGGAAGTAGAGCCACTGAAATGTATAAAAAAAAAGCTCTGAACTATTTTTTAATTTTTTAAAATTTTATTTTTAATTTACTGTATTCTTCAAAATTGTGGACTATCAAGATTTGTTTTACGAAATTTAAGAATAAGCAAGTGGAAGCTTTAGTGCCTTAAGAGAAATATAAAAAATACATTTTATAGTAATAAATCCGTTGTTGGTAAAATTTAAAGGAGCAATAGATTTTTAAAAGTAACCAACAAATTATAATCCCTCGAATGTATTCTCATAATTTTAATATAAAAAAGTATTAAAAAATCAACAAATTTATTATTACGCTGGAAAATATTTAATTCCAATGCAACTTATTTTCTATATTATTTTGAATGAAATCATTCTTGCGTTTAAGGCAAATTATCTGTACAGTTAATGGTAGAATAAGAAATCTTTAAAATGTGAAAAATTTGTCTTTACAACATGGTAGATGCACTTCAGCATTTAGCTGCTTAATTTTGTTGTATATTTGGTGAAACTCAGTGAATATAGCAAACTCAATTTAAAATCCCTAAGAACTTCCAAGTTATGTACTTATCTTTGACAGTTCATAAATTTCAGCAATTCTGCTTCAAATGTTTGTTTCTTAATAGATCGAAAAGAATTTCACTTGTAAGGCAATGCAATTTTAATTATCCTAAGTATAATTATATTTATCTTACAGATATCATATTTCATACTCTAATGACTTTTGTAATAATTTAATTTATAATAAAAGAATTTAGTAAGACAATTTAAATTGCATTACAATTTTGCATATTAAACAGAAGTATATGAAAAAGCATATTGTTTTCCACCATTTATTGTTTCGTTTCAGCAAAAGGTTTTTGTCAAGCGAGGGAAGGAAAAATTCTACCGAGTATACAAAAAAATAGTTCCGACATCCTGGGCAATATTGGACGTTTTTACAATATTGCACAGAAGATTTTAATTCAGATTCGATTAAAAATTAAGGACTTGAAAGTAACTTTAAAGAATTTGCAGGGAACATATAAGAAAATTGAGAATAAATATATTAAAAAATATAATTATTTCCCAGATTCTTTATTCCAAAATAAAAATAACTAAGCACTTACAAACTTAAAATTAATGTATCAAAATTTTTCTTTCAGTTATTTCCGATTTCTGTGACAGTGTTTAGTATTTAAATACGAATGAATAAGCTATAGATTTTGAACGTAAACATCGCTTAATATAAATATCATTAGCAAAAGTGGGGAATAATACACTATTGGCCACAGTAGCTTAAAGAAAGCAGGCAAATAACATGAAATTGATAACAAGTATTGACGGAGGTAAGATATGCAAATGATTAGAATTTCACATCACACCCTGTGGCGCCAGATCATAGCGCTATTTAAGGCTTGAAAATTCCGACGATTTTAAGCTCGGCAATTTTTTAAACGATAAATTATGGCTTGTAGAAAACATCGATCGTTTTTTGATCAAGTATCCGAGTTCGAGAGAAGAATGGTAGTGTCCTACCGATATTATGGATTATCTTTCAGGGAAATCGGTAGTCATGCTCGACAAGACAAAGTAACTGTAATACAGATATGTGATCGTTGGATGCAGGAAAGTATGCCGGATCAACGTCATTGATCGCATTCACCTCAGTGCACCATTTCACTTGATGGCAGGCAAATTGTGTGCATGGCAGCGACGGATCGCCTAGCCATATCACGAAACATAGCACAGAAGTCTCAATTTGCTGCGAATCATCCAGTGTCTGCGTGTACAATTAAAAGAAATAAGAGTGACTTGTCCACAAGATGCACATTGCTTCCTCCACCTTTGATGCAGAACCAAGACGTCTCCGCAGCAAATGGAGTGATGAAAGGAGTACGTAGAGGACAGAATACAATGAAATAATATTTGCTGACGTTACGCTTCTGTCAGTTACACCGCAACACCAGGATCATTGCATTTGTGTCTAGAGACACCGTTAAGAGAAGATGCTAAACTGCATGAAGCGTTATGCACCGATACACTGGTCCTGCACCGGGTATTATGGTATCCTGTGATACTGAATATGAGTCTTGCACTCCTCTAGTACACATTGCAGGCACTTTAAACAGCCAGCTCTACATATTCTAGATGTTGGAGCCATTTGTCCTTCCTTACCTTCAGGGCTTTCCCACAGCCATATTTCAACCGGATAATGTATGACCACCAGATTAAAGTGCTATCCAGGTTGGCTCGCTTTCCGGACCTTTCGACAATAGAAAACATGTGGTCCATGTTTACTCAACGATTGACGCAGATCACATCCCCAGCTACCACATCATATCAACTTTCGCAACGTGGGAAAGCTGCTTGGTCTCTGTACCCCAAGACTACATCCACATTCTCTTTGAATCAATGCTTAGGCATGTGACAACAATGATCTCAAACAATACCAGCTACTCTAGCTAGTGATTTTGGAAGGAGCCACACTTCACAAAAGTCTATAAATTTAATCATTTAATACTAGGACTCTCAAGATGTTATCTACAAAATAAATTTTGTTTTGGTATCTCAAGTTTTTTTTTGGTGTTGAATTTGGATTGTCAGCAGTTTATTTATGTTGTTTCTAGCCAATTATGTAAAAAATCAAGATAATTATTGTATTTCTAAACAACAGTCCAAATGTGTCATGTTAATTATTAACAAATTTGTCACTCAATTACTTATCTCAGTTCTTGTAAATGTGTATTATTAATTTGTATTGATTTAATAAGAACAATGTTATTTATTATGTAGAAATACTAAATATCACAAGAATTTAAAGTTATAGGAAATATAGTATATCTAAAAATTTTTTAAAGACATAAATATTTAAACCTTAACTTATATTTTGAATGAAAATTTTATTAAACATTTTTTATTTGCAGTTTAATTATTCTAATAAAATTATTTATAAAATAAAATATACTAGAAACATTCAAGCCAATTTATATGTTAGAGAAATTTATTACATATGATAAATCCAATTTCTCCTCTTATTTCCCTCTACTTTGAATTTGACTGCAAAGACGATATCATTACATTTTTACTATCACGTCCAAACCGATAATCGAATTTCTGAAGAGCAGTGACACATATACGAAAACATTTTGAAGAGACGAGAAAAGCGATATAGTTAGACTTTTTCCCTACATTTTCTTACACAATGATAAGGTTTTAATATATGTTGTTCTACAATTCCGAATAAAGTTTTCCATTTAAAGCCTGTTGCATTCATTTTATTATAAAAAATATATTTTGTGAGAAAAAAAGGGATATCGTGTGGTGCGCCCATATGGTACGTGTGACTTCAGATTCCCACCAAGATTGACTTCAAAATACCCTCATATCTTAAAAAATTCCTAATATGTATACTAATAAATGATACACTTTAATAGAAAATCACATTTCTAGACTTACTGAAGAATTAGCTTTACTATAAAAAATATATTTGACGGGAAAAATGAGTTTTTGTAAAGTGCGCCCAAGTAACACATATACGCTAATTTCATAATTTACTCAAAATCTGCATAAATTTCCATTTTATGGACAAACAAATGGTTTCATTTAGTAGTAAATCACTTTCTAAGACTAACTGTATTATTTATTTTATTATAAAAAATATATTTTATGAGAAAAGAGGGATATCGTATGGTGCGCCCATATGGTACGTGTGACTTCAGATTTCCACCCATATTAAAGCCTGTCCCACCCATATTGAAAGAATCTTATTCATTATTACATAAGAGTATAAAGTAATTAATAATTACTCACTGTCAATCAAATTGTGAACAAGAACATATATATATATATATATATTATATATATATATATATATAATATATATATATATATATATATATATATATATATATATATATATATATATATATATATATATATATATATATATATATATATATATATATATATATATATATATATATATATAAAGATACATATTTGGTATCCATTCCAATAATAATTAATTATTTTCTTTGTTAAAAATTTTTTCGTTAAAAAAATTAGAAACTGCAACAACTTACTGAACATGATATATTAGTAGTGATATGCTTCATTATCACAACTGATACATCGTCTCGGCTGACATATTTTCAAATTATTCTAAATAATTATAAGGCATCATGTATAGTTTATATTGGTTACGTAAAATATTAAAGCAATACTGCATGATTCTCTTACCATAAGAAATAAAACTTTGCGAGGAATGTCCCTATAATTTCCTATTTTTTTATTGAAAATAACTTTAGTTTATAAAGACAATAGCGTAACATTTAAATCAATAGACACTGAATGAAAGTTTTTTATTCTTCAGGGTATAAAAAATACAGAATGGTAATACACAGTATTGAAGAAGGCAGTATGGTTCATTGTAATTTAATGAAGAAACAGAAAGTGTACAGGACATTTTATTTGAAACGCTTTATTTTTAATATCTGTTTTTGCTTAATATATTAGACATTAAAACTTTAATTAATATTAAAGATGTTAAATATTTGCTATTCCTCAATGGCTTGATCAAATATATTTATAATAAAACAAAAGCATACGATTCTTGATCATCCTTTTCTAAATTCATTAGTTAACAAGTTATTTCATCAAATAAAGATTTTTATAGCTTCAAGTAGGTTTAATTATATGGACTGAAATTATGAATATCATACAGAAAATACATTTATATACAAAATATGTATATACATGATTGACAAATGTTTTCGTAATTTAAGCTAATATGCCTATGCAATTCAACTGTAAACTTGTTCTTCCGTTTTCTCGTAGGACATGCACCTAGAAACTTCTGATAATAAGATAATTACATCAACATGCGACTGTGATATAAAATAAAAACTTTAATTTGTTGATATATAAACTCAGGACAATTGTTATGCACATTCAGACCGTTTGAGGTCACATTTCTACACTTTTTATAAAATCAACAAGCGTGGAAAAATTATTTATCTCTAATAGAACTTTACAGTACACGAATGTTTGATATATCCCATAGAATTGGCTTTCCACTGTCTTTCCTTTCTTTGTTTGAAACATTAATTTTTTGGTATTCATATGGTATCGTTGTGATTCTATGCCCCAGCATTGCTGCAAATATTTTTCTACAGGCAGTTCAGCTTCATGATTCAAAGTGTTTTTCTTCAACTTATTTGCAGTTTTATTTTCGAAAAATAGAGTAATAGCGTAAGTCAATAGAAAATGGACAAATGATGGAATGTTTGATAACTAGAATGCATAAAGTTCAATATTCTGAAAAATATATTGTTCAACAAATTGAGGATGAACCTGATGAAAAATATATCAATTTGAGAAGAGTGACGAAAATAACAAAGAATCTGATTTTAGCAAAAGCACTTTTAATCTAAAATCAAAAAGTTTTTAAATAGATTAAAACAAATAAAAAATATATAAAACAAACATTTGGTCAATGAGGAAGTTATTCTCTTTAATAATACTGCACCAAAAGGTTTTTTTAGATGCAGCATATGAAATATCTGCATCATATTCTACAATACAAAAAATAATTGATGATCACTGATTGTTTTTATTTTACATTGAACTTGAAAGAAATAAATATCATATGATCTACTATCAATAAGAAATCCACAAAATAAATTTGTTAATTTCTAAACATTTTCTTGTACAGTACGATATAAATACAATGAAATATGCAAATGTTTATAGAAAATTCTGCCAAAATATCAATGAAGTCAATTTAAATTTACCAAAAGTGTTTCCGTATCCAATACAAGTTCCAAAACCCTACACAGATCATTATATTA
>CM057820.1:54148885-54238885 GCA_030067965.1 Latrodectus elegans
CCAAAATCTGATTTTCAATTGAATCAAATCATTTTTTATGTTTACTTAAATTTATTTGATTAGATTTAGCTAATATTTACTTAGATATACAAAACCAATACAATACATAAAAATAAGAATTTAGTATTTGAAAAATGCGCATAATTTTATCAGAAATTACCAAAATAAATCTAATGTTCAAATTTATATTAGTATCAAAAAATGTTTTCTGTTTCGACTCTATGGATTAAAACGACAAAATATAAAAAAATTGACCTTTATATTTTTTAGTATTTTCTTCATACTTCAAAAATAGTCCTTAAATGCTAAACAGCCTATAGAATTTTCATTTCTAATTTGTTAATAATATCACATAAAGTTATTTTAAATTTAGACTTTAATGTTTGCTAACCAAATTAATTACATAATGTTGTACATTTTATTAATAATAATCAAATAAATATTCAAAATGTTAAGGAATACAATTGATTTATGAGTATTTAAAACGTGCACATTTGATACCACATAATTCTAATATGTATTACAATTAGAATTATGTGGTATCTAATGTATTACAAATACGTATTTCAAAGAAGCAAAAATTTAATAAAATCAGCATAACAATAACTGTAACTAATTTTTTTTAATCTTTAAAGTAAAATATTACTTTATTTTATATAAAAAGCTCCAGTTTAAGAATATTTTAAACTTGTTTCAATGATGTTTAGAACAGTTTATAAATGTCTTTTTAAAAAGGCGAACCATAACTTCAAGAGTAATGCTAATTAATAATTTATGACTAACTCTTTCTCATACTTAAAAGTAAAAAGTTAAAAACTTCTATATTTTTATTTATTTATTCCATACTTTTATTTATTATATTTATTCTAAGAAGTTAATTTACTTTATAGAAATCTTTCAGAGATTTGTCTTCAACTTTTTTTATTCTATTTTGAAAATAAATATTTTTTTTGTTTTGATTTCAGGATGTTTTCTTGATAATTTAAAATCTATCATAGTTTGTGTGTAAGTTCACAATCATGTATGCATGCATGCAAATGTTTTCATTCTTATCACTCACTGCAGATTTTTCATCCATAAATTTAGTATAAAGTTCCTCAGATAATATTACATACCACCGAATAATAAATACCTTGGTATGTTATTGGACAGAAAAATAACGTGCTCAGAAAAAAATTTATATTTTAAAATGTTAGTAGGATCTAAAGAGAGCTATTGAAACACCACTATGGATAGCACATCAAATATGCGTACGTACTGTGATAATTTAAGTAAGGAGTGTAAAAAAAAGAGTTAACAATAAATATAGTACTATTTCGGCAGTAAAACGATTTTACAATGTAGAATTCTATTGACAAGATAATTTCATAGAGATTTATTTGAAAGATAAACTTTATTATAATAACAACATATTACATTTTGTAAACATTTAAAATCTGTGCTCAAAACAATCTGTACGCAGATCACAAAGCAATATTTTCATGGTCTGAATGCAAGTTTGACGAGTCAAATAGAAATTACGTATAGAAATTAAATTGTATGTGCAAGTGTAGCTGCAAATTCTGCTTTAGAATGATAAAAAGGCTCACTCGCATTATTTTCTAGGATATAGTGATTATTTGGATGCTTGTGTCAATTGCAAACCAGATATTTTGAATGTTGAGAAATTTGGGCAACGTTAATTCCGGCTAGAGAGGCAGTCGAATGTTTGATTTCTGTAGAAGGCGTATGTGACTCTGCATCATTCATTTGAAACTTTTCTACATTTTTTTCTATATACACTACTGTGCGAATTATATATAATTGGGATAAACACAAACATTTTAACATTGCTTAATTGGTATAGGTTAACGTACGTGTATGGTAAAGCAATTTGATATAAAATTTTTCCATCTATAACTTGGATAACATCCTATACTCGGCTAAACATGAGTTACTCTAAACTAGAACACATTTTTCTAATCTGGTTACCATGAAGCCAAACATTCACAACATTCTCCATCATTGTTTATCAGTCTACTTTACTCATATGTCTTTTTACAATGCTCAACAAATTTTCGATGAGACTTACATTAAGAGAATTATAAGACCATTATAAATCCGTTAATTCCTGCATTTGAAATAATTTCTTTTCTAGCTTAGAAGAATGCCATGGAAATAAACCTTGTTGAAAGATATAAACCCTACCAGTGAACGTTTGAATCAAGGTCATGTGAGTAAAATGCAACGGTTGTCTCAATGGTTGTTGTTGGTAATAGCTGTCTTTTTTATTCAATAAAGACCAATTCATCGAAAAATACTTCAGAGAGTAGAATTTTTTATTAAATACTTCATTTGTTAGCCATAAAATTTGCAGAAATATATCCTTTCATGTAAATTATATGTTGTAAAAGTAAATATTTTGTCGGACATACGATGTAAAGCAGCTTCACCATCACTAATAAAGGAAGAATCTTATAGTCAAATAATGGAAATAGAAACTATTTGGTTTTTTTTATAACACGACTCTTAGTTTTTTAAATATGAATATAGATTATCTGGGAAATATGGGAATGAATTAAAAAAATTGCTTCCAATGATCTTTAAAAGTTTCCTTTTTTGCAGGAAATATCAGTTACAATTTTATCAGAATGAGACAAAAATAAATTATGTGTTCAATTTTAAAATTTTAAAATTGCTGGTTTTCAGTGATGAATTCTGGTAAATTTTTATTTTTTTATTTATTTATTTATTTATTTATTTTGAAATTCATTAAACATAGTCCCATATTCTAACATGTTTCAATGTATAATGAAATAACAAGATCAATATTCAAATTGTAATAAATTAATTTTTAAAAATTGTTGATAAATATTATCAAACGAGCTAATGTTTTCTCTCATAAATATAACTAAGGAAGAAAATCTATCTTTCTGACTCTATTGTTGCACTAAAAATAATTCTACCTTACGTAAATGGACTATGATATTAATCAGAGAGTCTGAAAAAAAGAATTACAAAAAGGGAGTTAAGTTTTAAGCAGGTAATATTTCTCATTATCAATTTCATTTATCCGCATCTAATTTATCCGCATCATTTATCCCATCTATATATATATATATATATATATAAATATATATATATACATATATATATATATATTTATATATATATATATATAAATATATATATATATATGTATATATATATATATATATATATATATATATATATATATATATATATATATATATATATATATATATATATATATATATATATATATATATATATATATATATATATATATATATATATATATATATATATATATATATATATATATATATATATATATATATATATATATATATATATATATATATATATATATATATATATATATATATATATATATATATATATATATATTTATATATATATTTATATATAAATAAATATATTTAATAATAATATTTAATAATATATAAATAAATATATTTCTAAGCTGTATCGAGTTTCTTATCAGAAAATGCCAGCTAAAACTGCAGAAATTTTGAAAAGAGGATTTAAAGAATAATAAAGTTTTTGCAACATTTTTACTAAACCTTCACATTACAAATGATTTGCAAAATTGTTAAAATAAATGGCAAAAACCTAAAATCCATAAAACTTAACAAATAAAATTTATTTTCTAAACTTTTATTAATGCATGCAAATCACTGATAGCCCTTGAATTCTCGTAAGTCAGCATAATTTGTTATTCATTATGCAACATTTTATTCTACATTTCAAGAAAAACTTTCAATAATTTATCCTTAAACATGCATAAATGATGAAGTTTATGAATATTTCATGGCGACAAAATCTACTCTAGTTGAACTTATAAATATATTATAAAATTGTGCATATTTATAATTATTTATATTTATAAGCTAAAAAAAATTTTTCTCACATTGTATAACGACATTATAATCATTCATTTTACACTTATCCATACAATTTATTATTTAAACTATAACCCTTCAGGTACCATTCATATATTAACCGAAGTCTCAAATACTTCAAACATTTGATGAATACAAACAGCAAAATTAGGTTTTCAGTTTTCATAATTTCTTGAAGTAAACTATTTAAATATTTTATATTCCAAAGCATTTGACATTTTTGAGAGAATAATCAAACAATATATATAGTAATTATAATTATTTATTATCTCTTACAGAAAGTTATGCTTCTTCTTTTAGAATAATCACTGATTTTCAGAAGTAATAATATTAAAACAAAATATTTTAACTTGTGTAACAGATAATAACAGAAAACAAAAACCACTTATATGAAAATTTCACAAGCGATTTTCCTAGATTTATAAGTAAAATAATTTTTGAAATATCTGTTTCTGGAAAAAAGGTAGATTCTTCACTTTCTTTGCTTAAATTAAAGGGCGGAATTAGTTTAAATTTCTAAATTAATTTAAACCACTGAACAATTACAGTTTAAATGGAACACAAGACATTTATCTGGAAATTTTCAGAATCAAATATAAGTGTTATGACAGTGATTATTTAATTTGCAAAAGTTGCATGTGAATTCTTGGGAAGTTTTAACTTTCCAACAAATAATTATGCATTTTTTAAAAATAATTTCAAGTAAATTATTTAAATTTTAGCATTTAGAGTATTTTTTAAAGAAAAGTCAAGAGTCTCATAGATCACATTTTCCATTAATGATAAAGTACTTTTTTTGTCCTGTGAAAGTAATGCTATCAGCTTAGCTTATCAAAAAATAAATTTAAATTATTAAGTTCATTTTTTAATCGTTTGAGTATTTTTTACATAAAAAAATAAAAACCTTTATAAATTCATAAGTAATGCTCTAAGTAAACTGGTTGATTTTAATGGAGAAAGTAATATATTTATTTTTTAATACGAAATAATTAACTTATGATTATTTATTTTCTAAATGATAAAGATGGTACGAGATATTAATTGGCGACTGTCTAATTAAATGCAGTCAACAAAAGGGAACAAAAGCAATCATTGCACTTTAATTTTTATTTTTAGAAAAATATTATTATTAGATTATTATTATTATTAGAAAAATATTTTTAAATAATTGCTAATTTCAAAAATAGTTAAGTACTTAATATCTGTAATATTTATTGATTATACATTTGAATAAACGTAATAAAAATAATATTACATTTTCATATAATTTCACTTAATTTTTAACTAGATTATATATGGTTGACATAAAGTAAAAAAATAGAAGTAAGGAAACATAAATGTTACTGAGTACAGTGCATGCTGTTATATGGTTGAATAATGGTTAGTACACACACTTCTGTTAAATGGTTACTGTTATAAATAAAAATTCCGTACAACTGAATCATTATTCCTATAAAACATTTTAGAATGATAAAACGTGTAGAAGGCAGCAAACACCATGTGCGATGTAATGCTGAAATGGTTAATTATTCATCAAAGTAATTTTAAACATTATTATAAAATGCTTTAAATAGGATAATAGGATTATAATAGGATGCTCAATCATCAAAATAATTAAGTATCCAAAGTATTCGTATTTTAATATAATTACAGTGTAATTTTTAAATTTTTAACCAATTTGTGCTAAAACTTTGCTAATCTTTGTACCTAGTCACATAATTACCGTAGAAATATTATTTTATATTATTTTCGTGATTATTTTCGTATTTATATTTTATTTTCGTATTTATATATTTAAATATTATTTTCGTGATCAATAAACCACATTAGTTTTAATATTTTTACGGGACTGGAAATTTATGGTTATAAAATGAAATCTCAAAAGGAAATACATGTGTTAAACTTTGAACTAAGGCTTTGTATTCTGAATACTAAATATATATATATATATGTATGTATATATATATATATATATATATATATATATATATATATATATATATATATATATATATATATATATATATATATATATATATATATATATATATATATATATATTATATATATTATATATATATATTATATACATATATATATAATATACATATACACACACATGTATATATATACTTTTAAATTTTAAATTACTGATTTTGAAAATTGCATACAATATAAAGATATAATTGACAAATTTAAAAGAATTCACTGTGAAAATTTTAGATTGCCAAACAGTATACTTTTCATACTCAATAATAAACATATACTCCCCTACATTTTGCATCATCACAATAAAATCTTTGTTCATATTTTTTACACTACAAAATATCAAAAATACTCGTATAAGTTTATTTTCTTAAAAAATTACTTTATTGAAATTTTCAAAAGTAAATAATAATTTCAGAACTAGAAATCATATTTATCGGTCATAAGAAATTATTTCATTAGAATGTATAAGAAACATTAGAAACTGCTTTAAGAATATTTTGTTCCAAACGCTGCAAATCGTTGAACATTTACTTTTTAATGCATAAAAATTTGCCTAAATTGAAGCAATTGTTTCTAGTATAACGATCTACGATTTATTTAATGGCATGATTTGTTACTAAATCAATCACAATCCCCTGCATTTTATTGTGATAAGAATAAATTTGTATTATGTAAAATAAATTTTTATTTGAACATTATGCATATACAGCACTTCCACGATTTATTTCTTAATAAAAAAACAGAGCTAAATTCATATATTTTTAAAATTTGTAATTAAAAATTTAGTCTGATTCTAATGAAAAATAATTTATAAAAGCCAATTTAAAATTCAATTGTATTTTTACTATGTAGTTGATTAACTAGCATATTTTTCCATAAGTAGATTCAATTTATCAATAAAAATCATAACAATATTTATTTTAAGATATATTAGTGATTGCAAAAGTTTTATGTTACAAAAACTTTCTAGATTAAATTTATTTATTTTAATATAATACATTTTTCCAGAAGTATTAAAAACTACTTCAATAAAGAAATATTAAATCTTAGAATATACAAAATTTAATGCTCTTATCATAATGTTTTTTTTAATTTAACATACAAGCGACAAAAATGTACATTTTACTAATAAGTATGTATCATTAGAGCAAATAAAGTAAACAAATATCAGAAAGCAATCTTTATTGAGAAAATTTATTTTTATATAATCATAATGAAACCATTAACAAAGCGACTTCTAAGATGTGGTTTCCATACCAACTAAACATCCTATTTCTCTGATGTTTCAGCACTAACTAAATCAAAAATGAAAAAGTTATTGTACATTATCATGAGTAAAAATTAATTATATTTTACAATTCAAATTTTTAACAATAAAGGCACTTAATAAAAAATATACAATAATAATTGATTTATAAGATCATTGTAAATTAAAAAGTAATTGTTATTCAAAATGTATTTTTGACAGTTGAAATAAGAAAAAAAAATATGCTGACTTTTATAAACAAAAAGCACAATCTCACAGTCTTCACCAAACAACTGTTTCAAATTTGATAATATTGCCAACTTTAATAAAGGTTAAATTACTTTAATTGTTTTCATGTGATATAATACTAGCCAATAATTAATTGCATAAAAAGTCATAAATAGTAATCAGAATTTATCTAAAGCTATCAGATGTTACATTAAAAAATTTATAAAGGTAATGTCATCTAAATCATATTAAATGTCAATCTAAAAATAAATTCTAAATTACAGAAAAACAGAATCTTTGTAGGAAATTAAATATTGCCAATCAATCTGTCAACAAATACATTGACAACAAAATAAACAAGTATTCGCATTTTATTAGCCCAAAAGTAAATGATATTTGTTTAAAAATACAATAGACATTTATATTGGAAAAATAAGATACACATCCAATGAATTAAAACAAAATCTATTTAAAATTCAAAATTAATACTAAAACGTGTATTACTTTTTAATTTATATTACAAATATTTCCAAACGTGCATATACACACTTTTGTTTTTAAAAGTATAAAAACTTTTTTTTTCTGGTAAGAATGGAGCTTTTAAAATGTTGTCATGTATTCTTAAAAGAAGTGAGACCTGTTTTACAAAATGCACTACCAAGTAATGAAAATTAAGCAATAATTACAAAATATCTGCTCTTACCAATACCATTGTAGAGGATTTGACAACAATTTAAATTATAATTTTATTAATCTTTCCATCTTGATTCAATTTATTATTTTACACACACATCCAACTCTAATAATACAAAGTAAAAATATGTGAACAAAAGGTGTAATATTAATATTGTACACATATGATGGAGAATGCAAATCACCCGAGAAATATAATTTGAAAATAAAAGTTTTATTTCATAAAAATATTTATTTCAAAACTAGACTATCCCTTTTAATGTAGTAAAGCTACTTTAAAATCACTAAATTTTTAAAATGTAACTAAATCCAGTAAAGTGAGCCAAAATTTATAACTTGAGTTTTCATTAGACCAGTGAAGACTTAATTTTAAGAATGATAAGATTTGTAAACCTTTACGGAACCATTTTTAATGCTTTAGTGGAAGGAGTTAATTTAATAATAAGGAAAACTCTGTTTTATATAATACTTTTATATTAGCTATTTCTATTTGTGAATAATAAAAATTTTTAATTTCAAATAAAAATATAACACAAGATTGTCCTATAACATAAACTACAGAGATATTTGATAAATAATAATTAATAGTAAATTCCTATTTCAAATAGACATTCAACATTATAAGAAAAAAAATAACAATATTTTGTGACTTGCTTAGCAGGAATTTTTGATGAACGACTCTCAACATAATTTTAACAGGATTCTGTGTAGAATCGGGTACCACTTGGTTTGGTGATACATTTTGGCAATAAACTTTAATTCCTGGTAATCCTGGTAGCTCTATCTTGGCATCAAAAATATCGCCAAAGAATGATGAGATACTCAGTATTAAACTTTCATCCTTTAAAATTTATTTCTGATTTCTATTTACCATATTTGAAATAATGAAACTGAGAAGTGAGAGCAAATGAATAGCTTTGAACAATAAATAATTTTCTTAACGTAACAAAAAATGGTACTTATGCAGAATCCTGGCAACCAAGAGATAAATGATACTAAATACGAGGTTTTGTAAACAATAGAAAATTATATACAATGCATGCTTATTACTTTAAAGAAACATTCCTGTTTTGTTATAGTTCTAATAACTTTATGGCTTTTGTATCATAAAATATTAGAAATTTAAGATATCAACTACAGAATTGAATAAAACTGTTATGGCTGGGAATATAATATTAAATTTAGGTTGTGCATTTAAAAGTTTTTTTTTGTTGTTAAAACAATGAATTTAAAATCCATATTTAGTTTTTTAAGCAAAAAAATATTGACATAAATTTTGTTAATCGTACATTTTGAAACACTTATTATAAAATTACTTTATTTTAGCTTTCATTAAATATGCACTAAAGAACAAAATGATTAAGGAACAATAACTAAGGAACAATAACAAAATGATTAAGGAACTAAGGAACAATAGATTTTCACCAACTTTCAGTGTCAACAGTATTTTAACGTTTTTTTGAAACACATATATGATTAGATTGAATTCAATAATAAACGCATAATTAATATTATAAAAACAGTGATAGAGAATATTGATAGTAATAATTTTGGTTCTACAGTTTGATACATCTACTTACATATTGATTTTAAAACTTGGTAATAATTAATTAAAAATTATTTTTCTTATTTTGAATGATAAAATTTGCTTGCTAAAGCGAGTATAATGATAAATTTTTGGATGTACACTTTAATTTATAAAAAAATTAAATATTCACGAAAATTTTAAGAAAATTTCTCTAAAATTACTGATGTACAGAATTTTTAATATAAAACAATTAAACTTATGAGTGCCTTAAAAATATTTTTTTACATTTTTATTCAATGATACCTAATAAACAATGACCAAACATAAAACACAATTGAAAAAGTAAAGTAAACACTAGTTTGCACAAGTATATAATTATTTCTATTAAAATAAATGTTAAAAACTGGTCATTTTCTGTGAAAGAATTAGATAATTTCTGTAAATAATTAGGGAAAATAAATTATCCTTATTAAAAACCTAATTCAAAATTTACATAGTACTTATTTTAGCTCTAATAATGGAGGAAATTGTTAAGGAACAATACCGATCTTATAGCTTATATTTTAGGATGTTTTTCAATTAACATTTCATTCTTAGTAATGAATCATATTGCGGAGAAAGAAAAGAATCTTTTTATTCAGTAATAACAACATTCAAAATAAAATAAAGTATTAAAATACTGGAAATCTCAGTAAATATTTTCAAACAAGTTCTTAACTCCACTTACTTTGTTTGTAAAATGTCATAATAAACAACCCAAAATACAGAGTAATCAACTAGAATGATTGTTGCCATTTTGTTTTAATTTAAAATAATCATATAATTTGTATTAATACTATAGTTTTAGGAATTCATTAACATTGTTTACGAAAGTACAGCTTTCTATGAATGTACAGTAGACATCGACTGCTTGACAAATATCCAAAGCGTAGATATCTCACGCAATCTATATTTCTGAAGTCTGTAATATATCTAGACCTTACGAAATTTGAATATCCAATTTGCAAGAATGTTAGATATTCATGAGATATCCCTGAAATATCCAAATGTTAATATCTAAATGATATCATTTTATGATATCTAAGGGACATCTAAGTTTAGGACATCAATGGACATTTGAATTTTGGATATCTCTTGGATGTATTGTAGATGTGATACATATCTGGATATGAATTGGACTCGATTTGGATATCTCTTAGATATTTGTGGTTTTGTGGGTTATTGTTAGCAAATTTATTGCTGTATTAAGCTTATCAATACTCAAATAAAAACTTCACCCTTTATTAATAACAGCTTTAATTTCTTTTCTCTATGCTCTTAGATATTAACAATGATATATCCTTTTTACAAAACGAAGTAGTTTTGATTTAATTAAAAAAACATCCTTGCTATGATTTTCTAAGAAATATTTTATGCTTTGTATATTAAAACAAGTTATTTCAGATAGAACTATATTTTTCTTTTTTTACATATAAAATTTATTTAATCTATACATAGGAAAGTATTTCCAAATATCCATATCAACTTTTATAAATTGAGTAATAGCAAGGCTTTTTTTTAAATGAAATCTAGATTTTATGCTTTATTTCTTATTTTCAAGGATATATGAGATACACAGAATTTTATTTCTAAATGGACCAAAACTAATATAATTTTAATTAATGCATTTGTGGAACGCATGTGAAAACTGATATAAATGGTAATTTGCATTCATGTAAAATTTTTGTAAGGATTTTCATAAAACACTTTGTAAGTACTTTTAAAAGTTACCATCTGAACTTATTATATTAATAGTGAAAACGGAAATGATAAACCAATGTTAGATATTTTATTATATATTATCAATGGCATAAATACATATATAATTAGTTAGTTGGACTTGAATAATAGTCTTAATTTTTCTAGCCATTGTATTAATTTGTTACAGTAGGAAAGATGGTTATTTTGTATTAAGCAATTCATAGAAAAATATTAAATGAAACTGTTACAGTAAACTGCATATCTACAATAAAAAAGTAATGTTTTCGAAGATAAAAAACATCAAGTTAAACGTTATATACTCTCTAGATAAAAAAAATCAATTTTTAGAAGGATAACATAGTCTTTCCAATGTCTAACATTCTGACATTTTCCAGTTTCAGGTTGGTATCTTTTCCGTATTTATCACTTATTACAACCCGTTCTTCATAATTTGATTATATTTTCTTATATATATAAATGTGTGTCTTAGAATGACTTTTCCCAACATCAAGTATTGACAAGAACTAGTTTTATTTGGATACGAATATTTGTAATATTTTCTGCCTCAAGAGACTTGAGACTTTTGAAAAATGTAAAGATAATTTATTCTTTAAAGAAAAGAAAATATAAGATGCTTAAGAATCCATAAATCATTAAAATTTTTATTTACTATTCAATTATGTGTAAAGGAAAACTTTATATTTATTGTTAAATTTCTAATACATATTAGTATAGTTTAATTAATTAATTATAAAGCTATTGAATGCTAAATAAATGTAATATTTATAAGAATTACAATGTTAACAGTCCTGGAAAGGCTTACATGATTTAAAATTTAAGCATAGAAATGTTTGTCGTAATAAAAATACAAAAGCTGGATTTTTTTAAATCAAAATTATATATTGATATGCAAAATCTATATACAAAACGATTCAATTTGTTGGCACACATTTTGTGTGAAATTAAATCGAAAACGACTGAATTAAATAAAAAGAAATTTAAATTTTTAATTGTCTTCTTGACTTAAGATAAAAACTATCTTTCATTTTCATATTTTGATAATAACAATTGTAAGCATTTAAAATAATAGCATTAATTTTAAATCACTCTAAAGTTTACAATATTGTAATATACTTGATTAAATAAAAAAAATTGAATTCGAAACTCTTTTCGTTTCAAAAAAGGACGATATGAATATATCAATCTTTCTGAAATTGTCAGATATACAACTCTATTGGAATTGGTGGAAAAAATACTTGATGCAGAATATAATCCTTTTCTTTTTATAATTTAACAGTTCTTTTACATAATATTTACTATCTTTTTCATTTTTGAAAAAAGTATAGACTTATTCCCCTTCAGAAAATACAGATTGTCATTATGAAATACCTCATTTATTGGAACCTCATATGGAAAGAATACCGAATTTAATGGTGCACAACTTTATTGTAAATGTTAGGTACTTAAATCTATCTCAGCATAGCTCATCTAGATTCAAGATTTCATTTATTGATACGAAGAAGCGTTTTTAGAAGTCTTAATTTAATTAGTTTGTTGTGTTGTGCTCTCTCTGATATGTTAAAGTACGGAATTTTGTGTTTTCACTATTAACCTGTAACTTAAGATAGAAAATATAAATTTAAATTTTACATTTTCATTTATATCGGAATATAAATGAAAATTTAAAATTCGTATACTCATTTATATCGGGGTATATAAATGAGAACAATATATACAGAAATTTTTATGTTATTTTTCTGTTTATATGAATTTTAAATGCATGTTTATCATTTCATGAATAGGTAGGGCCACCGAAATCCTGCTTTACAACTTTCCCTTGAAAAACAGTAAGTAAACAGGCATGTGATTAGTCAGGTTTAAAATATAAAACTAACGAACAATTTATAAAAGGACTTTAAAGAGGAACTAAGTAATTCTTGGTAAGAACTACATAAAAAGAAAAAATCAGTTGATATATTTACCAAATTATAAAGTAAAAACCATTACAAAAAAATTAATAATATAACATTTGTTGGTAGTACTTCAAGTATAAAAATTAAATTTCAATGGGTTTGTCTGTCCATCATATTAGTTGGATTTTAATAAAACCTTCTAGTTTTGAAGCAAAATCTATGAGAAAGGATTTTTTGAACAAAAACTAAAAGAAAGAAAGAGAGAGAGAGAGTTTGACTAGGAATCATTATTTCCTAAAAACATTTACGAATACAGGCATTTGTTCTAATATAAAAAAGGTTATAAAATGCAATATTGACCAAATAATTACTTTTTTTGTTTCATTACTTTATGAACAAAACATTAAAATATCTGAAAGGAATTTTACATATTTAACCTTTATCAAATGAATTTAATATATGTAATTACAATGATTAAAAAAGAAAGATTAAATATTCGTTTTTATAATTTCAATTATTCGTCTTTTATGCTGATATTAATAATTTTAAATTTGTCTGCAAATTTCAATTTCCAGCTTGACTTATTTATACAATAGGTACAAAGCTAAAGTTTACCAGACTGAATTTTTACCTTATAATTATAAATTAAATACTTATTAGACACAAGAAAATAACTTCGTTAATATAATTTTAATGTCTAAGGTTCTAATTAATTTATCTTTAAGCTTCACGTAATTAATATTGAAAATTTGTGTATAAATATTATATATATATATATATATATCTTATTAGAGAAAAGAAATATTATGTATATTTGAATTGTGTTTATTAATTAATTTGTCTCACACATTCAAGAACACGGATATTAATTAAGTTCAAAAATCATTCATAATTTTCAAAATCATTTCAATAAATACATCGTTTTCTGTTCTTGTATGACTTATGCTTTGAATCATCCTTATAACTGTAAGTAGAATATGTGTTGTAAATTTAAAGTACACTAGTGACTCTATAACGCTTTATATATATATATATAAAGCGTATATATTAAAGTCCTGCTTAAGCTTAAAAATACTTTTTTTTTGTCTTGTGCCAGCTTAGGCTGACAATATGGGGTCCGCTACTCTATTTTTCGATACTGAACCATATTTGGTGTGGAGTCCGACATCTTCAGTACACACATGCCATACTTGCTGGTTTATAGAGTAGGCAACCATTCACACCTCATTCATACACAGAAAGGACAAAAACAGGATAGATAGAGAAAGTACATCACTGCCCAAACCGGGATTCACACCCAGAACCTCCCTATCAGCAGTCAGACACTCTAACCACTAGACTGGGTGATTGGCAAAAAATACGATTAAATGTATATATTGCTCGTTAAAGTACTCAATAACATTAATCAGAAAATTGTCTTAAAAATTATTTTGAAAGAAGCTTAAAACACGATTTCATCTTAACAAATGACTTTTAATTTTATTTGTTATGTTATAACTTTAGTAGTTTCTTTTTCAGTAAATTTTTTAGATAAATTTTTATGAAATTTAAAATTGTGCATTCTTTCAGAGTCACTTCAAAATAAAAAAATGCAGTAACAAATAAAAAAATGTCTTCAGCAGAAAAAATGGACGTAGGGAATATTGAAGATTAAAATATTTTGAAAAAAAATTACTTTTCTTTTTTGAATATTTGTTTATTGAATATTTGAATTGTATCTGAATTTATTAAAACTTATTTCGGAAGTTAATATTTTCCATGAAACTAGAAATGCTTCCCTTGCGTAGTTTTTACCTGTTCTGTTCTTTGCAATTTACTTTCTTTAAACTTTTTCTCCTTTTCCTATTCAAATACGATATTTTTCGTCCGTCAAGGAATCTATAATATGTGAAACGGAATTAGAAATATTTTTTCATATAAAAACGACAAAAGTGCACAGAGTAATTGAATTTATCTCTGTGTACTGTATACATACATATATATATATATATATATATATATATATATATATATATATATATATATATATATATATATATATATATATATATATATATATATATATGTATATATATATATATATATATATATGTATATATATATATGTATATGTATATATATGTATATGTATATATATATATATATGTATATATATATATATATATGTATATGTATATATATATGTATATGTATATATATATGTATATATACATATATATATATATATATATATATATATATATATATATATATATATATATATATATATATATATATTATAAATAAAATAAAAACATTAATTTTTGATTTTTTTTTGTTATTACATCATTAATTTTTGTTTACTACTATTATTGATAAAGTGTAACATTTATTTCTCAATATTACTACATGGAACATTGCATTAATGTAAATGTAATGTTTCATTATATTCAGTAAAAACTGCAATTATTAAGGTATTTATATGTTAAATATTTTAAGTAAACAAAACAAATCTTAAGCTAATTTAAATAATTTTATCCATAATTTGGTGAACAGTGTATATCCCTATAACTGTGATTTAGAAGCATGAAAGTAGTTACAAATAAACAATTAGTAATTGTAAGTGAAAAAACCAGGTAAGTATATTAATTATTGACAATATTAAGGCTTAAATACCTATATAAATAACTGGGTTACATGTATTCAATATGTTAAACTTAATGTTTATTCTTAATTTAAATCAATTTAAACATATTGTATGTAGTTAATTTTCAAATATTATTTTTGCATTTCTTTCTAGTTACGCATAACATAAATTACTTCTGCAGCGTTTAAATAAATGTAAAATCCCTATAAGACTGATTCCATAATGTGCACGCTGATTCATAAATTGAAAATCTATGATCAATATTTTTGGCCAAAATTTTGCACGGTTTTTATTTATTTAAGTAGTGTATCTATGTGCTCCTGAAATGCACTTTTGTCTACAAAATACTGCGCAGCTGAGCAGCCTTATAGAATCTTGTGAAGTAGAAGAATGTGATGTTCGATTCTTCGAACTAGAAGAATGTGCTGTTCGATTGAATGTGATTTGAAAATTTTTGACAGGTGAAAATTGATTAATCTTTAAAGAAATATTTTTATCAACATGCTCCTATCTTTGATAGCTATAATATTGTAAAGATCAGGATTATAGTTGAGCCTTGTGCTATATTGCTTTCTTAATTCATTGTGATTTTTGGGCTGTTTGCGAAATATGGAGTGAAATATTTCGGAACATTTATAAAGAGCATTGTGCTGGAACTTATTTGCCCTCTATCTCTAATAGCCAAAAAGATCGACACCTTTTTCCCCGATGTTTATTTTCCAGATTACATTTATTTCTATATTTATTACACGAAGCGACATTGTTATCTAATGATTCTTTTGCAAGTAAAAATTTGTTAATCAGTATACACTGGTTTCCAAAAGCTAAGGAAGAATTTCAGAACTGGCAAATTTAGATGATATGTACATAAAACAAGTGCATATTGATTGCCAAAACCATTCTTAGAAAAAAAGAATAATGACAATTTTAGGTGATAAAGTGCCAACCAACCAAAATGTGTTTTAATAAGGGATATGTCGTCTTCTAGACTGCACGCCTTAGTGGCATCAAGTTGTATGCTGTCAAAAAAGGTTTGAATTACCGGAACAGGAAACAAAGATTAGACATTGAATTAGCTGTTTTCCAGATCTCCTACAGGCCTTCAAGGAGGATTTAAAACAGTAACCTGTCTATAAACATAGTCTCACAGATGCTGGTCTAAGATCAAGAAGGTCTTTCCATTTGTTCTAAATCAAGATCCTCAAGATATTCCTCAACAATTACAGCGCGATGAGGTTGTACGGTATCATCCACCAGGATGAAATCTTTGCCAATTGCACCGACATGTAGACAGACATAAGAATGGAGGATCTTATCCCGATAATTCACACCAGTAAGACATACAGTTCAGTGAAACCACCGAATGAAATCCTAGACCAAATCCTTATTCCACAACAACGAGAACTGTATAATTTCCACAATGTTTAATAGATGGTATCTGGTTTTTCGTTTCCTTTACATCAGCGCAAGTTCTGAATTGGAAAATATTCATTACTTTAGCTTTTACTGGAAACACAGTATTATCTTTTAACTTTAATTAGAAGTATAATTCAAGAAAAATTCAATTTGTGTGTGGGTTACAAGTCATTTATTTTTTGTATAAAATTATTTTATCATTTAGCAACACATCTTCTCAAATTTTTTAAGCAAATCTGGATATAAAAGATATAAAATTTGTTGCTTTTGACTTATGATGCTAATAAAATCATTTAGATATAAGTACAAATATATATTTTTTATTAATGCTCCAAAACAACAAATTTCAAAAATAATATTTTTTTCGCTTAACAAATTATTTCAATTAACTCAAGCAGAATTAGATTTTTAATAAGTGCGTACATAAAATCTCATCAGAAAAATAGGTTTGTGCTTAAATAAACAAAATTATTGCGTGCTCTCTTAATATCATTTTCAAAATAAGAAAACCATATTTATCTGAGCACATCTCAAAATAGTTGAAAAATCTTAATGTTTCTGTTATACAATCTATAGTTTTGTAAAAATGGAAATTGTGATCGATTCGCCATATTAATAGCAATTACGCTCTATTTTATCATATTTTTTAATAAAATAATTCTTAATTTGCGTTTGAAGAACTGCATTTCAGGTTCATTTTACATATTACATAATACTCATTATTTACAATTATAGATATTATTAAGCAAAAGTCATTGAACGGAATTATTCAATGTGTTTATTTTTATTCACCGATTATTGATTTTCCAACCAGATCTTTTACTTAATATCTGCCATGAAAATCATAAACATAAAAAAATTATGGTAAGCAGCTATATTTCTACGTAAGTGTATTATTAACAAAGAATATTATTCACATGTAACAAATATCTTTTCTGATCATGAAGTGGTATGCATGAAAATGATCTTTTGTATGAATTGGTGTTTTGTGATGCTAATTTTCAGTAAAATGTTTGGGAGTGATTAAATTGAAATTATCACTGAACTTATGATTATTATTTATAGAAAGTGTATAGGAAATTTTACGTTATGACTGTATTTCTTAAATATTCGAAACGGGCAAAAGATCACGAAAACTATCCACTATAATTTACTCAAAAGTTCCAAGTAACATTTCTTTTCTTGAAAAACTTTTTAAAAAATATACGACGCAATAAGTGATATTATGAGCTATACTTGCAACGCTTTGTTCCAAAACAGATAGAGAATTTTTTTAATTATAAATATTATTCATGAATTGTAAGCAGATATTAAATCAGGTTTTGTAACATGTGTGTATAAAAGACAACCCGAAAATACTACAACAATTATTGACTTACAGAACTATGTATAATATATTTTATAAATACTTACTTTTTTAATACAGCAACGCAGCAAATTTTACTATTAACCGCAGTACACAGATATTATTTTTCCAAATATGAAACAAACACGTGAATGAGACTCTTTTCTTGTCACTGATTACTTTTTTTATGATATCTAGAAGCAGATCATTGCACTATATTGACTCAACACAAAATTGCCTGCGGTTTCATTAATACGTGAGTACCATTTTATTATTGCTATAATATTTTCAAAATTTATATATGAAATGATCATAAATTTCATCGTTAGTATTGGTGTTATTAGTATATTTTCTCTTAAAAAAAATTTTAATCAATCATCTATAACACAGTCCACATTTTCACGTAAGTAAAGAAAATATATAACTACTAATTTAAATAAGTATATAAAAATTGAACTTTGACAATAGTTGATTATTTGAACGAAGCATCGAAGTCGAAAATATATATAATTTATCGAAAATCAATAATCCAAACAAACATCTAAGAATAATATTGTTGCTCAATTATTGTCTTCACTATTGACTAATTCATTTAACAATGTATCTGTGAAGAAAATAATTGGTTTACAATCTAATAGAAAAGACTTAAACTTCTGTAAAAAAAATGTACAAATGTAATTGGAATTCCTACTAAAAAAGAATATTATTAAAAATTATTTTTATGAATATCAAAAAACGCCATCTCTAATATGTTAAAAATACCTTGTTGTAAAAATGATTAAGTGAATTCATAACAAGTGCATTCTCTAAATCAAAAAATTATAAATCATTTATACTTATTTGATTTTAAAATGACCAGTTCGATAAATGCATGGATTTGGCTGTCTTTGAATATGATTGAATCTTATTAGCTTGTTTTATTGATTAATAAATTCAATTTTATGTTCTGAGCCTCAATAAACATTGTCAAATATATTTTCCATGACAGCGATTGCTTATCGCCATCAAACTTGAATTCTGAATTAAATTTATGTATAATTTATATTCCGTTTCATTAATAAGGCAATTTAAATAACTCATGGAATTTAGCATTTATTTATGACAAGGGAAATTTACGAGCTAGTAACTCAGGAAAATTAAAAATATAAAATCTTAATTAATTGAATCGTATAAGAATCTTCTTCATTTAGATTTGAAATTACGAAGTATTACTGTGACTAATATAAGATATGTATATTAGATTTAGGACTTAATATTAGGTTAAGGGTTCATTTTATATATGTGGTCTCATGTCTTTTATGTATATTTCGCAAATTTACATTGTATCATTAATTACCATCATTTCTGCAAAAGACGTAGGCAGAAAATAAAAAAAAATATCACAAAATTTGTAAAATTCGAATTTTTTATTTTTATATGAAATACTTGAATGCCATTGAAACGTATCCTATTTTTAAATGAAAATTATTTAATGCCTATTTAAATATATTTGTTATATCAAGCAATGCCAAACAACATGATATAAAAATTTGACATTTTAAGAACCTACCAAAGATTTAAATTTTAAGCCAAAATGATATACTTATTTCAAATGACATTATGTATGAAATAAAAATCAAAGAAATGAATAAAATAATTTAAACAGTTTAAATTAAAATAAGATTACTTCTAAAATAACGAAAGATAAAAGAACTAAACAAAAGGTAAGTTTTAAATTTAAGCATTGCCTTTTTTAAACTTAATTACAAATATTTTCCGACTTTTAAAGTAGTTTCAAAATTTAAATTTAATTAAATATATTTAATATAGATTTCCTCATTTTCTATTAAAATACAATTTTCTCCTATTTTTTTCTAAAAAGAAAAGAAATAACATTACTTTTTTTTTACCAGTCTTAAAAATTTTCATTTATATGTAAATTCAAAAAAAAAAACATTTTTAAAGCAATAAAAAAACTTTTCCACAGTTTTTATTTCAAGAAATAAAAAATTTACATTAAGTCACCCTATTCATACGTAAAATGTAGCCCTATAACATATAATCAAAGAATTAAAAAACAATTAAAAACTAGCACGAAAAGCATGAGAAAAACGTATATATTTGGAAGTTTGGAAAACATAATGATGATATTTATTGCATTTATTGTACATATATTGAAAAAACAAATTGGCATTCAATAACCTTTCTTATCTAAATTTATTTTGAAACTATTTCAAGATGATTATAAACAAGTTTATACAGTGCAAATGCATAATATTGTATGTAAATAATCTACCAAAATGTTTATTTACTGCATTAAAATGAAGCAGTTACAAATTGGAAAACAATCGCATTTAAAACATATTATAAACGATCTATGAAGTATATTTTAAATATATTTAACTAATTATTGATAAGCATGCTTCTAAAGTAAAAAAAAAATTAAATATTAATTTTTACAATATTTATTCTATTATATTTAATAATGTTCAGTTTCAAAATGAAGTCTTTAAGAAGAAAGTTACTAAATCTTAAAAAACAATGTATATTGATATTTTTTGTTTATATTAAGTTTTTTCTTCAAGAATCTTCTTCGCAAACTTGGCAAAATTATTTGACTATAAAGAGCTATATAAATTTATCTTAGTCCTAAATTAATTAATTTTAATACATCGTTAATATATATATATATATATATATACATACATACATATATATATATATATATATATATATATATATATATATACATACATACATATATATATATATACGTAATTAAATATTCATGCTCGATTTAAATTTTAAATAATTGCTGCGTTTATGTGCTTGTCACATATAATAAATACTCATATTGTTTTTTTTTAATTTTCTATAATGCTGTACACTATTAGAGTTCAGAGGTAATATTTTTTATGAACTTGAAATTGAATACAATAGCAATGTGAGTTGTTATTTTTATCATATCTAATCTATTTTAATCAGTAATTGTGTGTAATCTATTTTAATCAGTAATTGTGTGTGTGTGTATATATATATATATATATATATATATATATATATAGTAATCACCTAACTATTTTATCACTCACTAAATGTAAATGGCCGAAGACAATTAAAATATAACTTAATTTAATCACTCTTATTTAAATCATTATAAAAGTTCTAATTTCAATATACTTCACTTAATTCAAATATATACAAATATAATTAAAACATATATTAATATATGTGCATAAAAAATTCTAATTTTTATAAAATGTTATATAACTATATATTCAAATTATTGTCTTTCAACAATAATTTTCTCCAAATCAGTTCAATGATCTCTTAGAAGATAGTTCACAACATTCTCTGCAGTGGGATATTTTTATGAATTTCCCTTACCCAAAATCATCTGTGTGATAGTCTTTATGAATATAAATCAAAGTCTTTTGCATGAAATAAAATCATGGTTCGTCGAAAATATCGATAAGATTGTAATTTTCTTACGAGCAAATTAACAATTAGAAGAAAAATACAACACACATCATACTGCAAATTAACACTATTATTTTATTTTTACGTCGAATGAAACTGAATTTAGAGTTCGATACTGAAAAACGCATTTTTATGTCAGAAAGTTTTGCAAATTTATATTACTGATATCAATGCTGTGTTTAATTGCCTGTAAAACGCTGATTCAAACAATTCTTATATATTGCAAGTATCATTCATTTTTATAAGCAAAATAATTGAGTGATATTCTAAAGTATTTAGACATTGTTTCTCAATAGTAAATAATCATGAACTTTAATTATTTCTAAATGCTTAAATGGAGACTGGAAAAGAGGAAATTGATTAACACGAGTATAAATAATGTACTCTTATACTTTTTGAAGCTATTGTATTGACTTCTTAGCATTTCTAGCATAAAATCATTAAGAATGGCGTTGTATAGGTTTTAAGCTATAACTTCATTTTAGAATGGAAAAAACAGAGGAAGATAAAAAGAACTTATCTGGATGTATATGGCTTTTAAAGCGGTATTTTTAAATCTACATATAACTGCTTAAAAGAGCATATTATTATATAGAAATTTGGATACGTTAAAAACACAATCTTAATCTTATGTCCAAAATGTTAGATATCAAATTGTGCTTAACCTAAATATTTTAAGTCATTTTGAAATTATTCATAATCGTAACAGTTCATTGCACTTAGAATGAATCTTAAACGCATTGTTTAATATACGTGACTGCAAGTAAAAGTAAAAAGGGTATGGCTAATACTTGATTTTTCAACAATAATCACCATTAAACATTTGATCATAAATTCAAAAGAACATCAGTCATGATGATCTCATAATGGAAAAGATTTCAAAATGAATAAAACAAATACTTAACTGTCAGAATTATCATAACTGTGTGAATTGCTAAAGCGAGAGATATGTTCACATACAATAAAGACTTCAGTTAGGAAATTAAAAATAATAATTGTACGTCTAATATACATATGCAATACGTATGTATCATAAATGTTTTTAAAAATATGAATATTTAAAGATCATTATCTTGTAGCATTTTATTTAAAAGCATATATTTATTTAAAACTTTAAAAAGATATCATATATTTTTTAATATCTGTTGATTATGCAAATAAATGCTTTAATAAGGAAAATTTTTTTTTTTTTTTTTTTGAAAAAAATTATTACTATTAAACAAAGAATAATTAAGTTTAAATGAATCAAGAGGGAAAAACACATAATATTACTTAGTGTTATAATATTTTTAATAATACATTATCAATATTTTTAATGTTAAAAAAATATATTAAAACTTAAATTTAAAAAAGTATAACTCTATCTTAAATATAGTGATACACTTAAATGTTTATAGTATTTATACATTTAAATAATTATGGTTTTTTTGGCCTTAAATTATTAATTTTAAATAAAAATTATGTTAAAAATGATAACCAGTAATAAAAGGAAACAAACTTTATAGTTTAGATGCAATCAGATTAAAAATATCTCATATCAATTTGTTTTTAATTTCCGAAGGAGGCTGCACATTAATCCTTTGAAATGATACATTAAGACCGAACTCTCAAACATTTGTAAAAGGTAATTACTTGTAATAAGCTTGAAATCACCAGAGAAATATATAAAAATGGATCATTATGAAAATCCTATGGTTTCGGAACGTCGTGTGATGCCCCTGTGAAAACAAAAATTTAGGAACGTATTTTGTGTTGTAATACCTATATACATATATATATATATACATATATATATACATATATATATATATATATATATATATATATATATATATATTATATATATATATACATATATATATATATACATATATATATACATATATATATATATACACACTATTGGACAATTCCTAAGGACGGATAACACTATCATCCATAGCAACCTCAACATGAAAGGTAGCAAAATGTGGAATATTAAAATACGTGCGGGATATAAAAAGAAGAAATATGCGTACGCAAATTTTCTTCCACGTCTGTTCATCGCATGATAGCCTTCATAAGAGCTTTAAAGTTTTTGTCGCGTGTGGACAGTTGTTGTTTCATGTCAAAGTTTCACAAGAAAAATTTAATAGACGAACTTGAAACTGTTGGCATGTCTTCCTGACATCACTTAGAGGATTTTATGAGTGGCCGAATTATTGGAAAGGCAGAAGAAGGACGAAAAAGAATAGATGTTGCCAGGGAGTTCGACATCGCTCACAGTGTTATTTTTATGACTCTGGAAGCCGTTTAAAATTACTGGAATGTATTGTAGGCGGCACAGGGGAGATCGTGTTATAAGTACGACACCTACAGAAGACAGATATATCGTCCAATCAGAAAAAGGGAACAGGCGCTCCACAGCTCAGCAGGTGGCAAATAAGTTTCTTTCTGCCTCAGGAAAGCAGATGTCCCGAAACAGTTTTGCCAGACGTTTGAGGGAAGAGGACTATACGCCCGCAGAGCTGTTTTGTGTGTCCCATTAACCAGACAGCACCGTACGGCCCGTTTGCAATGGTGTCGTGAGCATCGCGATTGGACTGAACAGGACTGGGCATGCGTACTATTCTCAGATGACAGTGGGTTCAGTGTTTCATCGGATTGTTGACGCCAACTGATCTGACGCAAGAGTGGAACTGCTTATCGTCCAGAAAATATCCAGGAAAGAGACTGATATCCAACATGCAGTGTCATGGTGTGGGCTGTCATCATGATCAATGGCCGCACACCCCTACATGTAGTTGCAAATGGGACTATAATGGGCCAACGATACATTAATGTTCTACTTCCTCATGTTCATCTTTTCGTGGTGCTGTCCGTGATAATTTTTTTATGGACGACATCGCAACATGTCATCGAATACTATCGCTGTTCAGGATTGTCTAGACAGCAAAAGTATTCAACGCCTCATATGGCTATCACGTTTTCCAGATCTAAACCCCATTGAAAATGTGTGGTACTTTGGGGAGGAGAGTTGCTGGTCGAAACTATCCTCCGGCATACGAGAAAACCCTCATCCGTGCACTCACAGAGGAATGGGATAAATTGCCTCAACAGCTGCTGGATAATGTTGTGCAAAGTATGATACGACGTATGGAATGTTGCATCACACTCCACGGAGGACATATCCCGTACTGATATATTTCTTAAAGGTATCTGCTGATTTTTAGATGCATTATTCCATTTTTCCGTATGCAGCATGAAATGAACATTTTTTCTTTTAGAAGTTTCATAGCTTTTGTACTTCCCAAAACAATAAACATTCTTTATTCTGATGTTTGAACAGTGTGTCAACTATACTTTATCCTAGTAGGCCTCATTCTCGCTTAATGTTATGCTACATAGCAATTTGTGATCCTTCCTAAGCAATTATCCAGAAGTGTGTATATATATATATATATATATATATATATATATATATATATATATATATATATATATATATATATATATATATATATATATGTGTGTATATATAATGTTTTTAAAATTTAGGCAGCTTCAAGAAGCAGAGTTTCTTAAGTTATAATCTGATTTATAAAAAAGAATTTCCAAATGACATTATCAAGCACGTATTCTTAAAACTTCAAAAGACAACGATTCTATTAAAATGAGGATGAAAAAATTAGTTTTCTTTCCTTGAAAATAGTCATGACGTATGTAAAATTTTATAATTATTATTATTTTATGAATTTTATTTATATAATAATGCTATATTGTTATTAATTTATAAAAGTAATTATCAAATCAAATTGTAGAGTTTCGAGTGTTTCAAAAATATGTTTAAAAAAGCATAACTTAAATTAAATTAGAATTATAAATAGCAGCAAAATGAATGAAATAATATCATTTTTATATATTCTTTTTCTGCTTATTATTCTTTAAATGATAAGAAGTAAATGGAATAAGTTTTATTTAGAAGCAATATTTGTACATTTTAGTTATTTCAACATGTTTTAAAATTAAATACCACTTTTAAGCTTCAATAATCATTTTTATTTCAGAAGATCAATATCACACAATTTTGATTCAATTTTGGACCAAAGGTCACACTGCAAACTACTTAACTTTTAAATCTAATCAAAAGAGTTTTTGTAATAAAAAAGACGTAAGTATGAATTTCTAAAAATTTCATAAATAATTATTTATCATTTAATAAGATATAAAGCATATGATTTCAATATAAATTTTCTAAGGTTCTTTACATGTATATACAATTATTTATGCTTTTAAAAATTTATATACATGAAATTACTTATGAATTTTAACAGGACTGAAAATGTTGTAAGCTATTTAATCATTACTAATAAATGAATATTGCTTTTTTCTAAGGCTTAATTTTATTTCAATAGAAGTTGTTTATTGTAAGAAAATTACATGAAAAAGTCTTTTAAATCTGTTATATTATGTTTTAGGGGAAATAAATTGTAATCAATCTATATAAATGGATCAATTTATATAGTCCTAAGGTGAGATTTTACCTAAATGACAGTCATTTCCGGACTTCAAACAATCCTGATATGTACTTGATATAGATGATTTCCCCTAATAAAATGAAACTTCTGTATTATTCCGTAATGTTCACTGACCATTTCACAAGCTATTCTTTGTGTCCACTTCCTTTCACACACAATGGGAAAACCTAATGGTGTTTTATTTGTTGTCTATTTCTGTAAAAGTAAAAACAAAATTGGATGGCGACTATATCTCTCATTATTATGCTAACATAGATGAAGTACTTATTTATTGCAAAACAACAGGGTATTTATGTATAAAAACTTCTCGCTTTATTCACATATGTTTAATGATACTAACATCTGAAAAACATTGAAAGATAGTTTTTAACTCGTACCGGATTGGAAAATTGTTTAAAAGAGTTATTTTTTATTGTAACAAACTTGAAAGCTAGACACAAGCTATGTGTGTGTATGTGTGTGTGTGTGTGTGTGTGTGTGTGTGTGTGTGTGTGTGTGTGTGTGTGTGTGTGTGTGTGTGTGTGTGTGTGTGTGTGTGTGTGTGTGCGTGCGTGCGTATGTGCATACGCACGCATTGATATATTAATACTATTTAATTATTTGAGGAAAAAAGCTGCATTTATTGATATTTCTAAATCGTTTCGTAATTGCTTTTATGTTAAATTTTCGTGATCGGATGACATTTAAAAATTATTTTTATTTCCTATAAAAAATATAAATTATTTACAAATTATATTTTTATTCTCATGTATATTTAGTGATGAATAAAAAAGACATTATTAAAAACAAAATATAGTTTATAGTTTTTCATATGTTATAAAAGCAAAGCACATATATTAAGTGAAAAATACAAGCAAATTATTAAAAGAAACAACATCCGTTTTGTAAATTAAGAAAATTATATTGAAGAAATTATCAACTTTATAAAATTAATACCAAAATCATCTAAGTGATCAGAAATTTAGCGATAGATGCATTTCAAATAGCCCAATCAATAAAAGAATCACTATTTTAATACTATATTTTTCAATTGTAATTTTCAAACTGTTGTAGGTATATTCTTTAAAAATATACTGCATTTCTCCATGAACAAAACATTTATATAAATGTTTTATCCATGAAAATGCTTAAAAGTTTCTAGGTTAAATGAAAAAAGAAAAACATGATTGTTAATGGAGAGTGCCCACAATTTTAAAAACCTGGATGATTATTGAATTGGAAACTTATAGGATAATCTCTGCTTTAGTTTGAGGTCATTTAAATTAAAAACCACCACTAAAAATCACTCTTTAAGTTTTTTTAAAGTATTTTCAAATATAAATAATTCTCTTCTTCAAACAGCTTGAAGCATAAAAAACTTTTATTATAACGGTAAAATATTAATGTTTAATCAGCTTTTTTGCGCATTTTCCAAGTTCATAATGTTAAATACTAATCCTTATTTTGTTTTTGTGTAGTTTTCATTATGTAATACCATATGAAAAATTGCTTGAAGTCGGGAATTCATCAACGAATTTTTATAGGCCACTTCTAATTGTTTTAGACAGATTTCCAACAAAGTAATTAGTTTAATTTATGTGTGGCAAAGAAGAAAATTTGAAAAACTTCCACATGATCTTTCCGACTGCTATCTGAGCAGAAACTTGAAAAGCAACATTTATGTTTTTCTTTTTTATAATATATGCACATATTATCAAACATCTCTCGGACTCGAGATAATATCTAACATTTCTGATTTTTCTTATGTTAATGGTCTAACTCTTTTTATTTAGGATAATAATTATAATGAGCCTTTCTATTTTCGAAATATTTTTGCTTGATTAAATTTAGATTGGCAGAATTCTTAACATTAACTGATTGCTGAATTGCTTTCTTTGATAGCCTACTTCATAATTTGATATCAGCCTTTCGTTAAACATTTGCAGAAATTATCAATCAGACTATTAGCAATTAAAATTTTTAGTAGCTTATACTTTTTCCACCTTACATTTACCTAATTATAGTGTAACTGAAAATAGTGCTCAAGTGAAACTGAAAATTGTGCTCTAATATAGTGTTCGTGTTCCAAAAGCAAATTCATAAAGTGCAACTCTTTGGTACCTTATAAAATATGTTTATGTTTATTTATTGATTGATTTATGATAAAATTTCGCAGTTAAAATAGACAGAACAATGTGACTTGCATTATAATCCTAAGAAACATTAAGAGAATTAGGATTTCCTAAGTTTATCAATATTAGAAAATTAGGTAAAATTAGATTGAATTATGTAAAATGATTAAATAATAATTAATATAAGGCATAACAATTTTTGTATGTTTATCCAGCATATATATATATATATATATATATATATATATATATATATATATATATATATATATATATATATATATATATATATATATATATACATATATATATATACATACAAACATATTAACATATTAATATATATAAATCCCTCGCCATAGATAGTTTAATACTTTATAGCATATATATCAGATGATATACACTCTAGAATTTGATTCAGAAAGAGATATAATAACATTTTATCTATTTCAAACACCAGCTTAAATTAAATTACGTACTGAAGGTAAGGATTGCAGTCTGTTTCGAAAAGGTTTGTATATAAATGTCTATTCTTCACAACACTTTAATTAAGAGTATATAAAATAGTCTTCTTCAATGTAATGACTAAGCGTCGAGAATAAAACACTAATTAAAATAAACTGAAAATTAATGAACCTACACTGTTACATTTTAGTAAATTGTTTCCGTTTGAATAATAAATCTCGTTTTATACTTCAGTTTAAATTAGTTTCCATAATATAATTTTATTAAATGAGGATGTTAAATTGTAATATATTGTGTTTTGAAATTAATCCTATTAAAAAAATAATCTGAGATTTATTCTTGAGAATAAATTGGTGCAAATTTTCACGAAAATAAAAATTCTGTATGAAATGTTTCAGAAATTAGCATTTGAGAAATTATCTAAATTATTATTAGTTCTAAAAATATATAAAACTGTCTCCAATGTTCAAAAGAACAAAATCATGGCACACTAGTTTTTCAGCATATTCCATACATTCAATATTAGATATTTATTGTCAATTATGTGAAAGAATTTCTAAATCAATTAGAAATGATTTAAAATATGCATTTAATAACAATAATTAAAGTAATATTAAATAACTATTTTCAATTTATTCACAAAATAACTGAATATAAAACATTGGTTAATAACGAAAATCAAAATTAAATGCTGAAGAAATAAATTGACATTTTTGATATCTAGTGTAAATATCAAGATAATCAAAATACTTTACCAGTAACTTTGCATTCTTTCCAAGTGTTAAAAAATTATACGTCCTTAATTTTTATTTGTGTTCACTTTTTGTTACTTTTACATCATTATGACCACTTGTTAAAATTGTGCCAAACTACCGAACATTTCTTTTGCATTTAACTTCTATTATATATGTTGTAGTTCTGCAGTTATTAATTATACATTTTAATATAAACATATTTATTGAGAATAAAACTGAAAATAGAAAGAGATGATACATCGGAAGTGCGGTTGCTGCAATCTTTACAAATTCTTCATCTAGTTTTTTGAGTTGTTGCCAGCTCTTTTCTTCCAAAATTAAGTTTTGGAATTAAATAAAAAAATAAGATGATTATGAATCTCCTAAGCGGAAATTAAATTATCGACAGTCAAGCACGTATTCTGGGGCAACGCACATGACAACCAGAACCAGTTGATAAGGTGGTTCGATCATAAGGTGGTTGAATGCTTTTTTTCTTGGAGTCAACAGCACCATGTGACTTGGTTGTGCTGTCTTAAATGTTAATTTCCAAAAATGCTGCTTTGATTCGATATACCAAAACACACAAGTCTTTATTATTTCGATGAATTGGGATTAGCTTTTCAGAATCGGCCGCAACAGCAGTGGATCCGTCATATGCTGCTTCTAATGGGTTTTTACTGCATTATGCCTCAAGAAAACATGAGTGCATTTGTCCAGTTGTGGATGCATGTAAACAGTTTAGTTTCCATGAGAGGATGATGGAACCGGCTTTATACACCGCATAACTTCTTTGAGATTTTCACGAATACGTATCTGTTTCGCATCTTGGAATCATGAAAAAAAATCACTAGGAGAACATAGAACTAATTCATACAATAGGTCGGAAGGGGCATTTATGTCTTCACTGATTACAGAACGCAGACCGAGGAGAACAAAAAGAAGCACCAGAGTCCAACTTTAAGTGGCATGTGCCATTAGTGCAACTTTCAGTGAACGATTTGTCTGCTCGATAATGAATCAGGATGGTAAGGTGTTGTGCAAATCTTTTGGATTACAAGACAGGCAGCTACTTCTTTGAAGAGGTGAGACTCAAATTCATGACGTCTTTGATATGTAGTTATGAGGCCTGGAACACCAAATTTTGCTATCCATCCTCTTACCAGTGTTGTAGCAATTGTTTCAGTGGTCATCTCTGTGAATGGATATACCTCAAGACCATCAAGTAAAGCTATCAATGACCTCAAGGTATTAGGAATATCCTTACAAAGAAGGGAGTGGTCCCACGGTATCCAGATGGATATGCTGAAAACGAACATCAGTAGCTCTGTACTATCCAAGATCAAGGTTGACGAATCGTATCAGTAGAAATATCACAGTAAAGTACTGTTGATGAGCCAGACATCTGCAATTTTTGTAGTTTAAGTAATTGATGTGGAGCTGAGATTAATGTAGTCAATTCATTATCAATTTAATGAGCTTGTGCAAGCTTCTCGTAATTAATAGCATTGGAAGTAATCATCGTAGCTATGCGAGAAAAAGCATCAGCTGGAATATTATCAATATCAGGAGAGTACCAAATATCTCTAGTGAATTGCGAAATGAAGTCTAAATGACGCAACTGACGTGGGCTAGCTTTGTCTGACTTTTGGTTAAAATAGAACGATAAGGGCTTATATATGGCCTATGTAAAATATCAGCATTTGTCCCTCAACCATATTTGGGAAGTATTTAATACTTGCATAAACTACGAGCAATTCTCGGTCAAAATCACTATATTTGCTTTGAGCAGAGTTAGTTTTTTAGAAAAATTCTAAAGGGTTGAAACCAGTTTCGATGATTTCATTAAATGAGGAACATAATCTAAATTACTGGCATCGACCATTATGACAAGATCTGCATCGTGGAAAGGATGAGCTTAAAGGGTGACATCATTTACTTGCTTTTTACATTGCTCAACTGGGATAATCCAATCTGCTTCCCAGGTAATTTCTCGCTTGTCATTTTTCTTAGAATTCTTAAGGAATTTAAGTAAAGGAGCTTGCACCTGTACAGCATGAAGTAAAAATTTCTGAAGAAAATTCAGAATTCCCAAACCGTGTCTAAAGTCCAGAATCATAGCTGATCGTTTATACTTAGCGATGGATGATAATCGACTTTTTCACAACCAAACATGCATTTACTAGCGTTGATAGATAATCCGTAGAAATCAAGTCATTTTAGGATTTTTCTAACGTGTTTTATGGGAGTCAGAGTCTGACGATGCAATAAGAATATCGTCTAAATAGACAAAGCAATATCTTAAAGCTTTTAAAACTCCACACGCTTAAATTGCATCCAAGTCTGGACAGCGTTACATAACCCAAAAGACATAAAAACAAATTCGGAGAATTTGAAATTTATTATCATTGCAGTTTTATGTCTATCATCCGGGTGAACGGCAATATGATGATGAGCTCTTTGAATATCGAATTTTGTTAAAATAGCCTTACTTTTCAGATTATCAGTAAAACTTGCTAAATCCACGATTGAATACCAATCAGGTTTTGTTTGCCTATTGAGAGAGTTATAATCACCACAAGAACGCTAAGAATTCTCTTTTTTCGGAACCATATAAGGAAAAGAACTCCAATTTGATTTGGAAGGCACAATAATGCCATGATAAATCTTGTATTGAAATTCTTACTTAACAACCGTAGCTTTATTCAGATTTAAATTACGGACTCCAGCATGTACAGGAGGATCTATATATTCTATACGATGAAATTTGTTGTATTTAATTTTTTGTACTAAAATCTCTTGCTCCAGGTTCTTGAAATTAGATTGGGAAATTCTTTTAAAATATCAGCATATTTCGAATTAAGGGTGAAGGACACAGTTTGTATTCTTAAATTTTTCTGGTAAAACATTTGCCTTTTGTTGACACTTTTGTCTCTGAATATATAAGACGTCTATTCTTGATATCAATTTTTAATCTGAAATGATTAAGAAAATCAGAAGCAATGATAGCAGTGCCTCCATCTGCAATTGCAAAAATCCACGGAAAACATCGTCTTAAGATTAGATAAAGAGCAAGGAATTTTTGTCTATAAATTATTATTTGATAATCCGTAGCTGCAAAATATTCAAATTTAGTGAGTTTTATAAGTTCATTTGGCTTAGGAATGATACTTATAAGAATTTAGAATCAATTAAATAAATGTGTTTTTTTTACTTGTTTATTTTATTTATTTTTTTTATTTTTATTTATTTATTTTTTGTCATATACAAACAGGCGACATTTTTTAGGATTAAAGTTTCCAAGATCACAAGTCACGGCTGTAGTCATATATTCTAGTTTTTCTGATTATTTGGTAAAATAAAACAATCGTCAGATTGAGATATTGAATATTCTCAAGACTGTATACATTTACGTGCATTATCCCAAAATCGCTCAGGATAATAACAAAAATTATTTGGATAATAATGTTTGTTTCGTGAGTGTAAAGATGACCTACTCCGAAATTAGGATTTATTATGGGAGCGTCACAAATGAGCTACTTGCAATTGTAATTCTGCAATTTCCTTAGAAAACTCTTGTATCGAACTCGGGACAGGAGCAACAGAAGCTGCTGTTGTGCCGTAGACTGTAGCAGGTAAAGCAACGTCCACCACGTTGTCAGCAATCTCAGCAAATTTGCCAAATTTCTCTGAGGAAACAAATAAAACGTCAGAGGCTTTAATAAATGGCTGAGTCATAATTTTAAATTAATTAGGGGCAAGGAAAAATGACTGAAACTTTTTAATGCTTAATAAATGCACTTACTTTTTCGAAAATCAAAACTAATAAAAACAAAAGTCAAGAAAAAGTTCAATATTTAGCAAGAAATATATTGATAATTACTATTGGGGGAATTTCATTATTTACATTAAGGAATTAGACTTCACAACTGAATATACACAAGCAACGAACAAGTAATAAATGAAAGACGCGCATACATACATTCGTTAATGATAATATTTGATGCTTCGTATGAATATTTTAATAATTATCATAGAAGGAGGTATTCTTTTCACCTTAGGTCACCAATGTTGGGGTTCGGTAGTTATTAATTATAAATTTTAATAAGCACATATTTATTGACTAGAAACTAAAACTAAAAAAGAGACGATGAATTGAAAATGCGGTTGCTGCAATGTTTACAAATTCCCAATCTAGTTTTTCAAGTTGTTGCCAATTCCTTTCTTGCAAAATCATATAAAAAATAAGAAGACTATGTGTCAACATATATGTATGTATGTATATAAATAGATAGATAGACAGATATTATTATTATTTTAAATATGCTAGAATACTTTAAATGCATTTGTATATACTTGAAAAACAACTTAAAATGTCTGATAGCAAATGTAAAACAAATAAATTTTTTAAAAAACTTAATTAAAGTAAATACTTTATCTTCGTCATTTTAATCAGACAGTTCCTGAAGGCTGGCTCAAATAAGTGTTTCTTGCAGAATAATAAAATTTAAAGATTGAAATTCCATGTAAATATAACATAAAACCAATAAAATTGAATAACTATAAATAAAATATGCTAATATAACTATATCTAAGTCTAGTAATTACATGTAAACAGAAACCTACTATTTGTGATTTCCGAAAAATGTAGAAATTTTTTTATGAAAGAAGAGTTTTAAAAGGAAGCAAAATAATGCTAAGAATCAGTGCAGAGATTTTGATATGATTTTTAAATTTCTTTTAGCATGGTTATTTTTGTATTTTCTTTAGTCAAAAATATATTGACATTTCAATAGCAAAATAAATCAAACTAATAGTTTATTGAAGATAGTTGTAAAATATAATACAAATTAGAATTTTAGGAAGAACTATAAGCAATAATCGGAATTTTTAAATATATGTCTCAAACAATTTTCAGAATATCTTATTTTAAATGTACCGCTTGGAAAAGCATGAAAAAATTTTATGTTATTTAGTGAATTACATAGATTCTAGTTACAAATTATTCACCTTAAATTTAATCCAAAATTTCTGATTTGTTTAATTAAATTTTCTTCCATATTATAAAACTTTCTCAGTGAATGGGTACTTCCTTTTAAAAATTATTTAACTGTCAGAACAACTTGCTGATGACCATACAAGCTTATACTGTGATCTTGTGTGAAAAAAATCAATCAGTAAAGTGGTAACTGCAAACTGTACGGAGAAACATTATTTTATAAAATATTATCCCATTTATGAATTATGTTATTACAAATTTAACCATATAGTTATAAATATTTAATATGCATTCAAAAATATCTAATATGCATTTCTTATATCAAGTATACATAAATACTATTTTTAAATGCATTTATTTTTAGTATTAATAGTTTGCTAGATTTTTAAATACTATACTTACTTTATTTTTTCATATAATTTCAAATTTTTATTAATTTATACGGATGAATCCAATTTTGTACAAAAATCAATCTATAGTTAAAATTGTTTTTTTTTATTTTGTTTGTATTTAAAATTTAAAAGAGCGTTAAACGATAATATTTTATTTAATAATTAATTTATATTATTGAGTTTAGTTTTAAGGTATAGGTTATATACATTCTTTCCTCAAGGCCATTTTTTTTTCAAAAGATTTGCATTTCAAAAATCATTGCATCTCTATATACATTAAAAGCATATAATATGTTTATGTATGGGAATACATTGGCTTTATGTTTTCCACGAGTACATTTTGCCAAATGGTGCTTGAGGGAATTCCTCTATTACGAATGTGAATTACAATCAACCGCAAAATTTTTATTTTGGATATTCATTATATAATTTCAATTTTCGAATAGACGTGCAACAACAATTACAAATCACATATATATTCTTAAATTTTTATAATTGTTTAAATTATTTAATTGTTTCTTACACATACAAAATTAATATATAAATATTTCTTTTTACTTTTCCTCAGAAATACTGTTTTGGAACAATGTATTTATCAGCCATCTCCCCTGTACCTAACCCAAAAAGGGTTCTACCCGCTTAGAGGGAGTTGCTAGAAAGAATAAAAGAGAGTGGCACCGCCGGGGGCACCACCCCTGCAACAGTTCCAAACTCCGTACGCAACAGATCCAGACACATGTGGAGGAAACCCCTCTGCTGCCTTTGGCTGTCCCCAATTGACAAGTTTATGGAACATCAAAACAAGATATATTGCAAAAAAACATTGGCACAATAAAAATTACAAGATATACAATTTAACATCAGAGTATTCAATTTAGCTTAAGCAAACATGCAAGATAATAAGAAGTTAGTAAAAGAAATAAAGAGAGGTTGTTAAATAGACTTGGTTCAGCAAGGTTGTTAGTTCTCCTTGTAATTTCCTCGGTTAGTTTAATATAATTTTTCGGAACAATGTAACAAATAAAATGTTTTCCTGCAGATTTCTTCTGAAGTAAGTTGGAATAAAATAAATTTTTTACATCTGAATTTATAAATATAAATGTATTTGATATTTTAGATTATTTTGCTGTGAGTGCCTTTTTGTAAGAATAGATATTAGTGAAAACTTTCACACACACATAAGTATATTGCTAATATTTTCATAGCATGAGAACAAATATATATATATATATATAATTTCGCTAAATTGAAATATTTCAGTTTGAATAGTAAACAAATGTTCATTAAAATAAGGGGGAAAATACATTTGTGAAAATGGTATCAAATTTTTAGAATGTGATTTATTATTGAAAAAATGAAATTAAATAATTCGATGACTGTAAGATAATCAAATTCCAAATATACACACAGTCTACTTTCTTCGAAACTGATTTTTAAGAAACTGATTTGAATAAAACAATCAATATTTAAAGGTGAAGTTTCAGTATAATATTTTTATTTTCACTTTCTTTATTTAATTTTTCCAACGGAGAGATGGTTGACATTTTCTCTTTTATTTAGTTTTACCTCTATTTCTGTCACTGAATTCATTAAAATAATTCAATTTTGTGTTTCTTTAAATATTTGACTTTGACAAGAAGCAGAAAGGAAAATATCATCTTATTTTTTTCTGTTTCCAGTGCTTCCTGCTTTTTTCAAGGGTTTTTTTTTACTTCAATCTTTGCCTAATGAATTCACCAGAGACTTATTTGATATCGAAAAACTTAAATCTTTTTGAATTTATATTTATTAAAATTAGAAATATGAAATATGCGTATATATATATATATATATATATATATATATATATATATATATATATATATATATATATATATCTTTTTATATCAGTGTGTTTAGGATTTTTTATCATCCAATTCATCTCAAATATCTCAATTTTTAGTAGAATAGTTTTTTATGAATTAAAAACTTAGATTATTTTTTTGTTGGTATGGTTCATAAATCTTTGAGTAATATCTTTAAATATTTCTGATTGTGGATAATTTAAATACTTATGATGAAATACTAGTTTTATTTAAGCAATTCGTATTCAATGTGCCCCGCTTAATTTAATTTCAATTATAAAACCCATAGATAAATTCAATATCAACAGCTTCTGAAACAAATAATGTTGAGAATTTTTGCAAAAGCGACCATAGCCACTAAATTTAAATGGGTAAAAGACATTCAAAGATTAATGCGTGAGTTAATAATTGCTTAAAATGTTGTTAAAATATATCATTGTATTTCAACTTGTCAGATTAGGAAAGATATCCCAGTAATGAAGAAAGCAAAGAACATTTACTTCATGGATTGGTAGAATATGTGCTGCTATTAACCAACTCAAGAAGAGGAGGCGATTCCTAATAAAGGAAAAAAATTTTATTCCCAATATTTTAACATGACTTCAGATGTAATTTTATGAAAGATACTTCCATAAAAAATAAAACTAGAGGGGAAATTTTAAATAAGAATTAAAAAGAAAATGTAAATAGAATTTTTTAGCTTTTTTACAATAGAATTCATATTTTCAGTATAGTAAAAATATGTTTAAAAATTCATACATTTTTTTAAATTTAAAGTGCTTTAAAAAGTGGCTGCATTTTCTAATTTTATAGATACATTCATTGTTGTAAAAGAAATGATACGAAAACAGATATTGCCAGCTCAATCCCTTTAATGTATTACATTTTATGAACACAAATATTCTTAAATTATTTATATTTGTATCCCACAGCTCAAAAATTGGACATTATCATTCTTCTACCACAGAAGACTTTAGGAAAATCAATTATGAAAGAATTTCTTAGTTTTACTGTAAGATAATTAAAGTTAAATATATAAGTATTCTCAATGTTTTAATTTTTTGACATTTATGTTATATCAATAGCTTATAAAATACCTCATTAAAATAATTTAAATTTTTGTATGCATTTATGTTACATCAAGTATCTATGGCATATATATATTTCAATCAATATAAAAATATATAAATCTATACAAAAATTGTAATAATAAAAATATAGATTAAGACAAATTATATTAGTTACGTTAAAATGTAATAAAAGTGAAAAAAAGATTCAGAATATGATACAGTATAAATTGGTTTTACATTTAGTTTATGGAAGTATATAAAATATTTTAAGCCAAGCATTAAAAAAGACAAGTTTTAAATTATCTAATAATAAAATACCCGCAGACACGTTTTTGGCAAGAATTTCAAGTACCTGAAAAAGATGAAATAAATTTAATAAAATACTACAGTAACATATTAAGAAAAGAACTGATTACAGCTGTTTTACTGTGATTTTTTGTCATCTTTTAGAATCAAAAATATTATAGAATATTTAATAAATTAATGCTTTTGACAATTTAATTATTGTGACACTTTTTAAAATGAATGTTCATAGGGTAAGTTTAACTTCTTTGTATGATTCTTTGATGAAGCAAAAGGTAAAAATGAAGCCTAGAACAAAAATAAAATTTTACTGTCTTTTTTCCGTATGTCACTGATATTAAATTAAAACCATTTTGTTGATAAGAATATTGGAAATTTAATAAGTTTGAAGGAAATTTCTAAGCTGTTAACAACGTCAAAGAATAAACTGATGAGAACTACGTGAATAATAGAAAAATAAATCAACTTTTCCAACTCAATTTAATTTCACTACAGCTGTAAAAATGAATTTTGAATGATTTTGAATTTCGACAGTCATCATCTACAAAGTAAATTCTGAAACTGTTTGAATAATAGTTTTATTTTAGAGCAAATAAATTTTTCTTGTCAAAATTCATAGAAATCTGAAGTTGAAAATATAATTTGCTTAAAATTTTATTTTACCTTTTAATTAAAACTTATAAAAAAACATTTTTTTCTAATCATTATTAAAAATAACATTTCATTTAAAATTTTTATTATTAATTTCTAACTACAAAGTAAAGAAATTTAAGATGCATTCCAAGTACAGATAATTAATATGCTTTATTAAAGAAATTTTAAGGCGGAAATTAGTACTTCTAGATTTATGAAGTTGATTAAATTAAATGGTCCCCTTTTTCTACCGTATTTAATGTATCTTTAATAAATGAAACAAAGTAATTATGAAATTTATCAAACAAATTGCTTAATTTTTGGAACGTTATCTTTATTGCTATGAGCAAATAATTAGTAATTAATAATTTGTGAGTCTCTGTTGTTTTGCTCCTCATTTTAATTATTTTTTGTTCCTTTTACCATTTTAACATATATTAGGTTTTTTAATAAATGTTTGTTGACTTAGTGGTTGTAACATTATGAAAAATTGCAAATGAAAACCTATTTGAAACCAATTTGTACCCATTTTATTTGATGAATATATTAAAGAAATAATCTTGAAATATCACACTGTAAAATGTTAACGAAAAATAAAAAACAATAGTACATTTATGTAATATAGTAAAGTGAATTATAAAAAGAATATTTAAACTTTACAGCACTTTTGCAAATAGTAAATTATCACTTTTGATCCATAATATAATCAGAAAAATCATTAAAGGAGTATTTGTATTTTTTGCTTGCAAATTTTTCGCACAAATTCTTATCAATGAAAATTTAAACTTAATATTTGTATGATAAGGTATATATACACCTTTCTATTTAATAATGCCACGTAGTTAATAAAATTTTAATACTGAATGAAAAAATTAAATAAAAACAAATTAAATATACATTTGAACATTTTAGATAGTTTATTTAATTATAAAAACCTATTTAAATATATAATTTTGTAAATATATAAAACTTATAATTATTCCTAGTTATCTTCTCAGTTAACAAGAGGAATAAACATTTCACCAGGGAGATTCTATAACTAGTAAATATATTTACTGTTCACAGTTTAACTTTGCCTCATGTCGCAAATATAAATTTTCTTTTAAGAAATAAGTATATATAAAATTATACTACTATAAAATGTATAATAATTTCAGTTTGGTAAAACTTTGGAGCGTATGGTCAATGCCCGTCTTGTTTATGCAATTGAAGACAATCAGTACATATCACTTTATCAAAGTAGTTTCCGGAAAGGTCGATCTACTGTGGACAATATTGCATACCTAGAAACACAAATTAGGAATGATTTTGTACGGAGACATAATTTGGTGTCTATAATTTTTGACATAGAAAAAGCCTATGATAAGACATGGCGTTATGGAATTCTTCAAACTTTGTATAATTTTAATTTCAGAGGAAATTTACCCATTTTTATTCAGAGCTTTTTAAATTCTCGCATTTTTAATGACCATATAGGATCTGTTTTATCTAATCCATTTATCCAATGTGAGGGGTTTCCTTAGGGAAGTGTTTAAGTGTTACTGTTTTTAATATTTTCATCAGCAACATTCTTCATGTATTGCAACCATCTGTCCATGGAACTTTATATGTTGACGACCTCCAAATTTCTTGCCAAGGTTCTAATATGCGACTGATTGAACGGCAATTACAAAATGCTGTCAATAATCTAGTTGCTTGGTGTAATGAAAATGGGCATATTTTGTCCCCTTGTAAAAGCAAATGTATCCATTTTTGCAGAAAAACTGGGCCTCATCCTGATCCAGAAATTAAGATATCAGGCACAACTATTCCCGTAGTTAATCAGGTATCATTTTTTGGGCTTATATTTGATAAAAAGTTAACCTTCCTACCACATATCTTAGATTTGCGCAAAAGATGCGAAAAATCACTAAATATTCTGAAAGTTCTCTCAAATACCTCTTGAGGTGCAGATCGTAAAGCATTACTCCGAGTGTATAAGTCAGTTATTCTATCGCGAATTGACTATGGTAACGTAGTTTATGGATCAGCCAGATCATCAGTTTTGCGCAAATTAGACCCTGTTCATCACTCAGCTTTACGAATCTGCTCTGGAGCATTCCGGACATCTCCTGTCCATAGCCTTTATGTAATTTGCAACCAGTTACCTCTTGATCTGAGACGTAAGCAACTCTCTCTACATTACTATTTTAAAATGCTATCAGTATCGCAACACACTTTGAGATCAATGGTTACTTGTCCCTCTTTAAGAAGGCTATATAATGCACGACCACATAACATATTACCATTTTATGAACGTACAAATTCATTCCTGTCTTCAACCGAGTTTCCTGATTTACATGTTCAAGCTACAGATGCTCTAGGATTTCCTCCTTGGAATATTCCTGTTGTCAATATAATCAAACCTTTACTGGATACAATAAATCAGCTACATCTCCCCTTATTTTGCAACAATTATTTTCACACATTCATTCTCATTATTCCTCCCACATCTCTGCATATACAGATGGCTCAAAATCAAGTACTCATGTTGGTTGTAGTATTGTTGTTGGAAATACAGTTTACAGCTATAAACTGCATGCATCATATTCTGTGTATACAGCCGAAGCTGTTGCTATTAAACGTGCTCTAGAAATAATACATTCTAGCCCTTATCGAAAATACTGTATCTATACAGATAGCATGAGTGTGGTCATACAATTAGATCATTTTAATGATAAGTGTCATCCAATTATTATGGAAATATTGGATATATTAAATATATTGAAGAATAAAGGATTTGACATCTTGTTTTGTTGGGTTCCAAGTCATGTTGGTATTGCTGGGAATGAACTTGCTGATAATGCTGCTAAAAATGCCTCTGACATTTTGCATACTCCATTAACATTATTTGACATTAAGCAAATTATCAAAGATTTCATTTTCTCCCACTGGCGAAAAATATGGGACTTGCAGAAAAACAATAAATTATATAGTATATCCTCTCACATCCTTCCATTCCCAGTTGCTCCCATGCGAAGAGTTGATGTAAAACTCACGCGGCTTCGTATTGGACATACTAGATTTACACACAAGCACTTATTCTTGTCTCAGAGTGCTCCAATCTGTGACATGTGTAATGTACCATATACGGTACATCACATTTTAATTGTCTGTCCTAATTTCAATGATTTACGCATTGTATTGTTTAATACCACAAATTTAATTTTATCCGACTTCATTGGGTTTAAACCACATAGAAATTTGTTTCCATTTTTACGTGCAATAGGTTTCTTGAATTCCATTTAAGATTTTTTATCCAAAATAATCTTTACATATGCTTTTCTTAAACTTTTTACACATTCCATTATATACATATGACTAGTCTCTTAACACAGAATTTTCACCTTCAGTTTTAAATATTGTACGGTGCAGAAATGTCCAATATTGGACCTTGCATTAGTAAACCTTACAAAATCAATCAATCAATCATTCAGTTTGGTAAGAAAGCCCCATTTTAAGTATATAAGTGAATGTTCATTTCTAATGTTAGATTCGCTATTTAATCAAAATTTCTATTGGAATAATATCTGCAATATTATGTCCAATTGACAAAACTCTTTCTCGATTAACTTTTATTGTTTTTAATGCGACAGCTTAGAAAGAAAGTATTATATATATATATATATATATATATATATATATATATATATATATATATATATATATATATATATATATATATATATATATATATATATATATATATATATATATATATATATATATATATACAGTATATACAGTATTAAAAGTAAAGATATAAAATGTCACTTCTCTCAAGTGTCTTGTATAAACAGAAAATCTGATAAATCATTTAATTTTCACATCTAATTTCCCAACAAAGGCGTTAGTTATTTCTTAAAGAAAACTGTGTAAAATTTAACTTTTATTTATCAGTGAATTACTATAGACGAAATGCAATCTTGTTTTTCTTTTTTAAATACCTAGAGTGTGCCCTAAGTCTTCAATTTTCTATGCTTTGATTGATATTTCCATTTATCATTGGAACTGAATTTCCATCCCTCTGGTACTGAAATATTAAATTAAGATAGGAAATAGGATCATTGAATCATTAAATAGTGAAATTGAACAAAAAATTTATTTAGCTTAATATTTGAGATACATTGAATATGTAACAGAGAGAAATTTATTATATTCGTAAATCTCAAATATTAATCTATATAAATTACCGTGTGAAATCATTTTTTTATTATTTATTTTTAAGCGCATCATGGAATTGGAGATAACATTTTGATTTCTTAAAAAATTAAAAAAATGAATCAAATTAAATTAAGGTTTAAGAAAATTTAGGTCTTAATATTATATATAAACAAAAGTATCATTTCATTGGAAGATAAGAATTTATGTTATCACAATTAAAAATATTAATAATTAAAGTAAGCACTAATTAAGTAAAATTGATGAAGAGCTCCACAATCCATTTACATAATAAATTTTTCTGAGTAATTATGAATGAATTATTTATTATATGTGCATTAAATCGCCGTTTCATTTATTACTGTCGTCTGATAGCGAAAATTACCAAAAAAAATTTAAAATATTGTTTAACAAGAATACTAAAATGAGTACTCACTGGACAGTTATTATATATCAATTTTTATATGCTTTAAATAACTTTAAATAATTATTCTATTTCTTCTATTATTTTCTCTTCTGTCAAAATCTCTTAACGATAATTTTTTGACTTAGAAATCTATGTTAAAGCTACGGACATAGGAAAATAATTTTTTACTTCTGTTTACAAACTTTCACATTGTGTTCATTAAGCAAATTTAAATCATCATGAGTAACGGACTACAAAATAACTATAATATTTCGTTAAATATCGGAACGTACGCAATATACTATAATCCCTACCTTTTTATAGATTAAAAAGCTGTCGTTGAATGACAAATTAAAAAAAAAACTTTTTAAATATAATATTATCTTCTATGAGTCACCAAGATACCCACACAAAAGATCTTTTCACAATAGCTATCTCATATGGTTGAAACTTAAATGTATTATTTTAAGCTTTTAATGAAAAGAGTGTAAATTTACAAAGTATATTAATTAAATATGCAAGGACTAAAAACAGTTTTAAAATAGATGTTGTATAAACAAAGTAAAAAAACCTTAATAATGTATAATATAATACCTCATAATAATCATTTTAATGGGAAATAAATATTTTAAAATTCTTTTTTTTTTTACAATAGCAATTTAAAACTTGAATGGTACATTAAAGACATTTTGTTTGCTTAATTAATAAGTATTTTCCAGTTATTTTATTTATCTTGTTAATTTTTACTATAATTTCAAATTACTAGAAACATCAAACAAGTTTGATACATCCTAAATAAAGAGTGCTTCTAAATTTATTAAGCATCCTAATCTTGACAGCATTTTTCAGGATTTAATGAGTTTCTAATTTTACTTGTTTTCTTAAAAATACTTAATAAAAAGAAAAAAATATTAAAATATTTTCAAAAATTTTAAAAATAAATTTTTAGTGAGTAAAACAATTGATGTTTTGTAAATTTTCTGATTTTGGAAAATTATTTTAATACACAGCAATTAAAGGATGATAGAGCAGAAGCCTGTTAATATACTACTATTTTTATTTAAAGATATGTTTATATTACATTCGTAAGTATAATTCATTGAACACATTATATAATCAAAAGTATTTAATTTATATATACTATTATGAATAACGAAATATACACCTTTCAATAATTATTTAAATTTTTTTTTATAATTTAAACATTATATTTTCTTAAAATTGAAAATTTGTATCTATTTTAATTTTTTTTACCAATATCCTAAGACTTATCACATTTGAGCTTTCTTTTACTTTGAGTTTAGAGGCACGTTTAATAATGTCTTAACGAAACAAAGATGGGTTATGAATATCAGTAAGTTACATCAAAAAGCAAAATTTCTTAAATATTTTAATCAATAAAATTATACATATATATATATATATATATATATATATATATGCTGGCAATTTCTTTATTTTCAGTCAATTTTCGTGTTTTCATTCAAGATTATTAAAAATTAATAAAACATTATTTAAAGATATAAAGAAATGTCACTCAAATTTAATTAGTGATTTTTTTAATTAAGAATAATTAGTTTAGTTTAAATTTAGCCAACGCCCGCTCTTGGCCTTTAGGCCATTTGACGCCGAGCCTCCCAATAACGGCTGACGACATCGTCAGCTGGATGTAGGGCAATTGCAGAGCACTGCTTTAATTAAGAATAATTTGTGGGGACAAGAAATAAACCTTACATAAGAAAGGACAAATTTAAAACTGACAATACAAACCTCCAAAGCATTTGCAGCTACATCAAATGATAATAATTAAAATATTTTTTGTTGAAACTTTTAAAACTTATAATTTAAAAATTTTTTATCTGGGTAATAACCTTTACAGAAAAATTGTGTAAATAAATTTATTAGTATAATAAAATATGCAACAAAAAAGTAAAACTCAAATTTAGTAATATATTTTAAAGATGTTATATAATAACTTATTTTTTTCATTTTATATTTAAGTGTTTGAACATTATAATTGATTATGGCACACACTACATTTTGAAACAAAATTTCTTAGACAGGCTTTTGTAGCAGAAAATAAATATCTAATGAAGTAAATCTAGTGTTCAGTATAAATTGTATTTACCTTTTAAAAAAATTTTATGTTAATTTAGTAAAGAAAATATTAAATATATAATAGGATTTTTATTTTTTTACATGTTTAAAAAATATTTCTAAATTTAAAGGAGAAAATGTTTGCATATTTATAATGAATCACACAAATTTATTATGAGTGTGATAATATTTGCAATTTAATTATGTGCATGATTTTTGTGTCCATTAATAATATTCATAAAATTCAGTTGCACTTATAAACTGAAAAATAAAATATTTATTATAAAAATTATTTTTTGAAATTATATATAAAGAAAGAAAATCTAAAAACAAATAGTTTAGAGTTCTGGCACTCGATTTAGCCGTTCAAATCCTAACCTTGGCATTGATGTCTGTAGTACTTTAGAATATTTAACCTATAGGCAATGGTTTAATTAGTTTAAAAGTTGAGCGATTAAGAAACCAATGTGTTTATTAAAACATTTTCAGTAAAAAATAAGTTCTAAGAAAATTTATTCTTTGATCTTCTTTTTAGTAAAAGTAAAATCTAATATAAAGTTTAAATTTAGCTTTTAAATGATGCCAAAGGATGAAATATGTTTATAAATAATAATATGATATATATGGCATAGTTATGATGTGAAATATATTGAACCAAAACTTATTAAAACATTAAAGAAAATTAAACTTATGTATTGAGAATAATTAACTACTGAAAGCCATTTAGATGTGCATTCCAAATATGTAAACAATATTAAAAGCCATATAAAATCAGTCTATTAGTTTTCTTTCTTTAATGTTTTAACAAATTAATTAAAGATAATGTTTGATTGATGAAATGATTATTTCTTTAATGTTTTAGCGAAATAATTAAAGATAAAAATTATCAAATATTTGAAAAATGAAATTAATTTTACTAAGAATTATTAAGAATATTATGTAAGGTATAATATTCTCCTAATATATTAAATGTATGAGGTTGCGCAAAACAAATATTGACAAAATAGGAGATAGTGCCTTGGTTTAGTATCATTTTTTTCACTGTTTTAATGGTTAGCTGAATGGTTGGTGTTGCGTCTATTTGAAGTCAAATTATATTATTCTTGGTGCCAAATTCACAGCCTTATTGTATTAATGTCTTTTATATATTTCAGTAAAAATTCTATGATTTGCAAAATATCAGAAAAATGCTGAAATAAAATATTTTATTACATAATTTGTTTCAAAATATGATTTATAAGACATTAGAGATTATAAATTAATCAATAATATCAAGTAACTAATTGAACATTTATTAATTCACATGTAAATGTATATTAAAACTATATGAATTGTTTCTTATTTTTTTATTGTGGCCTTAAATTGTCTTTACTTACTCTTTTTCTTTTTTATTATAAATATAATTTCTATTTTTAAATAGAAAATATCACACAATAAAATAAGAAGTTTGGGTGTTTTTCAAAAAGCAAGAGAAAGAACTACAGTAAGCATTTATAAAAGAGTATAATTAAAAAAATATACAATTCTTCACTCGTGATAAATATAAGTCATCGTTTGTAATATTAATCTCTAAAAATTAATTGTGTTTTTGTTCTTGTTCTAATGATTCTTATTTAGTAATATTTAATTATAATATTTTCACATAAATTTAAAGCAAATTATAGAATTTCATAATGTTTTAATTAATGGCTCAATCTCTTTCATGTTAATTCAAAACAAATTCAACTGACTGTAATACTATAAAGAAATTAGTACATTCCCCAGTTTACTTAAAATTATTTATAAAATTACAAAATAAGAATTATCATGAAACATTTATGTAAATTCAAAGTTTTTTTGGTATGGTATAATATATTTTTTTATATAGTGTTTTCAAATCATAAGAAAACTAGTCTGGATTTCATATTAATTGAAAACAAGTTAAATTTTATTTCATTTTGATTTGAAAACATATCTTCAATTATTCTACAAACATTTTGTTTTAATAAACAAACTTTGCGTGCAAGTAAGCTTTAATTTTTGTGCAAAATGTTTTATTAATAACAGAAAAATTAAAGGACGAATGTTTATTAATATTTAATGTTATGCGTTTTTTTTAATATTAAGTGTACATCGTTGATACGATTGCATTTATAAATCAGGTTCTAAATAAATCCTGAATGATTGAAAGGATTAATTAGAAATGTCATAAATTTCCAATATTCATTGATTGATGTACAAGCGTAAAAATTTCTTAACTAGTTAGGAAATTATCGTGAAGAATAAGAGAAAATGAGTTGGCTCTTTACCTCTAATTAATTATCATTTTAGTATTTTATAGCTAAATATTTAATATTGTAGTTTATATCATTAATCATTCTCACGTCATTTTTCTTTACATAAAATGATTAATATTCAAAAATTGTGCTTAAAATATTTTAGAAATAAATATTTCATTTACATTATTTAATAAGATCATGAACCGATAAGAAGAAAGTAAAGTACTTAAAAGTAACATCGCATGTCAACGTATTTCAGAAATATTAAGAATTTTATTTTTATTCACCCGCTTTTACTCATTTTATATTTTCTTATTTAATTTTACGAAAGGTTTCATAAAGGAACGTAATTGAAGCTTATATAATATTTAAGCATACTTATTCCAGAATTTCATAAAATTTTTTAATTAAAATAATTCTAAAATTTTATTAAAAAGATTTTATATAATTTGAATAAAAATAGAAGAATAGAGATAGAATAAAAATAGAGAATATGCATAAAAATAAAAACCAAAACTAAATTCCGTGTTACGACAGCCCATGTAGGACAAAACCTTACAGTGCCAATAACATTTTCCATGACCGATGGCCCTGGGATGGGAAGCATATGTCCTAGTTAGGTGGTCAGCCTAATGTGAGATTCCCAATGTTTAGTGGGGTGTTTGGTACTCAATTTATCGACCCACAATAGGGATGAAAGGCTGACTTGACCGTGCCCAATTCGAGGAATGAACATCGGATCTGTGTCTCGAAGCATGAAACACTGCCACTTAGACAAGGATTTCGCATAAAAATAAATTTCAGTTATATTTTTCAGTTAGATTTTGCATAAAATAATTCTAAAATTTTATGTATTGTATTTTTTTATAATTAATCATAATACATAATGAAAAGGCAATAAGTTTTATGAAGAATATGTTTTGAATTCTTCATAAAACTGAATGAATATCTCAAATATTAAGCTATATGTTGAATATGTTTTCAGAATTCTAATTTTATGGTAAAAAATACATTCTTATAAAAACTGGCATAGAATATTTAGAGCCATAGAAAAATACCTATATAAAATTAATATTGATAACTCTTAAATGTTAATAAAAATACAATAAATGTTAATCCAAATATCTAATAAGATTCATTGTGTTATTCTTCAAGTGAATATTTGCAAAATTTGTATGCGGTTTTATTCAACTAAATAATTGTAATTGAATACATTTTAAATATGTTTTTTTCCATATATTTCATATAAAATATTTATACAGTATGCTTAAAATTCCTTCGATATTAATAACAAACTCAGCTCAAGTAGAAACACAGTTATTTGCAATTATATAGGAAATTTAAAGAAATAATCTACTTTTAAAAGTATAAAAAAATAAAATAATTTACATTTCACTAAATAAGTATTCAATTAATCAGATTAGAGTCATTAGTATGTTAAAAGGGGCATATCAGATTTATTAAAATTTGAGAAAGTGTTTCGTATTTTAAGGTAATGGTAAGCAATATTCCTGATTAGACTTACGTAATTGTTTTGATTTTCAAACTCTTTTTACATTTAAGCAAATAGGAAAGTAAATTATACATTTTAATACATTTATTCAAAAAACATTTCATCCACATTTTTATTTTTTATTTAGATTAAAATTATATATTTGAACATTTTTTCTTTTATTTCAATTTGAACCTTCCATATTTTAAAAGAATTCGGAAATTTCAGATCTGATAATTTTTAATTTTCTATAATATCAAAAAAATTTCAAGTGTCCAATTTTTAGAGAAATATTGGAATTTTTTGTGTAACTTTTGGTAAGTTAAATATTAAATACTAACGTTTAAAATCACATCACAAATAAATCAAAATAAATATGGTATTTTCCTTTTGGAATATGCCATTTATATTTAAGGATATCCACTACCAAAATATTTGCATTTCTTTCATTTATTTAATTCTCTACATTAACAATAATGTATTATGAACAATGAAACTGAAGAAGTTTAAAATAACAATGATACGTCTTTTATTCTAAGAATTTAACTTTGTTACGTTTTGATTTCAAAACACCGTACAGTTATAAGGTTTGCTTATAGTTAATAATATATAAATTGCTAAAAAGTTTATAAATTTAATATAAAAAATTTCAATAGTTATTTAAATTATATTGTAAAAGAAACAATGACTGCTCTTTCGCTCATTCATTGATTAAAATTATAAAATTTTATTGCCTACATTTTAGAATGAAATTCTGAAACAGAAAATTATATGTACTGAAAACAAAAATAATGACAATAGTAAATATGATAAATAATCAAATATTGAATTGTTCGCAATGTGAATAAGTTAATTTAGGTTTATAAGGGAGGAGTTTTCTTTAAGATATGGTAATTAAAATCAAAGAATAATATTACATTAACATCTGATTAACAAGTATAAATTACAAAAAATATGAATTCTATTCCAGCTGGCAATTAATAATTTAAATATTTTAAGTTGATTATTCAAAAAATTACGTAAAAGAAAACTCTAGGCTTGAAGAAATAACTTTTCTTTTTTACTAAAATTAAAATTAAATATTTTTAAAAGTGTTCTGCATAACTCGTGACATAAGAATCGCAATTTTGAGAATGTCACTAATTAAACAAAACATTAACTGTTTCTTTCGAATAAATATTTTTCGTTAATTTCCCTTGGCAATGTAAAAAAGAAATTAGAAATCAATATTCATTAAATCTTTGAACAGATTTCTCATTAAGAAAAAGTAATTGCATAAATATAAAAGTTTTCTTCAGCAATTTTAACTAAATATAAGAAAAAGATATGTTTTTTTTAAATTATATTTAAATGCTCTGATACATAATTTAATAAAATAAGATGTGATAGAAAACATTATTTTAACAAATCAAATTTCCAAATAAAAAACAAATAAAATAACTAACATTATATGCTAATTTTTTAAAATATTATCTTTATCACTAAATATTTTTCTTCATGTACACTTTTGAACTAGTATTTGCTTATTACTTTACATTTATTTCTTAATTTACGAAAAAAAAATCGCTAATGTGAATTTTTTGATTTATTAAAAGTTAAATAAAAACAATAGTTTGAAAGATGTAGTATATTGGCTAAAATTACACGTTAATTGCACTTTTTAGTAAATTAATTATTAGCATATTAATAATTTGGCATGCATTTTAATAGATTTACAAGGTATAAATGTTTGATATTTTTAACCTTTGCAAAAAAATAAATGTAAAAACTTAATTTTTGTCTTAATTTCATGAAATATATTCTAATTAATTTCTTTTCATTCTTTATATTTATTAAATTTTTATGGATATTTTTGCATTTGTATATGTATATATATATATATATATATATATATATATATATATATATATATATATATATATATATATATATATATATATATATATATATATATATATATATATATATATATATATATATATATATATATATATATATATATATATATATATATATATATATATATATATATATATATATATATATATATATATATATATATATATATATATATATATATATATATATATATATATATATATATATATATATATGTATATATGGTTATTGCAATAATTTAAACGCTAGCTAATAAAAGTGACATTTTAGTACTCACTTTGTAGGCATCAAAATATTGCTACCATTTTTTATAAATAGAAATGTATACATTCTAGAAGAGAATCTTTCGTAAAATTCTGTAAGTCTTGGATTTCTTTTAAAAGTGGGAAATTTTTCTCACTTTTAATTTCAAAAAAGTCAAATTGTATGACCGCTCAAATCTTTAAAACTGCCAAATTGTATGCCTTTTAAATTTTTCAAAGAAGCCAAATTTTAAGAACCCTTCCAGTTAGAAAAGTTTGACTAAAATATCCCTTCTCTTATACATTTGTAGAGGTATGTTGTATAAAGCCATGACAGCATACACACATCCGAACAAGACAAGTTTGGCAACGCAAATTAGTGGATCGGAAGAGAAGCTTAAGAAAGAATGTTTCAGTTATTTATACAGGTTATAATATCAAAAATGCAAACAACTGAATTTAGCTGACCGGTTGCATCTTGTGATGCTAATTTTGTTTCTTTCAGAAGATGGAATTTCCCAAGGTAATAAAGCACCTTATTTATAAAACGAAATTTTTCAAAAGAAGTGTGATGTATAAAAGAATGAACTGAAAAATCTACTTTAACCCTCGCAGTAATCTTACATCAATATAATTAAATTGTAATATTCTATTTAAAAACGCATGATATAAAATGCTTTTTCTCCACCGTCATCTGCTCCATAATATTTATTATATCTCCATAAAATCTCTTACACTATTCCGTTAAAAACTATTTACCAATCTTTGAATCTGTGTCCATCGATCACTTGTAAAAAACCATCCAACCTCACCAAAACATATTCTGGATCACGTAACATAATTTGAACTTTCCCGGGAGGATTTATCCTCAGATCCGCAGCTAGTCATCAACTCTTTCTAACTGTCAACAATTTATTGGAGTTGATCTGAAAAATGTCAGATCTTTAAAAAAGACAAACTATGTGCGTGCGTGCGTGCGTGCGTGCGTGCGTGCGTGCGTGTGTGTGTGTGTGTGTGTGTGTGTCTACCTGTGCCTGTGCCTGGATGAGTCCAAACTGTATTAAGTGTCAAATGTTATCTTGTACCTTACAAACATATTTTATTACTCTAAGATGCATGCACGATTTGAATAACCAACAGTATATTAAATAAATTTATCATGAAAATTCAACAATACGAAATGTGAAACATATTCATCACCTATATGGTGTTCCAGTACATGTTTCTTTTAAAATCAAATGTAAGGAAATACATAACAGAAATAGAATTAATAATTCACATGAGAAGGGATTAGGGATGTCGGATGTCATGAAGAACAACTATTATTAAATGGTAAGCATACTTATAATTTCATTTATTAACGTTTACCTTCAACATTTAAAAACTGATAATTTAATTTGAATTAATTAATTATATATTTCAATGTAAGTCATTTAGTAGCTATGTTATAGGGATTCAAACTCTTTTATATTTTGTTCAGTAAAATAATTCCACAGAAACATGTTCAAATCTGATTAAAAATAAATTCTTCTTCATAAGAAATATTCTCACCGGAAAATTTTGCCTCTTCATTTAATTAATGTCTTTGAAACGTTTCTACGAAAGGAAGTATAAAGATAATTAGAAGCTAATTAAAACGCTTAGTGACTGGAAAAATGCGGCAGCATATTGTGAATTTTTATTTGTAAAAATGTCTTATTTCCGCTTCAGGAAACGATATTGAGTGATGATACTTATATAACACAAACTGCATAGCTAATTAAATTTACGTGAAAATTTGAGGACATTAAAGAAAATTATAAATTCGAACCGTAATTAAATGAGTTGCAGAATAAGTAAGATATGAATTTTGGGGCTGCATTTTTATAAAGTAATCATATTGCTATATTAAAAATTATTGAATGTTTATAAGTTCTCTTCGATGACAAAATTAGACAACAGAATTTTGCTCAACAAATTTTAAAAAAATAGTTCTCTTTTATACGATTTTAATATTTAAGTACTTCTTATATATCAAAGAAAGTTTATATGTATGCGTCTATACTTGTGAGTGTCTGCAGTTAAATATTATAGAAATGAAATATTTTATAATGAAATTTGAATTAGAATATAGAACTTTTAGTTTAGATTTTGGTAAAAAATAAAAGCATTCTTCCATTTCAGAGGATAGAACTCGTAAAACACTCTACATACTAGATTTTAGAATTTAGCCCACTACATTATCATAAAATCATCACTTTTGTGTCGTCGAGAAATAAATATGTTCAAAGTTGAAAGGAATATTTTAATGATTTGAACATGCTTCTAAAATATTACTTTCCCGAAACATCTTTCATAGAAAAAGTGCCAAAACTTAGAAATTATATAATTGAAAAAACTTATAATTGACTAACCAAATTATATTCAAGCCTTTTTATAGTCACGCAAAAAGTCGAAACTCACCATATGTCCCGTAGTTCAATGGTGATAAGTTTCGATCTCGGAAAAGTCATTCTCCATTACAAAAAAATGTATACAATTTAGTCATAAAAATTATATCTGAATTATTATTTCAATTTTATTTTATCATTTCCATTTAACAATATTTTCCAGAACTATTATGATAACAATACACATTATATTTGATAGCCAATAATTGCCTAACATTCCGTATAATGTAATAATGAGTTTGATAAGAATAACATTTAATATTATAATTAAATAATAAAAATATTAAAGAATTAAATGTGAATGCTGGTATATCGGTATTTTGGTACATTATTAGGTCATGAATAACCTCTTAATCAATTTTTTCATTTCATTCACTATAAGTTATGCAAATACTAGGAAAATACAATCAAGAGAATTAAATGTTAATGTAGGGGAAAATACAAATAACAAAGTATTACTTAGTAATTTATCTTGCAAGGCAACACAGTAATATATAGGGAAGATATGATATATTGAATAATAACAAGTGATAATTTTTTTAACAAATATAAAAATTTAACTACTGTGAAAGTGCTACATCAAGGAAAATTAATAGCACTTATACACTAAGAAATTCAGTTAATGAGAAACTAGATCCTATGAACAAGTGCAGCCCCATTAGATTTACTTTATATCTCAGTCCATTCATCGCAACGATTAATGTATAACAGCAAACCATCTCTCAGGAGTTATCGACAAAACATTACTTACTGATGAACATATTGATGGACATGCTTTGATGTTGATTTTCAATTTGCCATTGTCTAAATACATTTAACGTCTGGGTTTATGTTGAAAATTTTAATTATCTAAAATAATATTTGTAGCTGTTCTATTTGCATGTTTTTTATCTGTGCCCTTAACATTAACCAATAAATAGTATTTGTAATTTGGAAGAAGGATAATTATTTAAATATACGTTATTACATAGATCAAATGTTTTTCAATTCCTTTAATTTCCAATCTGTGGTTTATGAATTCTTATATTTATTTCCAATATTTGTTTTTGAATCATAAAAAGTAAAAAATATATAAGCAATTTTTAAACCTTATCTAAACAATATTTTGTTAAGAGAGTTTTCCTTCCAATATAAAGCAAATTCGCTTTTCTAAGCTAAATCAAAACATTCATCATAAGTAGAGTATGCTTTATCCAGATTTGGTGGAAATTAGGAGTTAAAATATACATTTGCATAAAAAGAAATGCCTAAATCCCCTTAAAATTCAAATGACATTTTTTCAATAAAAAGAGCTCTCAGCATTTAGCAAATGAAAAAAGTATAGTCCACTTTTGCTTCTTACAGAAGCAGTTATTTGTCTGATATTGGCTTATAGAGTTTACATTTATCATTTTACAGGATATCAGGGGCTATTTTATTTAAATGCTGATTTAAAGAGGTGAAATTTGGGGTTTGAGGATATTTTATGTTATCTACAAAATGGTTTAAATGGGAGAAGCTACCACTAACTGGCAACTAAATTTGTCTGTCTGCACAAACAAGCTTTACCTTTCAGAAATTTTCCTACACGATGACTTGATGTGTGATGAGCAACGCATGATAACTGTTTTAAATTTCTGTATAGAGCGTTGAGGAGTGTTCATTTAAATATTTTCTATCATAATTTGAATTTAATTACATAAATATTATTATTATTCAGTTTCTAAATCTATAAGAGGTATTTTAAAACATAAATAAATTTTTATATGATACTATCATTACTTTTCATTAGTTCAAATTGCAGTTTATTCTTCTGTTAAAAAAATAAACTTAGTTAATTTATTTTTCTTTTATTAAGAAGCAAATGCTTCTCTTTACTCCCATTTTAAAATTAAAACATCCAAATTCTTACTTCTAAAAAAGTAAACGTAAATTACGATGAAGGACAATGCACTTCCGCGAACTTAAATGTGGGTTCTTAAGGCTCTCTTGTTTTTCTTGCAGTATAAATAATGCACAACATGGACAGGATTAATTTGATTTATTTTATCGACTTCAGAATAGATCTTTTACGTGAAAGTAAATAAAGTTTCTACACAAATTCAAGTTAAATGGATTAGATATTGTTGTAGTAAACAATAAACATCAATTTATTAATAGAGAATATATTTAAAAGCACCAGATTAATGAAAAGGTATGAATACTTTTGTTTCTTTGAATCGATTTTGAAACCATTTATAGGGAATGTAATTACTAATTAATATTTCCATACTGTGATCTCAATTATTCCTATTTACATTAATAATATCAATAACTACATTTAACAAATTTGTATGTGACATGCTTGAAATATATTTTAATAATTTTTCAATAGCTCTCACAGATATTTCATAACATTTTAATATTCCTAGTAGAAAGGAATATGATTTGATTTGATAAGTAGTTATATATTTTCTAATAAACTAATTGAACTGATTAAATTAACCTCAGTTTATAGTTGTTCATGAAATTAAATTATGATGTAATTCTCTCATTTTCTTCACTTTTTTTCACATAAAGTTAATATTGTAAAGTAAAATAAAATAGGAGTAATCTGTAAAGATTTGTTTGTAGCTCTAATAATATTTTTATATAACGTTTTTCGTCTCTTCCATTTAATAACAAATTTAACTTCAGTGATAGATTTCGAAATATAATTGCAGGAGACCAATTTCAACTTTCATCGAATTTAAAATATTATTGAATTTAGATGTTCACTGCCTATATTAAACCAAGTTTCAAATTAAATAAATGGTTGAGAAGAGAAATTATGAAAACATTTATATATAAAGGTGATAAAAATGGTTAAACGGCACAAATGATATCCTTGGAAGTGTGTAAACCAATTCAAATCATTTGAAAGTCACGTGGACACGAAAAGTAAAACGTGTCATTTATCAATGATTAGGTGGATGGTTTACTCTTTACATGATAACTACTTTATCTATATTTTGGATGACCAGTGCCTCTAATTGCAAGTGGTTCCCACAGCACTTCAAATATCCGAATAAGATAAACGCACTAGATGCTGAAAGAAATTCAAGTGTGTTATTCTTTCATATGTTGTTTAATAAATGACAGAGATTGTTGTATAAAGTAATAGTAAAATGAAATATAAATTTATTTTATGTATTTAGTATTCTTGGTATAAATTCAAGAGTAAGTAAATTCTAATCTTGAGAATAATCTTAAATGTGGTTCGCCTAAAATAGTGTTAGATGCATATTTTTGTGATAGTCAGAAGTTTTAAACGGTTTTTTTATGAATTCTTACTCTACTAATCAATATATATTTACTACTAATCATCTTTTTCATTTTTTTTTGGTCGTTATTCTGGCAAAAATCTAGGTATTCTTTATTAAAATAATTTTTAAACTCATAGCACTAGTTTAGGAATGAAAGGGATTTTATATTTACGCATATAAATTAGTAAACAATATTTTTCTGTTTAAGAAACAAGGATAGATATTAAGACTGAGTGGTCGATCTACATCACATATAACACAGAATCTGGTTTTACTAATAACCCATAATAGATTTTAAATTAAACACTTTGGTAGAATTATATATCTTAAGCTTTAAATTCATTATACAATATATATTATATCTATAAATTTCTTCAGTTTCGTTTGATGTTATTTACTGATTAAAACAGCTATTTTAAATATTAATTTCAAATTAGAAAGTAAAATATCTTAAATAAAGGAAAAAATTGTTATTTAAAAAAATTTGTAAACTATTTATGTGCTTGATTTATTAAGATTGTAAAAAGACAGAGTAAAATGTTAATTTAGTGTAATATTTGCTTACAAGGGTCACTATAAGCTACTGCACATGTTTGCAGAAGAAAGTGGAATTCTTCACACTAGTTCACCAGAGTGAAAATTGTAACATCATTACACTCATCCGAAATATGGCGATGTAAATCTAATACATGAAATTGATTTTCCTCTTGCATAGAATTTTTTTTTCTTTAAAAACAATTATAAGAAAATAATATAAAGTGATAAAATTTGATTATATGGAGTCCGTTCAATACACTGTCACCTTATCTGATATTGTTTTCGTAAAAGGCGGTCGGGGCACACTAAATCTGACCGCAATGTCCTCCAGGTGAGGTGACGCATCTGGGGGTAGCAGGTCAAGTCTTGGGAATCTTCTGCTTGATCCCTGCTTCAAAATCATGAAGACTCCATCCGGCTGCTTCTATCTAACTGGTAAAGTCCATCTCAGGGCTAGGTACAGGGAAGTATGCGGGTGCAACAACAACAACCTTATCTTATAATATATCCCTCAAAATAATCTGAAAATGATTCATTCCTGCTATTTTATGAGGAGGAACTCCGACATACTGAAAACACTCCTTAATCTTTGAATTTTAAAATTTAATGCTAATGAAAAATATAATAAATATAACATAGAAATTATATTCTCTTTGAAATCAACTGTAATTTGTTAAGTCGCAATGAATCTTCTCGCATTCACTCAGATAAATTCTCACACAAACCTATTAAAATGAGCCATGGCATGCAGGTGAAATATGTAGAACATTGTCAATGCTAATTAGAACAACTTCAAAAATATTTGATATCATAGAGCTACAAACACTAATCGAATCAGTTTTAACGTTGATAGCCTACTACTCTATGTTTATATCTTCAAACAGAGGAACTTGACGATAATAATCACAAAATATTATCATCTTGAAATTTTGAATGAAATATTTGACTCAATTTGTAAACCTGATCATTATTTTGATGTGTACTGTAAATGAAAGACGTAAACGCTTTCATTATTATTAAAATTCCTTGAAGTATATAATATGAGAATTTAAAGATAACTGATACAAACAATAAAAGATTGTAACTTCTAGAAATGTATGAGCTATTATCTGCAGTATATAATATTTAATATTTATATCAAACTGAACAATAATGACGGAAGCAATATCTTTGGTAAATAGAACAGGATATTGAATTTACCAATTAAAATATTATTCATTGAGGATAATATTTTGAAAAAAATAGAGCGATATTTTTTTTCATATTTTTATAGCATATGAAATAATGCTATAAAATTATTTCATATGCATAAAAATATGAAATAATTATCACTGTATTTTTCTCAATTAATTAAAAATATTTCTAACTAAGAAATCTTAAATTCAATAAAATAAAATAAACATAAAGTAAAATATTTTAAAGAAGTGACAATAAATCTCAAAATTAAAATTAAAACAATGCAAATTTATATATAATAGTTATATTAGTGTAAAAGTACGATGTAAATTCTATCGTTTATATATTTTAAGTATTAAATTATCAGAGAAATATTCATATAATTATAAATTACAATAAATTGCATTTATATATTTCAAAATAATTACCCATATTATTATTATTAATGTCAATAATTATTTCATCTCAAGATCTCAGAAATAATAACAAAATATCATCATTTTAGAGTTAATCATAGAATGTTGAAACTTGTCAGACCTTTTATGGATAAGAATGTTTATGATTACTTGGAATTTATTTTTTATTTTTTTATTTTTTTGAGTTTATACAAAATTAACAGCTTTAGTAAAAATAAATTTTTTATAATCATATTATTGACAATTTTTACATAAAACCGTCTCCTATTTACTACAGTTTTTTAAGTTTGTTACAATTTTTTACTATTACACACTAAGTTAAATGGATATATTTGTACGAGTTTTAATCACATTGCATTTTGTTCAATTCAAAAATACTGTTAGAAGATTTTATTTTCATTTTTAAGTTCATGCAAATTAGCTGCTTACCTTTTTTTATTATTTTCTTTAATTTCTTTACAGAAGAATATGATTGAAATCCAACAGCCAAATTTAAATTTGTAGCTACAGATATAATTCATACAAGGTGGAAATAAATTTGGTAAAATAATTTTAAACGTGAATAAACTTAGTTTATATATTTTCTGATCATTATTAAAATAAATTAAACAATAAAACATACCTTGTTCCAAAAATTTACCAGGAGATATATCCTATATTAAAAATATTAATTAGACTAGTTACTAGCCTCATTTGAATATCAATAAAAGTATCTCAATGAAGCCTTGTAAAAAGAAGCTATATTAAAATTCCATACTTTTGCTTAACGTATACAGCTCTACAATTTGGATTATCATAAAAGTATTTTTTTTTACATTTTTCCTTATTAATGAATAATAAAAGTCATATAAGCTAACAACTTTTAAAATATAAATTTGTCATTTACAAAGAGTTTTATACAAATGTCTGCTTTATTTTATGAAATAATAGAAGTTACATTCGGAGCACACATCAATTTGTACATGATATGTGGCTCAAATTTGAAATTTTTCTGTGACTACATAACTAAACTATATTTTTAAAGATATAATTATTTTTTAATTTAAAATGGACGCCAATAAATATATTTTTATTTACTGATGTGAAATACTTTCAGGATTTTGTTTCTTTTTAAGTATTCTCAGATAAATATGATATTTAATATGACCAATATGAAATATAATTATTTTATACTATACCTGCATAAAATGTTCTTATTTAAAGACCATTTAAGCATTCTGTGGATTTTTAATAATTGCATCTAATTCTTAGAGGAAAAATTCAGATACTAAACCAGAAAAATTTCGTTAACGAAAAAAATTAAGATATAATTTTAAAAAAAATTAATTTGAAGATCATATTAATTTTACATTTTTTAAATGATTACTTATAAAATGCAATATGGTTGATTTTTTTTTCTATAAATCATAATTTTAGACAATAATTCTAGAGAATTATATTCATAAAATTTAAATGTCATCTAATTTTTTACACAATAGTTCTTTTATTTTCATTCAAATATTATATATTAGAAGATTTAATGCAAATATTACACATGAGAAGATTTTTAGAATATATATTTCTTTACTCGTATTTCTTCACTTTTATTATATTCGCAGTCAAACCATTTGAGAAGTTAATATAGTATTTTTCTTAAAAAAAGAACAAAATACATAATGAAATAATATTTTAAAATTCAAATAAAATTTTCTCTTTATATAAAATATTTTCAATAGATTTAAACTTCTGTTTTTGTTAAAAGACAATTATTTTTACTGAGAATTTTAATTCAGCTGTCTACGAATATTCTTGAGAATACTATAAATTATTTTACATTTTAAATTAAATGTGAAAGCTATTTATATCTTAGCATTTAAACTATTATAATTGTATGCAAACTAAATTAAAGCTTTAACACAACTGCAAAAGCAATTTATTTGCTACAAAGAATTAATGAATAAATATGAATTTATTACATTCTCAAAAATGAATATATTTTATTTGTAAGAAGATAAAAAAAAGGTATTCAATATTACACTGCACTGTATTTACACACACACTGCTTTGCATTTAATTTTTTTTTCAATTCTATTTTACAATTCCACTTGTTTTAAATTCTATTCAAATTCTATTTTACAAATTAAAATTATAAAAACATAGTGTTTACATAAGTACTATAGTACAAATTATTTTTATATACACATGAATTTTTATTATTATTTAAAATATATATATTTTTTGTAGCTTTTCATGATTAGTTTTTTTTTCTCAGCGACCAAGTTAACACACTTTTGTGAGACAGAGAAATTGTTTTAAAGAATATTTTTTCAAGAACTATATGACTATCTTCTAAAATTTATCAACATATTTAGATGAAAAGCATTTTAGCTTTCAATATACAATTTGAATAAAAAAAATTGTTGCAATTTGTTTTTCTAGAGAAAACGCTATTTTTAATGTACATAATTATATTAATTAAATTAAAAACAACTAAAGCTTAAGTAGCAAATGAAATTATAATTACAAATGTGAGAAAAGCATTTTATTTAATACTTTTTAGCACATTATACAGCGAATTAGGTAGAAACAGCAACAAAATAAATGCAAATTTCTGGTATATATCGAAAACTTTGCATGGTTTTGGCAAGAATATCTGAAAATACAGCAATATTATATCCATAACAATTTGAATAATTGCTGTAACTTTTGTTTTTTTCTTCTGAGATATTATATGTCATCAATTTTGAAAGAATATTAGAATTTTGGATATTATGATGTGCATCATCTGTATTGATAAGTCATTTGGTGTTCTACTATGAAGAATAATCAGCTGCAATAATCATGATGTGTGTGTCTGTATGTGTGTAACCACAAAGTGAGATTATAATGTAACTACAATTTTGCGTTAAAGGTAATACATTAATTGAAAATTTTAAGGCAAAATTTTTATTTTAGCACATTTATGTTTTAAACGTACTTAATTTAATGTTGTGCAAAATTTGAAAACCATAATTTATTTGCACAGGTCCATAAGTAAAATATATTGCTGGATGAAATCGGCAACTAAAGTTGCAGAAGCAAAACAAATGGGATTTATTCATGTAGCCTTTGAATTATATTAGCAGGGAAGAACAGATGATATGGCGTACATGAGATATCAGACATGCAAACCGAGGTTTTCATCTCATTTAGAACTAACACCACATATCACCCATACAATTGAACTGAACGTTGTTGGTATGATGTTCAATACATCGTATGTTTCCATTACAATGAAATCGCATTATTGAGTCACACTTTGAGCATGCAACTCCACTCAATAAGTAATGCTTTCCATACATCAGATACAGATGTAGGAAGTGGGTGACGGTCTGTGATTCATCGATCAAGCATTTGTCCCTATCTATGTATCAGATTTAAGTCTGGTGAGAATACCAGCCACTTCATATGGATATTGTCATCTGACTAAAAGCAGTCGTTGAGAAATTTTTGTATGGTGATGATAGGCACTGCCATACATAAACACAATATTTTCACATACAACACCCCTAACCAAACGAATATGTTTTTCCCAATAAATTTCGCTTACATGGTTCCGATTTGATTGGTTCTTAGTACGAATGTAATTCTCCCTAAACGAGCATCCTGCAGCACAATAACGATGGGTTTCATTGATGTTGTCTTGATGATACTGTGTATCTGGCCTCCCCACAAGAACGACTGCCAAGAATCATACTGCAAGTTAAACGTTGACTCATCAAGTCCACTGTAATGGCGGTTTAACAGTTAAAAACAGCAAAAGCTTAAGTAATGAATGAAATTATATTTACTATTGGATAAATCATTCTACTTATTATTTTGTTAGTGACTTATTTGATCAGACTAAAATTTTAATTTTTTTACCAATCATCCAATGAACATCTGAGAACTTTTTGAGAGCTTTTCCTAAGGGAAAGGTGGATTGACGTTATTATTAATAGACGTCATGGTGTTAAACTTTTATATACGATTAGTGACTCAGAGCATCATTAATGAGCAGAGCACTGCAATTTGTTCAAAGTGTTATTTTAAATCGAAAGTTAAGCATAATACTGTATGATAGTAGAATTGAACATGTTATAAAGAGAATTCATCATGTTATTAATAAGCCTTGGAAATTGATCAAATATTATATACGTTTATATTCAATTAGTTAATGGTTATAGTATATATATTCCATACTTCAACTAAATTTTTTCAATAAAGGAGATATTGGTTCTAAATGCAATAAGTTCGATTGTTACACATGTTTTAATATGCATATTGTTTTACAGTATTCTAACTATAGAAACTAAAACATTCAGTAAATATATTTTTTTAAAATCATATATTTATCTTTGTTAATGTAAACATGATAATGAAACAGAACTATTATTTCTACGTTTACTACGCATATAGTGTAGGAGACAACCTGCCTCTTTTTTATATCAGTTGGCATAGTCCACATACTAATAAGCATTGTATTTGGCAACTTATCGTTGAATGTCTTCTAAATATCTTTCAAATACTTTTCATTAATCTATTAAATTTGAATGAGAATAATATGTTAATAACTCTAAGGTAGTTTTGCATAGTTTGCATTTACAAGAGATGTTCAATGAAACACTGACCAAACATCTTTCTATGTATCTCTGTACATATTATTAAAACGTTAAGGAATGAAATTATAAATGTTGATACGTTCATTATTCAATCATAATTTTGTGAAAAGTTTCATTCATTGTCTTCTACAATTAATTATACTAAATGAAAATAGATAAAAACAAGTTATTTAATCCAATAGATGTATTTTAATCAACATTTAACAAAAATATTTTGATTTAAGTATATCATATCTTTTGCTTCATCGAATTCTTTTAAAATTAAAATTTTTAATTTGATTTTCTACGTAATACTCAAATCCACAAACTTGTAATCAATTAAAATTACTATAATAGTGACCTTTATGCCAAAAGTAAGCAAGCAATATTAGTGTATTCAACTGCAACAGAGAAAAAATCATTTCATTATATTAATTTATTGTTTGCGATTTAAAATGAGAATTATTTTTAGAATATATTTATCTTAATTCATTGATATCAGTTCTAGTTGTATGCATATTTGATGAATATTTAAACTTTAATTACTATATGAATGCTTTGCCCACTCAATGAAATTAATTTTCAAATAAATTATTTAAATTTAGTTTATGTATCTACTTTACTTTACATAATGATAATAAGTACAGAATTCAAATGCTCACAAATTAAATCTAAGAAATCAAGTTATGCATGAATAACAAGTTTTAATTATTGAAAATGCAAAGGATTTTTTTATTCAATTGAGTTATATTAATATTTACGTAATGAATTATTCATAATAAAAAATGATATCTTAAGATTATTATTATGAAAGGAAATGTAAATTTAATCTTTAGAAATCATCAAAGATAGAGATGAATTTTATACTTATTATTTTATTCTGGGTGAATAATTTTATGAAAATACATCTTATTTAGCTATAATCTAATCTTCTTTTTTCCTTTGAAAGCAAATTAATTTTGTAATCTAATAAAGCATATTTGCTAAAAAAAAATGTGGTATCCAAATATAAGTTAATTACTGAACTTACGATTTACTAATTACGAATAATTACTTATTTTATCTAAATATCTGCTGATTTAATTTTTAAATATTTTTATGTATTAAATGAAGTCTAACTAAATTTTGAATTTTTAAATTAAAAAACCTTATAGTGCAAAATGTGAACGAAATTTCATTTAAAATAACTAATAAATTTAATTAATATCCATATTAAACGTATACATTTTTAATTAAGTAGTATATACATAACCTTAAATATTTTGTATTTTTTTAGAGCAAAATATCTTCCATTTTTACAATGAGCCCCTTAAATATAGCATACTTCATCTATAATTTATAGGGGAAAATTTTAAGCTTCCATAATTCATTTACATTTTACTTAGTTGCTGTTTTAATGTATTCCAGAATTAATCTATGCATATTATCTAGTTTTGGATTTCGTAATATTATATAAACATGACATCACAAATTTGATACAATATTAACAATAATTTCAATTAAACAATAATTTAAAAAGAGACGTTAATAAAACAAGTGATCCATTATTATTCAGAAATTTTTTTTATTTTATCTAAAATATTTGAATTAAACTGGATGATTCATTTCTTTTTTTTCTTAAAACTTTATATATCAATATAATTAATTATTCTTGTTAAATAATATTTGTTAACTAATATCAAATGCTTTCAAATCTGAGGAAATCTATTTGAACACACAAAAATCAACCAGAAAATAAGTAACCACTAATTAGAGATTATTAAGTTTTTTAGATTTCATTATCTAAAATGATGCTATTTATTTCTGTAAAAAGACATTTTTCTCAAACAATTTCGCTTGCTTCTCCAACGAAGATTAATTTTTTTTTTAGTGAAAATAATAATTGAATCCATAGAAAATTATACTGGTAATTAATTTCTGCATACTTATCATAAGTCTGAAACATACATATTATATTTAAACTCCTAAAGTTGTAGTTTATTTTGAAATAATAAAATTTTCAATATTTTCTTTTTAACGCATTGCTTTATTAAACATAAAATGCTCTTCATTATAAACTTAGTTATACATAATCTCTACAAATGGTGAAAACATAACAAAGAACATATTGGTTTTTTGATATGTTGTGGGAAGAATACATATAGAGGTATGTGCCTTTAGGTAGCATTTGTAATTGCATTGTATGATTCAAATGTATATAAAGATGCTATTGAGAGACATTTCACTTTACTTTGCACCCTAGTGTTATTCCTTTTACTCTTTGTTATTTCAAATAATTTATGAATTCGTATTACATTTTTCACTTCATTTGTAGTTGTAATGCGTGTATTTTCTAACTCCTGCTCATAAATAGCTGACAAAAAAAGATAGATTTTCTCCATGTTTTGATTCCTCTCACATTTTTTAGCAGTGTATAATTACATAATTATTAATACTTTGAACACAAATAATATTTAAAACCTTGAGAATTAAACTCTATTTATACTAAATTTAATTAACTATAGTCATTATTTCATGTCATTCAATTTCGTATGGCACTTTAGTTGCTCTAGTACACATCAATATATCAATATTTAATGAATACAAAATAAATATTTATAATTTTGACAGATCTATAGATAAATCTAATGATCATATAAGCTAAATTATTCACTGTCTGTTCGCTTTAAGGGTGTATTATTTCCAGACTGCCAGTCATTAATTCAGCAAAGGGCATATTTAACATATTCCCTGGTGGAAAATATGATTAATCTAAGCCTTAAGCACTAATTATATGTGACATAAATATATGTTTTTAAATTGATGGATTTCACAATATGCTTCTAAATGAATTAATTTGAATAACTGCTAAAGATATACTTGTTTGTAAACTGAATATATGTATATCATCTGCGCAGAGTTAAATCCAGTGTAATGTATTGTCTTATCCAATAAGTCATTTAATTTCTTGTTTATCATTATGCTTCGTCTTTTAAAAAATTAAATAAGTGAAAGAACTGTATAATGCTGTTACTTTATGCTAAATTTAGAAGGTTTCAAAGATTAGATTCTATTACAATTTGTAAAGTGAAATAAAATGCGTATCTATTCTGTAAAGTTAACTTATTAACTCACCTTGACAATTAAAAGACACACACATTAAAACTTTTGATAGCATAATGTCTTTGCAGATAGTCAAAAATCCTAAAGTTTTCTACTACGAGTATAATTTTAAATTAGAATAAAGTACTAACAGTACTTGAAAATACCAAAAATACAGTTTCTAAAACCTCTTTATTTTTTTAATTTTTATATACATTCTAAAACTCTATAAACTATTGATTACCATTTATAAGTGACATTATATTATAAACATTTTACAAATTTACTTTTGGAAACTTCTGAAAAGTTTGATTGTAAGGAATTTCAGCCGAAAATAAATTTTGTGAAGTACGATGTTAAATGCATATAAATAAAATTTGAACAAACTCGTAAATTTTGTTTCTTCTATCCTAAATAGATTTTTATTTATGAATCCACAATAACAAACTTAAAAAGAAACTTAAAAAAATCCATTGAAATTTAGGAAAGTTATAATTTTGTGAAATGTTTAAATCAAGAATGATTCCTAATAAATTATTTCCTATTTGTTAAATTATTAACTAATTATTTATAAAGTTAATCCGTCTAGAAACTCGAACACAAATAGTTGCAAAACAATTACTATTGGTGTCAGGTCCTTATTCCTTATGCGGTAATCGAATCTCATATCAAGAGTCCAAATTTGGAATGATTTCTTCAAAATAGAATGCATATAATATAGTAGTAGACAATGTGGAGTGTGGTATAATTATCTGTTTAACTTCACCTTCTTTCATACATTTCTTTCGTGTTAAATTCTGCAGATTTTCCAAACTTTTTCCTTTTTCATTTAAGAATATGGACTGCTGATAATAAAACTCTTCTCAGGAGGAAATATTTTCATAGATAATTTTTAATACATTAATGTTGCTATAAGCAATTGCAAATTTGAATTCACAAAAGGTGTTAAAGCAGTACTTATTGTTAGACTGTATAGTATGCATTTAAAATATTTACTAATATATATTTTTATGAATATCAATTTTCTATGATATTTCTCATACATAGGACACTTAATATAATTGGTTACTTTACTAAATATCGCATATAAGTATTGCTTATATGCGTATGAGATTATTACTATCATATCAAACAGATTTTAATTCAAACAATTTTATTTCATTTTTAAAAATTAATAAATTTATTAAATAAATGCATATAAATAGTTTCATTCACAAGCTGAAGATATCTCTGAATATTAATTTATAAGCATACTATTATAAAATTAACAGGTTAGAACTAAAATAACATCCTATTATATATTTTGGAATCAAAGAATATATTGATTATTACTATATATAATTAAAATAGTATTTTCTGCAAATTACTATTTTATTTTAATTGTATTTTATTAAGCTTGAATCTCTGCAATATTTCAATTAATGATTGTGTTTACTACAAATATATGCTACTTTCAATTTTATTATTATTCGATTTTTAAACCCTATGTATTGCTTAAATTCGTAAGTTTTATCTTTATAAGAGTAATATTTTCTTGCTATTTGTTACAACAAAGATTTATTCAGGAATATAACATTAAAAAATCAATGGCTGAAATTAATTTTATTTTTATAAAAGTGTAATGATTTTAATTTTCCTTTTTCGTTTATTACTGAAAATAATGGTTAATTAATGTGTAAATAATTCGAAATGAAATTTAACATACTTTCATTAAATGATATTAATTTGATCAGTTAATTTCAGTTTAATAGTTTTTCTCCTTTTTCACTATCACAATGAAAGTCAATAATAAATTAAAATGATCTTAATGATATATATATATTTTAATATAGGCACCATTTATACTTATTTCAACTATGATATTTTTTAATAAAAGGCATACTTAATATTTGGAAATATTTTTTTAAGCGAATAACATATACTTTCAGTATTTTTTTTTAAAAATGACTTCGTGATAAATTTTAGTTTAAGTTTGAATTTAGAAATTTGCTTTAACAATTTCAGAGAATTATTAAGCAGTTGATTAGCACTTTGAAGTATTTTATAATATAATAAATATAACATTTGTTCAAGAAAATATTTAAGTAAAATGTCTGGAAGTTCCTTCTTGTTTGCATGTCAATTTCTATTATTACCATATAAGGTGACAAACATCTACTTTAAATTTATGAACTATTATTTTCAATTTAGTAATTTAAAGATTCAGTTGTTACCAGAACAATAAATGCTTATAAGACTTTCATTAGCTCTTTTTCATTCCTTCTAAACTAACTATTGATTAAAACAAACCATCCAACATTTACTAAGCCAAATAAACTGGAACAATTTTTTTTAATTCTTTATCAAAGAAAAGCATTATTATAGTGTTATCCATTAACTTACATTAGCTAACTTTTTATGGAAACAAATCTAAACAATAACTTTCAAATGTTCAAAGAAAAATTTATTCTTCGCAAAGCATCTTGATGCCTCATGGGTGCTCCAGTTTTCTAGTCAATTATGAAAGCAGGAGGAATGTTAAGACACTCATCGCTTTGATTTTGCCTTGTTCTGTGCTTGTTAGAAAGATTTCGGTCATAGATTATTTAATGTTAATAAGCATTCAAATTATTTTAATAAAACCTTTAACTACTAAATTTTTCTTTTTATTTATGTCTTCAAATGAACATCTTAAAAAGCATTGATGTAAATATTTATTTTAAATATCATATTCGATATTTTAAAATTTTTTGCTTCCAGATTTTTTACTTTTCCTGACACCAAAGTCCTTATTTATCATCTTCTTGTACATTTAATGTCCTGGAAATTATACCTAGTTTTAAACTCCATTGTCTTTCAGCATTGTAAATTATGATATATTTTAATTTCATATGAAATACTCATGCGAAAATATATGCAAATACCACAATTATTTTTAGAAAAAAAACATTTACATTAAATTTATAAGAAAGCACTTAAATTTCATTTTTAAAACTGTACAAAATTGTAATTTGATTACTTTAGAAAATACTTTCTTAAATATTAAATTTCAAGTGTTGAAAATCTTGAAAATAATTATTTAAATTGGAATATACTTAAAAATATACATTTACTTAAAACAAAATTTTTGAATTTAAAGGGTTTAAAAAACATCTTTTTATCAACACAGTAATTTAACTTTCCTTTCGTCCTTTAATAACTGATTGTTTTTATTAACAATCTATGCAAAGTTTATTGTTTTAAAAGCTATTATTTTCTACATCAAGTAAACAGTTTGAAATAAATCTACGCCTAATGTGTAATTACATTAAAACTAGATTGTTTTAATATTTCATAAGGATAAAATAACAGAAAAATTCTTTCAGACAAAAGTAGACATCCTCAGAAAACAAATAAGACTAATAAAATTTAAAAATAAAATTAGAAAAACGCATTAAATATGCTCTAGTTTAACGCTTAACTTTTTTACAATTTTCCATTTTTAGAAGGTTATTTTTTATACAGATACTTAGTTATTTTTTCTATTACATTGTAAGTGAGTTTTAAACTTTCATGTATGTTTGATATAAGCGTCTTTTGTCCATTTATAAAATATTAAAACGTATTTCATGTTGATATTAATATTTATAAAGTTATAATTTCACAGAGTATATAAAGCTTTTTTAGATATTTTAATTAGTTTTTATTTAGTTTACAGCAATGGCGAAAGTATAAAAATGAGAAATAGATATCTCGGTTAAATTAATGTTATTCCGAAAATTTCGTAAAATGATGAACCAGATTAATATTTGATGAATTGAATTAATTTTCTAATGGTCATTACATTAATTTTAGAGACTAACATCATTTAACTTTTTTCATGAAACTTGTGAAACGTCTTAATCAACATCAACGATTTCAAATATATAAGAGAAAATATTTTTTTATAAAATTTCTATAAGCAAATTACATTTAATTTTGAATGCTTAAAATATAAAAATACTGTTTATTAATAAACTGAAAACTTTAAAAGTATTTAAATTTCAAAAACCTTAATCTAAATCATGAAAATATTCAAATTATAAAGAAACGCTTGCTTTTTAGATGCTATGTTTTTTTTTTTGTTTTTTTTTAACGTTAATTCATGTATTTCACAATTACAATCAAACATTTCATCAAGTTAAATTTTAATTAAAAATATTCAAAATGAACTGTCTGAGCAAAGCACTTGTGTTAATGTTATTCTAAGAATGAATGATAGATTATAGAAAAGAATAGAGTAGATTTCATTTTCAAACTAACACAAGCATTTATGTGAACGATTAAAACATTCAAAGTCTGAATTTTTTAAGTAAAATCATTGAATAATTTATATCCATGTTTAACACAAATATTATTCTTTTTCCTCAATTTTTTATTACTCAGTTTGTAATTTTTGTTTTATTACAAGGTAAATTTTGTGATTACTATGTAATTACTTTCATTTTATTTGTTTTTGACAATTATTGTTTCCTAGTCTTGATAGATTCACTAGTCACATAGTAGGAGAAAGTTTTGTTTCTTCAATCTCTCCGATAACACTAATATATGGGAAGATGTTTAACTGATCACTGAATCGTGGTTTGAAATTAAAAGAATAAATGTTGGATTTGTTATTCTTTGATCACATTAAACACAGAGGTAGTCATTAATTAATGTATGACACAATTATTGTTTTTCTACTTGGCCACCATCTAATACTACAGATTTCATCCATCAATATATTTGTTTTAAATGCGATTTGATAAATTCAAAATTATACAATTTCTCGGGTGTCAAACTTTTTTGTTAATTGTTATTCTGTTAGCAATATAAATTTAGCAAAAATTTAAACTTTTATATTTCATAAATATAGTATATTCTTTGTTGAAACCAACTTTTATTCCTTGTTAAAAACCAAACTTAATGCCTTACTAGGGGGAATAGGGCTATACTTTTTATGTATATTTTCATAACCGAGAACCCTAGGATAACAAATGTATGTCCCAGGTAGATATTCAGGCTCACGTGAAATAATCTTGTTTAGTTTCAAGCATGTTTGATACTCTGTTTTTATTATATCAATCTCTTTTCCAATTGCATATTTAATTTTAAATTCTTTTTACTAGAGAGGCATTTAGAACACAAATATCTATCCCTAAAATGTGTTTTACTGAAACAAGTTTATTAAATTTAAATTAAATTTGAAAAACTGATTTGCTTCTGGATGACAAGTGTTCATTTGAAGATTAAAAGTATTTCATAAAAGCAAATAATTTAACAAAACCAATAACAGTTAATATTTTATTCATTTATGAATGAATAATAAATAAGCATTTGTGAAAACTAAAGATTTATACTTAAATATTTTATTCATTTATAGATAATTTTTTTGTGAATAAATATGTATAAATTCTATGTATATAAAATGAAGTATTAAATTATCTGTCTGAAATATGGCATGACATTAAAAAAAGCTCATCTAAACTATGAATAAATCTTCTTTATTGTGATATGTATAGATATAATACATAAAATGGAGTTTTTAAGAATGCATCTAAATCATAGGTTCCCAAAGTGGTCCAGGTGGACCCCTAGAGGTCCATAGGAGACCACACGGGGGTCCACGAAAAAGTGAAAAGAAAACAGGGTTTCACAAGTATTAGGTGGTGGTCTGCGAAATATTTTCTGGTTTTTATAATTAAGAAAAAAATTTTGGCTTCGATTTACCTATCAATGTAGACAGGTGGCATCACTCATTAGGCAGGGTATTCAAAAATATATTAGAGACTCAGTTCAAACACAGAAAAAAATTAAGTAGAACAATAGATAATCGTACAAGTTTACACCAAATGTGAAGACTTGCAAAATACCGCCCGTGCGCCCGGGATGCTTGTTTAGACTTGCAAAGAGATGAAATATGATTTGCGCTGTGCCTGCAATCTACACCAGTATAAATACGAAACGCAAGAACAAAACGTTACTCATTTGTTTCTGGAATTTTGAACATGAAAGTGTGATTGTGAGTGAATCGATGTCAGTGTTTCCAGTGAAAGAAACAGTAAGTTTCTGTCTATTTTTTCTAATATACACATTTTTATTGTATTTTGTAATTTGTTACTCGTATTAGATTTGTTTTACAATATGAGTGTAGTAGGTAGTTATGTAGTAAAAATTAAGTGCTAGAGATTATTCAAAACTTTTGTAAAAGAACAGGGAAGATTAAACTTTAGGTACCTAGGTAATATTTTGTTTAAAAATATTTATTTACCCGACGATGGCGATTCATTAAAAGAGCGGTGCTTCCACGATCATTTTTTATTGCAATAATTCTATTCTGTGGTGATATAATAGCTATATTTTGGTAAAATCGTCTTAAAAACAAACATTTTTTACAGGTCACAACTGATTCGGAAAATGGTTGAATCTAAGAAGAAATGTCAACAGTACAGTGTTGATTTGAAATTTTGTTTTCTTCCATCATGGGCAATCGTTTGTGCCATCAATGGCAGACAAACGATTACCTATGTGTCTTTTAGGTAGGTTATGGCTGACACTTTTGGAGCTTTATGCTAAAAAGCTTGTAGCTCTCATTGAAGATTGTGTCTTTTATACAAAAAAGTTCTGAGCAATGACTCTATGAAACCATCGAAGCTCGAAGACCATCTAAGAAGGTGTCATCCTGAAGAAATAGGTGAAGATCTGAAATACTTTCAAACATTGAAGGAAAAAATACGAAAAGAGATGTTCGTAAATAGTATGTTTGCTTCAACGTTTCAAAGTAAAGATGATGATTTGCGGACATCTTACAATATCTCATTGCTTATAGTGAAATCTGGAAAACCGTATATTGGAGAAGAGTTCATTTTACTCGCTACTGAAGAAGTTTTAAAAACTGTTCTGCACAAACCTCCATTTGACGAGCTGAAAACATTTTCTGTACAACAACACTGTACAAAGACTTATTGATGAAATGAGCTCTAATATAGAAAGCTTTTTGTGTAACTATAAACAAACTTCTCATTTTTCTATTCAATTGGACGATTCTACTATGCCTTGTAATGAAGCGTTATTCTTGTCATATGTTCAATTTGTTATGAATGAAGAAATCCATGAAGAACTGCTATTCGCAAAAATTTTGAAGTCGGATGTTAAAGACGAATCAATATTTAATATCCTGAGTAATTTTTTGCAGAAAAACTTATACCATTTACAAACATTTTTTCGGTGGCAGCAAATGCAGCTACTGACATGTTCGTGCCATGACGTGGGTTTATAAGTCATCGTACAAAAATAATACCAGAACTAATTGCAATCCATTGTGTCATCCATCGACAACACTTTGCAGCCAAAAATTTGAGTGATAGATTGCACCAATTTCTTTATTTTGTGATAAACGGAGTTAATAAAATAAGAAGCAATACTTGGAATAACCGTTTATTTGCCCTATTGTGAGATGAAAATGATGAAGATTTCCTACGAATGCTCTTGTACACTGAAATACGCTGGTAGTCGAAAAATGCATGCTTATCGAGATTTTATTCATTTTTCGAATCAGTGATAGAGTTTCTGGAAACTAAAGCACCAGATTTAAAAGAAATTCTGATTAAAACTAAAGCGGACATTTAGTACTTAACAGTGTTCTTTAAAATAAACAATGCCGTTAACTTGCAGTTACAAAGAGAAAGCCGTAATTTAATATAAACAAAGAGTATAATTTGGGCTTTTCTCTGTAAATTGAAATTAATGAAGCCGAATATTAGTCGGCATGAATTCTCCCAGTTTTCGCACTTGTCTCAGATAGAATGCCTTGATGAAAATATTCAGACTTACGCTCAACATTTAAACACCCTGAATGATGAATTAAAAAATAGATTTGAAGATATTGTGCTATACTTGAAATGTATAACCACATATTGATCTCAATTTTCTTTAATAAAAAATTAACATCGTCCAATTTTTAATTTCACAATCTGAGTTTTGAAGAGAGAACAAAAAATTTCCTGTACCAATAAAATTCTAAAAGAATGTCAAATTAAGTGTAATGAAATAGTTGTAAGTTACAATGTGAATTAAATATTAAATTTAATTATAATTACTATTTAATACATTATGAAAAGTAAAACAAACTTATAAAAAAGAAGTCTTTTATCTTAAAAGCTACAAATTACTTCTTGATTCCGTAATTGATTTGAAATCCCTTAATATTTTGTCATTATAATGTTAAGCCTTTTAATTTTTGCAATATCTGTTCAGGTAAATAACAGTTTTTCTTTCAGTTCAAACAATTAATAATTGGAGTCAATTATAAATTTTCTTGTAGTTTTTATATCCATTAAACCAATTTTACTTAGATATAATATTATTATGAATATGATTTTAATACATTTATTATATTTATAAGGATACCTTATAAATATCAAGGCTAATTTTTATGTCTGCAATAAAGGCTAATAAATTAATATATTTTCAGTTCTTGAATCTATATGGAAATATTTAATAATGGTATTTTTTAAAGTCTCCTACTTTTAACTTGTATCTGACATATTTATTTATAAATATAGAATCTTTACTTTTCAAATAATAATTTTGCATTAAGAATTTGCATAAAGTTTGATTTAACACTTTTTTTCTTTAGTGTTGTTCTGCGATAATTGGCATTTCATTTCATCAAATAATAATTTTTCTTTTTGGATTAATTATAAAAGTTTACACGACATGTTAGAACAAGAATATTTTATTAAATACATAAATTAAAAAGAATAACTGAAGTAGAAGACAGAAATAAAAATGCATTTCATTGAAGTAAAAACATCAACAATAATAATAAAATATGTTATACGTATGCACATAAATTTATAAATTAGCAATACGCTTATAAAGATACTTTTGTTATTCACAGAAAAGTTTTGAGTGATACATATAATTCACGAAAAGTTACCTAAGTTGCAAAATTTATTTTTACAAACATTTAGCCATAAAAATAATTTCGCTATATTTTGTTTTTCAAAAATTATATCCAGGGAAGTGATTGACAAATGACGTCAATTTTCTCAGCGCTTCACAGAAGTAAGTATATGCACTTTTTTCAATTACAATACAATATTAACTTTTGTAAATTAACTTTACAAATAAAGTAACCATAGAATTTATTGATGGTGATGTAGTAATAGAGTACTTGCAAAAACCCTAAATATCCCCGAAGCTGTCGAAGGCAGCTTTGAAGAACTCTACATCTTTATCTTTAAAAAAAGATCTCCACAAGATCCTCTATGCTGATGTTAAAATCTTGGCTAGCATTGCTGGACAGCTGAAGATGTGTTGTGGATACAGTTGGATGTTATATGAGCAGTGATGACAAAGCCTAGTGTAACTCCTTGATCCATCTATATAGAATTTGTTGTAATATGTAAATTTTTTACATACATGTCATTATGTTCCAGTATAATTCAAATATTATTTATGTTTAAAGAATAAAATTAAAAATAAAAAACACTTTTCATGTGACCCTCTATTTTAAAATAAGTTTATTTCCCAAGACTAACTTACTTTCTGTTATTAAAACAGAAACTACTTTCAGCAAATAGTGGGGGAAATAACATTGCCCAATGATGTTGTCCAAATTTTCTAAAGCTATTCGTTTTTATTTATAAGTCCTCTTTTTGAAAATAAAGTCATATACCCTCATTATTGTTGCTTTCAGAGAAACAGTAAAATAAAGAACGGAAACTTTTGTGTGGATATTATTTCATTCTTTAACTTTTAATTTTTTTCACATAAATAACTCATAACAAATGATAATAAAAAACTGAACTGAGTTTTTGATGTTTAAAGCATTTTTATGAAAGCATCTATTTTTAATGTATATTTATATTTTAGTGAATATATCACAAATTTCATACATTTGACCCTTCTGTTAATATGTTATTTATCAATTTTAGTATGTCATGAAAATGCTTTAGAAAGAAATATTTTCATTTATTTCTGTATGTATTTCTATTTCAGCATTTAAATAAGAAATTGATAATTACTTATGCTACTCTTAATCAAAATTAAAATATGTTAATCAAAAAAATAATATAATGACTTTTGCTAAAGAATGAAAATCATTTTCCTAAATGATGTTATTTGAATTTAAATCATGGAAACCATCAAATATATAGAAATGAACAGTAAAACATGTGTTTCTAACTATAGATATTCCCACCGGAAATAGTTAACTTCATTCAAATTGTTATTTAATTTATTAATGCACTTAATATTATAGTGGCGATGTAAGAGAAAAATTTAGTTACTAATAATATAAGAATTTATTTCACAATTTAATAATAAATTAAATACTTTCAAAGCAATGCGTTGGTTCACAATTGAACCTCGAACAATAAAAATCAAGAAAATTGTCTTTATTATACTTTTAAAAATAACAAATTAACTGTTAAAATACACTTCAGCAGTATAGTATTTTAATTTTTTGCTCCAAAATATCAGTTATCTCTACAAGTTAGTGAAAATTTTAGGATCCCTTCCACAATTCAAAAATGTTTTTCACTAGGAATGAAACAATAATAAGCAATTTTTCCTCATGCAATACTGAAATTACTTTTGCAGTAAATATTTTAATGTAATTCTATTGAGTCATTTTTTATTTATTTTTGGGAGCAATTAAAATTTGCTTATTTTAATACATCATTCTAAACTTCATTTATATACTCTAGAATACGGTTTGAAAAACATTTTCCCCATGAAAAATTACAACGTGAAGCAGTTAAGGCTGATGAAAAGGATTGATAGTAGATAATAACCATAATTTCAAACATTGAAAGTTTAATATTCCACAACTAGTTTAATTTTTCATACGAGGAAGAGAGAGTTCCTTATCTCGAGCTTATATTTATTGATTTGAAAATGATTAATAATAATGATTTCTGTACAATGACTTCAAAATGTCAAGAATAAAAAGGCAAGAAAATAATAACTTTCATATAATATTTACTGACAATTACAATTTTAAAGCTGATATTTCACGATATATATTCATGTATTTTAAACTAATTTGAAAGGTGAATTTAAATGTAGTAGAAACACAAATGACTAAATATATCATAATTGCCAAATTTTATTGAAACTTTATATCCTAAAAGTTAGGGTAGCTTTCAAGAAAAGAAAAACTATTTGGCATATTTTTATTTTACAATATAAGCTCCATATTTCGTACTCACAGTTTTCTTGAAGGTTATCAACTAATAATAGGTAAAGTCTTAGCTTGAAATATAAACCAGAATATCTGACAAAAAAGTTTCTCTAGGTAGTTATTTTTTTTTATAATTTCTCATTTATCATCTCGTGTTCAATCGTTACGTTGTATCAATGATTTCAAAAGTTAGTAAAATATCAGATCTACTACTTCGAGTTAACATTTCTGACTATTCGTGAATGTTTATAAGTCATTAAGTAGATTAAATATTTCAACGAATCAAAATACAGAAAAAAAAAATATATATTTACAATACCGTTGAGCGAAACTATTCTCCGAGTAGAAATGCGAAAGACAACACATACTAAATTTTATTTTACGGTAATTTTGATTAGCTTTGAAGAATGCATTCCAAATTCTACTTTTTAATTTTTGCGCTTATTTAAGTGCCTCAAGTGGTTACAAATAATTGATTAACATTCACGGGTTAATGTGTAATGGACACATATTCATAAGGTACATGACTCATCAGCTACGTTTTCAATGGTAATTTTAAATATATTTTGAAGGAGTTAACTTTACTTCAAATTCATTAAATATTACACAATACTACAATTACGCATTATAAAAACAAATCTGGTATAACTATATAAATACCAAGCACTTGTTACTCTATATAATTAGATTATGTAACACTTTTGATAATATGCATTATTTTTTAAAAGATATGTGAATGAGCTTGCCCTTTCTATTAACTAGTTGGTAAAATTAAATTCTAGAAATTTTGCTTTATAAAATAAAATTTTTAGAATTTAATTTTATTAACTAGACAACTTCTAAGAAATTATAAGAGTTTTCTAAATGACATATGTAAAAGGCTTAGATGAGAGCGTTTCTAACCTTTTATTTATAAATTGTTCTTAATACTTTTTACTTACTACTTAACTATAATTATATTTTGTTTTTTGGTATTTGAAAAACAATTATTAAACTTTAGTTGTTACTAACTATCATATTTTGATCATAACTTCATATTTTAATCAAATGATACTTTGATCAATGAGACAATGTCAAATTTCAATTGTCTATGATGATATTATAATAGCCTAATAACAAGATTGGAGGTTTTATAAACAATGCACTAGGTTCTTTTACTTACCAATAAAGCTGTTTGATTATAATTGTCAGTATAGAATTTAATTTTTTGATAATTATTTTTATTTATGTTCTTTACTATAATTACTTCAATAACCACCTATATATCTATGTGTGCGTTTATTTTGTTCAGAAATTAAAAAAATTAATTATTATTTTCATAAGAAAACCTTCATATTTAGTTGGAAAAATCAGCTATATAAAATAACTTAAAAAGTTAAAAAGTATTTTAATTTTTCATGAAACATTTACACTATTAACCCCTGAGAATTAAGCAATAAATTTGCTGTTTACTATAAAAATTTGTTGCTTAATTTTAAATTAACAGATATTATAACTTTCTTAACGTGTAATTATCTTGATATTTTTTTCTCTTGTTGAGAAATTATGTGCTTCATTTAAATTTACTATGTAATGAAACTTTTTACCATATAAAGTTAACAAACTAATTATCTTACTCCGTTAACCTACTGAATTAGAGGCATGTTAAAATAGCATATGTCTTATAGTTTTCACATTTTTATATCTATAATCTCATTTCAACTTAACTAATTATGTAGTTATATAAATTTAATAAGCATTTCTTCTATTGTAAATATAAGCCTGTTTGAAATACCAAATCTTTTCCACTAGCGTAAAAAAATATTGGTTTTATTATTATGAAAGAAATATTAGTTTGTTATTCAATGAACAAAATTAATTTTATTCAATGTGACAATTATTATTATTATATAGTAATGTTTGATTTATTAACTGAAGAAAGTGTACTAATCATATTTTGGGACAGTTTCTCAAAATTATTTTATGCATATTTATATATAAATAACAAATATAAATTATTCCTGAAAATAAATTATGGGAATGGTTTTAATTCTGAAAATATTTTGACAACTGTTAATATTTTGATTTGAAGTATTTTTTTTCAAGTAGTTATTATTCCTTTTATTTTTTCTTAAGCTATAATTATTTAGAGTTTTTTGTATGATTTATGAAGTAAAATAATACTATATCACACAAAAGAATGTTAATTGTTTAAAATATATTAGCAATATCATTAATGAAAATGATACCCAATCTTGTTTAGCGTGAATATTAGCATCAGTATTAATTTCATCATCATTACTCTTAAAATTAAATCGAAAGCTATCATGCATGCGCAGATATATTTGTAGACTGAATTAATGTAATTTGTTGTAGTTTTTGTTTTCATTATTCCTAGCAATAATTATCCTTGCTTATATTTGCTTCAAGTTTAACATGCTGATTTTATTTCCATTTCATAGAGTAACATCATAGAAAAACAGCCGTATAAAGTACTAGAAAAAATACGTTTAGGAAAATATATTTAAAGTAAACTCTGTTCATTTATTAAACATTTTTAACTAACTATTTTACAATTCTATCATACTTTTAATTTGTTCCTGATTTCTTAAGGAGAAAAAATTTCCTTAAAATATTATGTTTTGATTTTGTTAGTTTATATCAAATTATTATATCTTCCTTTATAGACTATTAATTGAATTTTATTACAAAGTATTTTCTATAAAAATATCACTTGTAAGGGGAGATTAGATGCATAAGATTCGAAGAATTATCGTTAATTCTTATTTATTACATGCCACATGTCTTACTCAGGATTTTTAAGAGAGTTTGTGTTATGGTTTCCTTTCATATATTTCTTCAGCATATATCGCTTTCTTTCAATATAAACTAATGAGTAAAAGTAATTTTTATTTGACTTTGACATAAATTGCTGTAAACACAATTTAAAATATGTAATTATTTGGAAAATATTTCGATTTCCAGTTTTTTTTTTTCATTTTTAACACTTGATTTCACTTACGATTACTTATCAAATGGCTTCTAAATGAAACTTTCATGGCATGAAATACGTGATATCTTATATCCAGATTAAACAACAAATAGAAAACTATTATTTTAAGTTATACGTTTTACATTATATAGCAAATGAATTAAATTTATGAATGCCTATTTAATGATGAATAATGTCTTTTTAGCCATGAAGAATGTCTACTTAATTATGAGTGTCTATTTAATGATGAATATGAATAATTAATGATAAATAATTTTTTTTTTTAAATTACAGAAACAGATGGTAAAATTGATTTTTTGAAGTTTTCTTAAAGCTTCGAAGTATGTATGTTCAGTTGTATTTTGTAGTATAACATCACAAACCACGAAGATTAAACTTAAAATTATGACAAAAAATTTCTTCAACACTAAATTGCTATGAAGAGACATTGAGGATATTAAAAGCTAAACTATGTGTGTAACTCATTCAAAACTGAAAATAATTCACTGGCTAACATTATTCTTCTTTCCTTTTCCATACCTTTGTTACCTTAAATTTTAACACTTTCAATGAAACGTGATAGGGTTTTAAATGTGTACCGCGTCATAAAGATATGAATGCTGGGTAACTTCTGGATATAAGCACTGATATCCAGGCACACTGTGTACGCATGATTTGGTAAACAAGACAACTATATTCAGAAACCAGGTGTGTAAAATTTTCTAATGAAGTTCCACATGAAATCTCTATTACTCGGTAGTTGTTTAATACTTTTTGGATAGATTCAAACCGATGATGCATCCTCCTGAAGTATATATACATATATATTATTCTTACTATACAGAAAATTTATTCTATAAAATAATTAGCAATCAAAATATTATTTAGTACATTAATATTAAATATTTATTTCAGGAATATAAAATTGTTACAATTAAGGTTTATTTCAATATACTTATATTTAGTTAAATATATTAAAAACATAAAGATATACTATTCTTCACTTTCCTAGTGTCATCAATTATTTTCACTGAATGCGACACTTTAATTTTGAAAAATCAAACTAATTGTCTATAATTCACACCACATGAAAGAAGTAGAACACTAGATTTTTTTTTTCAAATAAGACAAGAATTTTGAATTTCAACAAAATAATTTCATTACATATAAAATCTTATTTACAATCAGATAACTATATCTGAAATAGGAAATAAAAATCTTCTTGTTTATTACAATTAAAAATCAGTTTCAGTTTTAACCATTTCATGCTCTGTGAAAAAGTTCTAAATAAGGAAAATAAGTCTTGTTAATAATTTTTTTTTCTATTTGCATTAATTACTTTAGATTCTATTTAACGTTGAATTATATAAGTCTTAAATTTCAGTTTGAAAAAAATTGTCACAAACACAATTTCAACATCTCGAAACTCGATTAAAGTTTCTTATAGTTTACCCCCAGTGTAAAGAAGCTGAAAAATTACTGCTCATATACTTACAGGACATTAACGTCTGCGCTTTTAGCAGGCCATGTGAAAATCCGAACATTATATTTTTCAAGCGAATTTTCAATGTCATTGGCCATGTGAATTGATGCTCCATTATGCTAAAATATCCTACTTTCTCCGCCTACTCAGCGCCATGGTAAAGAAGCTCTTATATTAAACTTTGAATGTAATCTGTGTGCTTCCGTTTTCCATCCAGAAACATTAGATTTGTCTTTCAAACATACCCAACAACTATCCAAACCACTATATGGCATCCTCCCATTTGTCTGTTAGAATGAGTTATTTCTTGTGCATCCAAACAATGACAATAATATTGATAAAAATCTGAGCCATCTGAATTGATTTATTTTTTCATCAAAAAAAGTAACTGAAGTTCAGTCGAATTTCCAAGACATGTTTCTTTGGCCCATTGCACCCGGTGCTCAGTGTGCCTTTCTTTCCAATTAGGATGGTAATTTCTTTTCTTGAATATGAAGGTTTATAATCATTTTACATAGTTGTAAAGTTTTCTACTTACATGTGTGATTTCAGGTTGGTTTTAAGCTTTACCAATGCTTCCAAGTATTTTCTAAGTTCTTTAAGGATTTTATTTTGATCACGTGTTGTAAATTTTTTTGGGTCTGATAGTTTTTCTTCTGATACCTTTGATTTTTTAAAAAATTAGAAACAGCGTTTATACTGATGTGTAAGTGCCTTGCAATTTCTCTTTACCAGCATCTTTGTAAGCCACAATTTGGTCTTTTGAAATTCGCTGAAATGTTTCCCTCTTAGCATTTTTGTATTCTGTAAAAATTTGAAGGTTTTTCAACAAAATCTATTTTTTAAAAGAAAAATAGTCTAAAAAATCAATTTTTCAACACATTAAACTGCTATAGATTCCATAAAGTGAGTTTTTTGCAGGTGTCCTACTTTTTTCACAGACCAAAAATCCTTAGGTAATATTTTATATAGTATTTCTTCAGTATTAAGCAAAACTCATTTATTGAAAACAAAGGAAAAAATAATATTTTAGTAAAAAAAAAGGAAATTTACATTAATTTCTCTAAAATATAAAGCAAACTTTATAAAATATGAATGTCCTTCGACTTTTTTCAAAAAAGTACGATAAAATTTTGTTACAAGTTTTCTATAAGCAGTTGGATTAAGAGATTTTAATTCTATTCAGGAAATTATCATTGAATCCCTTTTAATAAATGATTTGAAATTTCTTTTGACATCAACATTAGAATAACAATTCGCTTTCATAAGGAATAGAAACAAATAACGATATTTCATTAATTAGTAACAAGTACTAGTTAAACAAATCATTTTTGGTTTAACTATTAAATTTGATACGTAAAATTAAACATATATGAAACTGCCGTGATTAATATTGGTCACTGATGTATTTTCTTCACTCTTTCTAAGGTATTTTTGTTTTACTAAATATAATTTTAATAAACTGCTTGAAAACACGTATTTTTTGGATTTTTTAATATGACTGATTCAATATGATAAATAATTTTTATTTTAAATTAATACAAATTTAAAACCTTAGAGTGAGGAACTGATTTTCGTGATCAAAAATTCTAATCGGAGTCTAGAAAATATACCTTAAAGACTCGTCGTTGGTATACGTCGAAACTGTTTATTATATCTAAAGATAAGATCACATCATTTGGAATAGAATGTTCAGATCTTAAAAGCAATTTGAGTTGAACAGAGGAAATTTATTATTGCTTTTATGCTTTCGGAATATACATCTGTCAATGGTGTTGTTAGGAAGAAATTTGAATTTTCTTATGAAATAAAATTACAAATTAATAAGATGAACATTTTGAGCGATATTAATTTTTTTATATATATATTATTGACACTTTACACAGAATTAAACTCCAGTTTCTTAAACAATTGTAATAATTCATTGTATAAGTGCAAAATTTGTGTAATATAAATTACATATAATTTCCAGAAATTTTTTTGTAAATGTTTATGTTTGAGAAAAGAATGAATGCTTTTAATATAATGCAGTTTTAAGTATTTATGGTCGTTATAATCAATGCAGTTATGATAAGTCAGAAATTAATCACAAAAAGATTAAGGAAAAATCTAAATTGTATTAATGTAATCTTTATCTAATATGTGTTATAGTACCAGTTTGCAAATTTAATTAACGTTCTTCCAATTTGTTACTTAATTAAAAATTCGAAATCTAATATCGATGTGTTGGTGCCATATTACTTATAAACAACCAAAGTTTGGAAATACTATTACAATTATTTTTGCAACTGAAAAGAAAATTTTAGATTTTTCGTAAGCATTCATTTTTAATGGAAGTTGAAAATAGATGTCCTTATCAATTACCCTCGATGAAGGAAAGAATAAGTACCAACCGTACAAGAATTTACACAAATCAATAGGAAAAATTTATCTTAAAAGAATAAGAAAAAACTCATATTAATTAATTTGAAACATTTTCCTACCAATTTAAAAGGTTTTTTTAATATTAGTTTTAGCTTAAATATTAAGGGGGGGGATATAATATTTCGATTCCTATGTAATATTCATATATTTAACATATTTTCATTTTAGTTCTCATATTCGCATTGAAGGATACAATTTTAATATAAATAATTTTATTTGGGTTTGCTTCCATTGGAATTTTAAGAATAAATAACATTACAATAATTAATTAATCATAAATTATTATTCATTAACAGTGAAAATAATAAGTGACAATTCAAAATAATGCAAAATGTTTTAGGAATAAATTAAATTAGAAATTTTTGCATTAGATACACACATAAATTTAAAATATGCATGATATTTATGAATTAGCCTCATGAGGAATTTACACATAAAACTAATAAAATGTATAAGACCATTAAATATGTACTAAAAATTATCCACAATCATATATGATAAAATAACCATTAAATATTTAAATGTAACAATTAATAATAAAAAAGGAAGCAGTTTTCACCTATACTGGATTATTTTTAAGAGAAATCTAAAATAATAAAAGAAAAAAATCAAGAAGAGTATATTTTCGTAAGAAAAATGGCAATCCTAACAAGCTTAGGTTATCGCACTGTCTTCAGAGAATTAATAAAAGCAGCTGTTGAGGAATATTTCTTCCGATGAAAAAATCTTTAAGCGTAGTTTCTAAAGATAAAGCTTTGTATAACATATTTTATTTATGAAACCACTTTTCATAGCTCTTACTCATAGTGCTGATTTAAGCCCCCAGGAATAATTTACAACTAGTTTTTGTAATAGTAAATATAACGTATGTGATCTTACCAAACACTTTTAGTTTTGATTTTGGTTGAAAAATATATTCCTTAAGGCAATATTTCTGTAAAGAAGAATCAAACTTATACACAATTTTTTTTAAATTTTTTGTATGAAGTACTCTTTTAGTGCATATCATCTTCATAACCCATATTTTCCCTGTTTATGAAGTTCGAATAACTAAACAACGTCTTGTGAATTTTCAACTTAATTTTAAAATCTAGTAACAACGGAAATTATTGTACGTGTTTTTTCAAAAACAATAGTTTTTCTTATATTTATCGATTACTGCCATTAAATATTTTTCAAAAGTGTTTGAATAATAAAGAATAAAAAAGAATCGGAGAGCTCTGTAAAACAGAGTTTTTTCTTTGTAAAATAATTTAGCATTAGAATTACTTGAATAACAATTGTTTGATGAAGCATTTTTAGCAAAAAGGAATGAGATGTGTGTGTGAATAATTTTTAATATGCAAAAGTAGACAAAATTATTGTATTCGAATATAGTTTCAGCAATCAAATGAAAAAATACTAAAATGTTTGAAATCAAGCATGATATATTCTTTCAACTTGTTCAGTTACATCAGGAAAAGCTCTCCTTAATAAAAACTTCTCAATAATTTTTTTTTTGGGGGGGGGGAATTTCTAACATCCCTGAATTAAGAGATGAAATTATGTGCAATTTTGTCTTATGATATTAGTGATTCTAAAAAAAGGAATTTTTCAGAGTCTATTAACTCTGTTGATAAATTCATTTGAATTGTTCTAGCTAAAACTATTATTTTGTAAAAAAGTATAATTAGATTAAAGTTTCGTATAGTTTCTTCATATAAGACTAAAAATGATATAAATTAATAAAAGTAGAGGTTATAAACTGCAATTGGATTTGAGTATTTTCCTATTTGATTGAATATTCCAAGAAATTGTCTATTTTACATTTTCTTATCAAATAAATTGTAGTTTGAAGAAATATGACTAATGTTGCAAAGTTTGCTGAAAATATATATATATATATATATATATATATATATATATATATATATATATATATATATATATATATATATATATATATATATATATATATATATATATAACATATTTAACTAAGCATCTATCTTTGTGATTTATTTTATGGGTTACTGAAACTATTGCCCTACCAAAATCATACCACTGACTAGAAGTTTAATCTCAAAAGTTGACATAAAGAATTGATCTATCTTGTTAAAGTTGAAAAAGTGAAAAATACATAAATTCAATGCTGTAACTAATTCATATATATCTATATTATGTCAGATTTATGTTGAATGGGAAAAAACATTAAATAATATATTGTATTGAGACTCATATCTCAACAAAATGTTTCTACGAATTTCTAATAAACAATAAGTAATGAAATAACATAAAATCTAAGCAATACTATTTTCTTCGATGACATTACTGAAGCAAAAATGTATCAATACTAATGGATTTGTAGTCCTTTCTTTATCTAATGAATATTTTCATCCATATACTGAATAAAACTTAAGATCTCAAACAAAATTGCTTACTTTTAATTAAGTTAAGAATCTTTTATGTTGTGGCTATGTTTTGTCAGGGAAAACTACTTAACTATGTTTTTCAAACAAGATAAAGCTCTCAATATTCTGAATCTTTTTATCTTACCGAATAAAGTTAAATGAAAGGCACTAAATCCTGAGAGAAATCTTTTTTTATGTTTTGTTAATAGGAGAAGTATGAATATAGTAAGTATATATAGAAGTGAATGTTTGAAAGTTGTAAGCTAAATATCGAGAAAAAGATTTTTTATTAAAAAAGAAATAGAAATACGTTAGAGGGAAAATATTGAAATGCACAAAATGAAAGTTTTCGAAGGATTAAGAAAATTCATTTTCACTTAAATGATGATAATGTATAATTTGTTTTAGCGAAAGGTTTTCACTGAAATCAATTACAGAAATATATTTAATTTTAAATAAAGTCGATTGAGTAATTAAATTAAGTTGCACAAGTCTCCCTAAATTATTACTAATTTCATTGCAGAAGATTAAAATCATAATCATAAAAAAGTGTACATTTAGTTAGTTTTATCATGAAGTAAGTTTGACTATGGTATTTTTCAAAGCAATCAATGTAGAACATTCAAACGAAAAACTGATGATAGTAAAACATCTTGATGAAATATTAACTTCTAAATTAAATAAATGATAAGTATTTGAATTCATTATAAGCTTTGGATCTGAAGGATATCTCTTATAATAAATCTAAAGAGAAATAAAAGTTGTAAAGACTACGTTTGAAAAACTTTGTAAAACATAAATTTACTTTTTTATAAGATTCTATCTTTTAAACCAATTCAACATTTATGCTAAAATTATTAAGCCAAAGAATATTTTTTTATTTAATTTATATAAAAGCCTTTCTTCTATTTATTTTATCTAAACGACTAAATTTAAATATTAAACATTGTAAATAATTTAAAATATTTGCATAAATAGAAAATTATGATTAAAATAGCTTTTTATTTTAAATTATGTTCGAGAAATTACCATGCATTATAATCATCATTATTTCCTGAATATTCTATTGATAAACTAGCTTTTTTGTAAATCAACATTTTGATTGCAATTCATTTCACCATATTAGATTCCTTTCACTGTATCTGAGTATATATATAAAGAAAGAGTAATAAAAAAAAGGCTAAACTTTTTTTTTTTTAGATTAAAATTTTTTGTTTGGGTTTGAAAGGAGAAGAAAAAACTCCGAATATTGACTTTAGATAAGATTACACAAGCGTGAATAATTATATTGGCATACTTATCTGAAGAGAGTGTTTGTTTCGAAGTTGTCAAAATGGCTTGAATACAACTCACAAGATGCATTCAAGAGGCGAAACGCCATGAGTGCCTTTTAAAATAACTTAGAAAATTTTTCATATATTATGTTGTTAAAATATCAATTTATCATTATCAAATCATGTTGCCAGTTTTTTTTATGGAACCAAATTTTTTTATTAGACCATTGTGTCAGTTCCGTTTTTTACTGAAATACCAGAAGATATGTTTCTTAAATATTATAGCTTGTTAAAAGCATTTTATTGAGTCTAAGGGTGTTTGCGTTTCTACTTATAAACTCTCCCTCATAATATTTCAAAATTTGATTTAGATGGTAAGTGTTTGGAATTAAATATTTGAAACTGCATATCTATCAATAAAAAAAGGTTTATAAAAGAAATTACGTGTGCATAACTAATGAAATATTTATTGGAATTTCTTACATTAATTATATGAACAGTGATAAAATAGATGAATTATAAAGGAGTTAGAAGTAATATATGTATATATATATATATATATATATATATATATATATATATATATATATATATATATATATATACATATATATATATATATATATATTCAAGAATATATATATATATATATATATATTGCTGAAAAGTATTTTGCTGTGTCTATCACAACGGTAGAAACCAGTCATTATACATTATATATATATATATGTCCGACATCTTGTAAACTATTGCATGGCCTGGTCTTTTAGCAATAATTTTAATTAAAAAAAAATTTCAGAATGTATGAAAGATAAAATTTAATTCATAATCATTTTTATTTTCATCCTGTAAGCTTAATTTCATTTCAAACTTCTAAAAATCTTTTTAACCATAGTTCCAGCATTAATAATTCCTAATCGTACATTACTAACTAAGCGTAGAACTTTAATTTAGTAGAAGTGTGTATTCTTCAGATATCAGATCTTGCGTTTCAATAAACACATTTTCAAATTTAAAGTA